>CM021526.1:6840247-6856558 GCA_010994315.2 Pisaster ochraceus | reverse complement strand
GGCAAAAATGTTTAACTTTGTACATTTGTGCACTGTGTATGCATTCACCACATGATATCAATAAAAAAAACTATGCCATTCTGCAGTAATGGTAATCATATTGCGATAGTGGAGTTGACAGTATTGAATGGTCCAACAGTAGGAGGGCTAACTGTAGTCTTCTAAGTTGACATTCTTTTTGGCCCGATGTGGGTATTGAAAGGGAAGCATTTGTTTTGCTCTTGAAAGGCTTCATCTCTCAGAAAGGTGAAATGTTGGTAAACTTCATTTTTCCAGTCCCCAAGAAATATCAAGAAACTAACTGTGATTATTTCAACATTGACAGCGAGTGGTCCAGTTTTGAGGAAGCTATCATTTCCCACATTTTAATTTAATTTTTCCTCAAATAATTCTACTTGGAAACATTCAAACATAAAGGTGTATTTCTCGATTATGATAAAAGGAACGATTTGAATTAAAGTATTTCCCTCTTTTTTATATCTGCCAGGTCTTCTTACCGTTAATCCTAGCCATCGGCTGACCATAGATGACCTCTTAATCAATGACTGGATTCAGGGCCAGGAAGCGACCAGCTCTACCCCGCTCATGACCCCAAACATCCTCCTCTCTACCAGTGCCTCAGTCCAGACCAAAGTCAAGGCAACAATGTCTGCCTTCCACAAAGCCCAGCGGGAGGGCTTCCTGTTGCTAGACGTCTCAAACGCTCCGCTTGCCAAGCGGCGAAAACTTAAAAAAGACTCCTCCACAGAAACGAGAAGCAGCTCCAGCGAAAGTACTCATTCTCAGGGGTCCTCGCAGGGATCCTCGCATGGGCGAAATTCACCGACGCATTGTCCCAATCCTATTCCAAAGTGTGGCCCCGTCAGAACGGAAGCTCCCTCAACCCAGACAACAGAGTCAATCATGTTGCCTGCTTCGCATCCCCCAGCTGCGGGAGTGTCTCAACAGTCTGAGCATCCTCTTGCATTCCTGTCCGCCGCTTCAAAGTTAGCGACGTCCCAACAAAGACACGCCTCACCATCATCTTTTGTACCCCTCCACGCGACAAACCCTTTCCTCCAGTCGGCACAAAGAAATGCAAATCCACTCTGTAACCGTGTGATGTTAGTACCTGTAGTTACCACTAGTGTACCTAGCCAAGCGCCACAAAGCCTTGAGGGGACAGCATCTGGAAGTGGGTGCAGCCTCGAAGGTGAGGTCTCGACATCACAGGGTCCTCCTCTTCATTATCATCATCATCACCATCATCCTATTCAGTACTCGGCCGTCAATTTTCAACATCTACCAACTATACAGGAGAACCTTAGCCAATGGCAGTCCGTCATGGCACCCACTAATAGTGTCACCTCGGCAGTAGATCCTGGGAAACCTGAATCGAAGTAAAAAAAACAAACAATTAATTCTAATTGCAAGCTGGAATGAAAAGCAAAATAAGGGTGAACTCAAACGTGCTCACTGCTTGGAAAGGTGTTTTGAATGTTTTCTTTATAGATGTCAAGTTCCAGGTCTGGAATTTCATCTTTGAGAGGGCAAGGCCATTTTTCATTTTGCAAAGGGTACTTCCATTGGAAAATCTTGCAGTCTGTGGGAAACTTTTGAAGGGGTACCAAGGCAAAGACCAGGGGCAAGAGACTTCATGGCCTCCATGGTCTGCGGGTAGTTCAAGGCCTTAAATTCAGCATAGCATTTTGCAGTAGCACGGTGATAGATGATGAAGGCTCGGCACTGGATTACACTGTAGTTCACGAAGGGATGGAACTAATCAAGAAACATCTCAGAAATGTTACTGGCCAACTTCAGATAACATGCACACATGTTGGTAGGCTCCTGAGTGCAGATGAACCTTACTCAATGGACTTTATGCACCTGATATCGTTTGAATTGCTGGAGGTCAAAAGAAGGTTGCTCATTGGCCCATCGTGTGCGCCGTGCGTATATGGATGTGCGTTTTGCATTGTTTCGTCGTCGTTTTTCCTTTTGAAGATGACGCGTTATGGCGTCAACGATCAAGGTCTATAGAAACTGTAGAAAACTGCTATGTTATCTACATTGCAGATTACTGCTATTTACATTTGTGTGTTTAGTTTGGGTTCCTTAAAAGCAGCATCAATTTTGACATCCATGTAGTACTACTTGAAAGCTTGATTTGTTGGCTTCGCACTGATGTGTACTCACTCAATTTGTAGTATCTCTTTAGAGGTAGTCTGTGCCTTGTTATGCAGGGCTGATAGTTCATGGAGGCAATTGCCTTTGTTGCCCCAATTGCCTCCGTTGCCCCTGGTCATTGCCTTGGTGCCCCTTGAAATGTTCCAATAGACCTTTCTTTTGCTTACAAACATTGGACACCATTTTCCATAGACAGCCACGAGTAGTACAAAATTGATATCTTGATTGGCAAAAATTTGGCCTCAAAAAAACATTTACACACCCTTTGCTGTTAGGAACAATCAAGTTTTTCCATTTGTTTTGGGTGGCAACCATTGATTGGTCAGTAATTTTGGCTTTTTCTGATAGAATTTCTAATAAATGATAAATTAATGTACTTTTTTACTGTGAAGGCTGTCCATACTTTCGCCAGCCATGGTTGGCAAAACTTGAAAACGCCTTGGTGTCCTTGCCCTTTCATCGGGCCTGGATATGGAGCCGTTGTTGGATTCCCTCAGCTCCACACTGCCAAAGCCTGCAAATATTGCAATGTTCTTGTGTGAATAGAACCTCTGTTCATTTAATACCAATTTAAGTTTAGTCAAAAGCACCATTCAAAACAAACTGAGGAGAGAATCGTGAGATACCTTTACAAAGAATGAACTGTTAGATAGATGCATCAATTGTATTGTACTGCACGCTGGCATAGTGCCTTTATCCTATAAATAAGCATTTGAAGAGTCAGTCAGTATTGGCTTCAAAAGTCTCTTGACTTGTATCATAAAGAAGTATTATTATTATTATTAAGTACGTGTAAATACAAAAACTATGTGCCTGTTTCAATTGGACGCTATCGTTATTAAGGGACCAATCATATTTGTCTGAATTAGGCAGGTGCTTTATTGTTCTAGTTGTAGTGTATTAATGATTTCTAATGAACTTTTTGAAAAGTGAGTCAGGGTTTACACCTTGATGGATCACCATTTTACCACTGTGTGCAACACCACATGATGAATTAGATGAAACGAGCAAGTTTGACTGATGATCATCTGGAGTTGTCGGTTTTATTGTTCTAGACACCTAACTCAGAGCAAACCCTAAGGATGCAACTGCGTGACTGGTGCTCAAATCTTTTTAACCCTTGGCAAAAAAGAGACCATGTGAGTTAATCATGGTTCAGCGGTTTAAATGATTAGGTTTAGTTTGTACTCAACCTCGTTCCCAGTGGTGTACGATCTCGCCTTGCCATTTTTTCTCCAGAATGCTTTGCTCGATTATAACCCCTGGAAGTGTGACTTAGAAATATCAAAATAAGTTTGACATTTTGATTAGGATTGTTGTTGATGCATTCTGTGTAAGAGACGTACGCAGAGGCATCGAGTCGTAGAGCAACTGCTTCTTTTGATCTGTCGACATGTCTAAGTGTGGGCATTTTATGTAAAAAAATAGTTAGTGGCCTGACATTTCGATCCTAACAGAGTCTTTCTCGAAGGCTACATGACCAAATGTGTGCATTTTAGGGTGACCATAACATGATTCATTTGAAGTGGATTGTGTTAAAATACTTGCATTTTGACTTGCGCATGCTAAGTGCCCTACAAGCGCTTGAAAATGGTCGATGCGTGGGTGCAAAGCAATCACTTTTGGTTGGCCAAGCAGCATTATTTTTCAGCACTTCCCTTCCAGGGGTGAGTGATGAGAGGTATCGATACAATGTGCTGCCCATGGTAGCGAGGCTGAGTTGTACTAGTTATGAGCAGTCAGATTGGTAACTTCAAATCAACCCTTTGCAGATTTGTAGATTGTAGCAGGGATGATGATCCCCTGTGTTTCTTCTGAAGCTTGGTCGCTCATATTTAATATACCTTCATAAAGGAGAGTGATTTGATTAACGATCTATTCTCTTAAAGTTGGGTTTTGTATTTAGTCAATAATAAATGCAGTGGCATAGATTTGTGGTGGTTGGGGGAGGGGGTGGGCGGCATGTGACCCGGGCGCCACCTTGGGAGGGGGTGCCAAATCGACCATAGTCACCTTTTTTTTTTAAAGCATTGGGTGGGTGAGGGTTGTGGATGTTATAGTTGTTCAAAGACAAAGTGAGTGACGATGACGTCCTCTTACCTCACCCATGAACCCTAGCGATGTCCCTGGATGTAGTACTTATCAAAACTTGTGTGTTTTCTTCTGGTGGCTAATAATTTAATAGTTACTACTCAAGAAGCCCATCAGGTTTCCGTAAGTGGCCTATCAACCACAGAGATGGGCATTATCGGAGAGCTATAAATTAAATGAATACTTTTTTGTCATGGTCATCTCTTTAGAATTTGTCTGCATGCCTACGGCCGTGCTTTTTGTTTTTTCTACGATGAAGGAAAACCTTGTTGCATAAGGCAAAAAGGTTAAAAACCAAAACAACTGTTACAATACCCAAAAGCATCTGCTCACATTGTATCACTCAAAAGTATAGATAGTTCTCAACAGACGTCATCTTTACGGGCAACTTGGGTTCTTGCTTTGAGCTGCGTCAAGTGTTCAAACTTTTCAACGCAACCAAGGGGCTCACCAACTGATCGTGCCAGGAATTTGATAAAACTCCTGCAGGACGCACACAGTTTTTATGCATAACGCATCATTGTGTGTTAAAGATGGCTAAGTTTACTCTGTACGACGCTTGGAACTACTTACTGTTTCCCCCCCCCCCAAAAAAAAATAAATAAATAAATAAATAAAAATAATAATAAAAAAATTAATAAATAAATAAATAAATACAAATTTGTTTCCACTTCCAGATCTACTTAAAGGGAAAGTACAGCAATGGTTTCATTCAAATCGTCTACTTTTCAACTTGCATCTTAAAACTAACCTTTGGGTATTATTTGAAAACAGTTGCTGAAGGCTTTCTAAAAAAAAAATTAAAACTGTTTACATTTCTAACAAGTTTAATTTCTAACAAGTTTAATCTGGGCATTGATATATTTTCTGAAGCAAATATGAGTGATTTTAACCTTGGAATATTGGAATCAAGCAATTACCAAAGTTGTACCACCCTTTAAATATTTTTGTGAGATTAAAAAAACAAAAAACAAAACCACACACACAAGTGAAAAATTATTTTAGGCTGACTTTTCTTATCCAAATCCTAATTTTTATATTAATACAGAAATTTATATATTAAAAAGTTTTATATCAAAAATAAGTGTTATGGAAATTATTGAAACTCTTGAATTTTTACTTTTCTTTTTTAACTATTGTATAATATTTGTATATATATATATATTTGTTAAGTGATGTATTCTGTAATATTGTCTTATAGTGTAAAATGAAAATTGGTATATGTATACTATATATATATAATATCCTGTTTTAGCAATTTTGATCCTGAGGATCTTACCAATAGGTGGGAGGATTTACGTGAGTATAACAAATAAGCTCATCTGCACAGTTTGCATCAAGGGGCCCCCTTCACATGAACACCAGTAACAAAGGTCCTCGGTAATGGATGTCAGTTGTCTGTCACTTCATTCGATCTCGATTATCTAACAAGCTTTCACATGACTTCTTGAAACACAAATTTCCCAAAGTCCCATATTTTTAAATGGGGGTGCGTTAAGGTCATGATTGTTCATTTACTGAACACTTGATTCTACTAGTGACATGTTCTGTGCATGAGAATAATGGTATCGTCATAGCAAGGGTCCTGGGTAATGGCACAGTAATCGTTTCGCTCTACATATCTTGGTGAGTTTAAGATGGTTGCTATTTTTTAGAGGAGGTCTGGATCTCTGTTAAAAATAGCAAGGGTCCTTGGTTATTATCTAACAAGGATAGCTTTCACACCGATGTGATTTTAGTCCGGTTTCTCTTGTTAAAAATTGTCCCATGTGAAAGGGCCGTATAATTGTACCAGAGGATCCAGGCAGAATCGAGTTGGCTTTACACTTCGCCTTTGACTGGAACATTTTTCAACGAATGAAAATAGTCTCACCATTGCACAAGCCCTGAACATTCATTCTTTGTTTTGTGTAACACCCAAGTAGATCATTGTAATTTAGGGGGGGGGGGAATTTTTTGTTTAAACAAAATGTACCAAATTGTGTTGTGGCATCCACTAAGAGGGTGTTTTGCACTGCTGTGTATAACACAAGGTGTGGTCAATAGGAAAAACAGGATTGGACAAAATTATGCATGGTGAATAAGTGCCAAAGTGCATGGCGTTTGATGTAGGATGTGTAATGGTTTGAATATTGAAGGCCGCATGACCTACCATCCTCCAATCAAATGATAAGGATCTACCTGGGTGTAACATAATAAATACTATTGAAAATATAGTATTAAAACTTATTGAAAAAGGCCAATTGTATTACTTGCATATTTTGATATAAAACTTTGAAACTGTTCATAAGAGCAATTTACCAAAATGGCATATCTGTACATAGTGAGATAATCATTAACTTAAATAAGGTAGGACTGAATTTGATAATATGAGGTTGGGTTGGGGGGGATTGACAAATCAGATTGATTGATGGTGAAATTATTTATTTTGCATCTGGATTGATTGAAGTGAGACTGATTGACTGAAATATTGATTGATCAATTGGAATGCTTGATGTTTGTTCGATCGATTAATTGATTGCAATTGGATTAACTATGAATTGAGGGCAATTGATCAGAATCGGAACTGGATTGGTTACTTGATTAATGTAAATGTTGATTAATTGATTAATTCTAAATTTGATTGCAATAATATTGATCTCTATCCATCTGGGGGCGATTTATTGATAGATGTGTTTAACAATGTACATGTGTTGATGAAGAGTTGAATTGATTGGGCAAGATTCAATTTATTTTTTGATTGTCAACAGCAAAGCTGAATTTTAATGTATTTTTGATAGTTTTGGGGACTCTTAACATCATACTGGTACTAATAATGGTGGACTTATACATAGTAATGCAGTAATGTAGTAATGCATTGATTAAAACTGATTAATATTGAGACATACAAAATGAAATTGTGGTAGCAAACTAATTTGAATTAATATTTGATTAATAATAACGTAGATTGACACGTTGGTTGAAATTGGCACTCGATTGAATTCATGTGTACTTATTGATTGAAGACTGGAAGACTGAGTAACACTGACAGTAGTTTGCATACTGATTATATATTGAAAACAATTTCTACTTAGCGAGTTCCTCCTGTGTATGTATTAACATGTCTTTGACAAGTAATGTTACATCTTTGAGTGGTCACAGTTTTGGTATGCAACAGACGGACATAACACATAATAATAGAGTTCCCAAAGAAAGACGTACAAAATAACATCAGTCTTTGTCATTTAGGTTTTGAAATGAGGTTCTGGGTACAAAATATTCATGTCACTATGAATCCCAGACATAATTATCTTGATTTGATTTTTTTTGCAAAATAGTTATGCCTGGTTTACATTGGTCTTGTTTATCGGTCACCATGGTCACCTCAACGCCTTTAAAAAAAAAGCTTCGATTAGATATCAAGTAAATGGGGCACTTCATCAACAGTTTAAAACACAACAAATGCTATAACAAGACCAATTCCTTGGGAGGCAGAGTAGCTTTAAATAGAGTTCCTGTTCGTGCATTTCAACCACTTTGACCGATTGTTTTTGGTTGTAAACCAATGCGTAACAAGCACTGTGTACTTGGGGCTATAGCACTGTGTACTCAGCGTTACCCATAAGTTGTGGGATGACAAAACCACTGACTACTTGGGTGGGATTCAAACCCACGACCCATGGTGCATTCTAGAGCAGAATTGTCCTCATGAGAAACAACAAATAGAATATTATTTAAACAATAATTGCATTTGACAAACGGGGCCCTTGGTGTTAGAAATACACAGGAGGGACCGATGTGAAAATCCTGTGCAGTATTTTACAGATGATTTGTGAAATAATTTACCTTTTAAAACTTCTTGTTGTTTTTTTCTTATCTTCCAAACACCCTTCCTAGATTCATCTAATTCCAACCGCATGAAGTATTTTAACTGTTTGGTTCAACACTGTACATTGTTTTGTACACTGCTGTTACATGTGAAGTAAACAAAATCATGCTCTTTTAGCGGGTTGCAATATTCAAATACATGTGAGACTTCCGCTTGTTCTGTGCTGTAGATTTCAGGTTGTTTTTGTTTTTTCCCCATTCATTTGGAGCGCAGGTGACTGCAAATGATTGAAAACAGCTCGCCAACTTTTGTAGTCTGGTTGTCCCTTTTTCTGTTGTTATTGTTTCCTTCTGTTTTGTTGTGTGTGTTTTTAATTTTTTTTTCATTTTTTTACATTTTCAAAAATTTATTCTTAATTTTAGTGCAGTGCCTGGCATGCTGTTATCCCCTGCTCAACCATTTTCTATTTTAATAATCAAAATCATGCTTTAATATGAATAATGTTTGTACTCGTATGGGACAGTCAACTCTGCATTGTTAAATAAAGAAAAAACCATTGCTATTTAATAAAAATGTGTATGTAACAACTAAATCTTTGAAGTAAAAATTTAGCTCAAAGATTGGCAATGACCAAATGTACAAAGAACAATTTTACAAGGATTTACAAGAAAAAATACATATATGTTTGGGTGATACAGTGTACATGTAGTGTGTAAAAATTGACCAGTTTTTCAGGATTCGTTGAATGTTGTAAAAATTATCCTCAATTATCATCAAATTTTGGAATAGTTTGCAGTATTTTTGACCGCATGATTGCGTTTGTGAACCAGCTTAACATGATATGAAAAATGTAATAAAAAGCCCCGTTTTCCATTGTTGTTATCATTTTATTGTTACAAAAAACAACATACAGGCAGTCAAAATAAGATTAAACTATAGTTATGGTGCAAGGAAAGTTGCATTATTTGGCAGTTGCTTCAAGAAAACATACAGGCAGTCAAAACAAGCTAAAATTGTAACTGTGATGCAAGGAAAATCGCAGTTAAAAAAAACTACGGTCGATTGTGATGCCCCTGTACTAACCCAGGCAGGCACTTCTCAGAAACAGTGAAACGGCATTTAAGTGACGATAACCAAATCATCACCATTAATATCAATGGAATGTGATGTCTTGAACATCTCAGAGACCAAATAAGGTCTTACCCGGTATTTGAAAACTCTTATTCTTATCTACTTGACGAGTAAATAAAATTGGTTTGGGGATTTCGGAAGGGGGGTTTTGGTATAGTATCGTAAATGGTTTTGTAAGTTATAAAACTACCCTTTTGAGTGTTTGAGCTAATCTGTTGTGACATTCGAACTTAAAAACCAAACCCTTTGGACTTGTCATTTCGTTTTGATTATTGTCCCTAGTTGCTATGTATTTTTGTCCAACTCTGGCAACACTTGGGGGTATTTTGAAGAACTTAAAGATTGAAGAACTTAAAGAGTGATGTATTTATGGTCAATTTGTACAAGCACCAGACAAGAGTAGTAAATGACGCAAGAAATGGATTTCATTTACCACTGGCTAGAGCATATTTATTAAATTTACCATTAGTAATGACAATGCTATTGATTGTTTAAGATGTATATCTGTATACAAAATGGTTTTGCTCTGGCTAGGTCAAATATTGAAGCATTGTAAAAAAAAGAATTTGCTGTTTTATGTCTTCTCTTTGATCACAAATCCAAATTATTTATAGCTAATATCACTTTTTAATTTCCACTATATTTGAAGATATTAAATTTTATATTGAAATATCATGTCCAAGCTCTCAAACTTTGGTCTTGCACCATACCTGATTCATTAATATTTCTTGTTGTTCTTTAACATGCCATTATTTCTTGTTGATACCTACATTGTTTTTTTGTGGTCTACCAGTCATATTTAACTCATTTCCCTTTTACACCCGAAAGTTGCCTGCCCTGTCTGCGACTGTTTCAACAGTACTTATAATAATGATAATAATAATAAATACTTAGTAAAGCGCCGGTACCCACTTAAATGGCCCTTCATGGCTCTTGGGGGAAAACAAAATTAGGACTGGATTTTGTGACTAAGCTTGTTTGAACAGGTGAGACTTGAAGTTTTTCTTGAATGTTGTGATGGATGGAGATGATTTGACAGTCAGGGGAAATTGGTTCCACACTCGGGCTGATGCTGCAGAAAATGACCTGTTGCCCCAAAGAGTAGACATCCTTGGCTGATGAAGCAATCATGAGCTCATTCGATCGCAGTCCGGTGTATGCCGAGTTGTATGGATGGATGAGATTGATGAGGTATTCTGGAGCATTGTTGTGAAGGACTTTGTAAACGAATAGGCCAAGTTTGTACTGAATTCTGTGTGATATTGGCAGCCAATGGAGATCCTCTAATACAGGAGTGATGCGGGAATATTTACTGGTGAGAGAGACTAGTCTGGCGGCGATGTTTTGTAGACGCTGCAGACGGTTCAGTTGATTTTTCTTGATGTCGTAATGTAGTGAATTGCCCGTGTCGATTTGGGAAGTGATGCAAGCGTGAACCAGTATTTCAGTGGTGTGTTTGTTGAGGTACTTCCGTATGTGTCCAATATTACGGATGGACATGCAGACTGATCTAGAGATTGTCGTCACATGGCGTTCCGTGGATAGCGATGGATCTAAGATAATGCCTACATTACAGACTTGAGTGGATGGTATGATGGTCGAATTGCCGATCCTTATAAAAGGAATATGCCTCTAAATTTAAAAAGATACAAAAATACAATGAAACTCTGAAATTTATGACAAACTTCCCCCCCCAGCAAAATAGCCTTTCAACTCCAATCCCATCCAAGACAGTGACCTTTCAACTCCCAAACATGTGACCCTCTCCCTAATCCAGGACAGTGACCTTTGAACTCCCAGATCTAAGCACCCCCCTTCCCTAACCTATGGAATTGAGTTTGGCATGCCTGGCCCACTCTCCTTCCCAGGGCCTACAAGTCCTGCCGTTCAGCAATGTCCATCCAGATTCTTCTATAGCATCTCAGGTATGATTACTGGGTACACCTGCATGTAATCCAGGACATTCTGAACATCTGGCAAAAGTAGAACTGAATCTTGCAAAGGTAGAACTGAATTGATATCCAAAGTTGGCAAGGACTGTTTCTAAAAGATGCCCAGCAAAAGCAGGCATACAATATGTAAAGTTAAAACAAAACTCTGTGGTCGTTAGGAATGTGTGTGTTTGTAAGGATTCCATTCCACCTCATCCCATCTCCTCAAAGTTAACCATGACGACCTCATGTCCAGTTTCTTTAACAAATTTCAAGAAATCTTCTGGGGACATTCCCGTGGTTGCTGTATTCTCCATTGGGTGGAAGAACACTCTCTCATGACCCCCCGTTATAAAATCGCTGTCCAGCAAGAATTTGACATCGCTGCTTTCATCATTGAAGAGGGCATAGGGTGTAACACAGCCCTGGGCCACGCCCAGCTTGTCCTTTAAGATGCTCTCATCTGCTAGGCGGAGACCCCCTGGGGCGCCTACTGTCTTGGCTAGGGCAGACAAGTTGACTGGACGGTCGTGGCGGCAGGTCAAAAGCCAGAGGCCTTTTTTCTTTTTGTCTTTCATGAAAAGATTTTTGCCGACAGCTCCCGATACATCTTTAAGATGAGGCATCATCGCTTCCACTGTAAAGACCTAAAGGAAAGATTCCACACAAAAAATCAAAGATTTGAAATTAAGATAAATGAAAAAACCCTATCAAAACTATTCTTAAACATTGCATTGAGAACCAACTAAGGTAGGCCATCGGATTTCGCATGCATAATTTACTATTAGGACTAGGACACAAGTCTACGGTTTATCTGGACAGACAGTGCCCACGAGGAGGTGCAGGTAGCTTGAACTTGTACAGGTTTTGTATACACACAAGTTATGCTTGAATATCCAAGTCACTAACTTCACAAGTGTAAAAGTATGTGCATATCCTCAGTCATGAATCTTGGATCCAGGAGTTTTGAAGGACTCAAACTTTACAAGCCCAACTTTAAAACTGTTGGAAATGCTGGACTTTGACATCCCCACCCCAAAGTCCAACACAAGTGAAGTATGTAAAAATCTCATATCAAAGTAAGTAGCGAGACTGTTAGGCCTTTTGTTATTAAATCTGAGCATTCCCAAAACACAGTCTGATATTTGAGCTGAGGCTATACCATGAATTTTCTACCTCCATGATACTATGGAGGCACACTTCTTACTTGTTCCTGAACCTGTTATGCCTATCAACAAAATAGTGTTCCCCTCAAAAAGAAAGAAGGGAAGAAAAAAAATGTGCCCCCTCCACTAATCTGGACTTTTGCAATTAAAAATTACCAGAATAAAATTTTACCTTTTTATCAATATAAGCTTCAATTATATGTAGTAGCCTAATGTCAATGTTTTAACTATTATCTTTTTAAATCTACACACAGACAATGAGTTTGTTTTTACCTCCACATCAGATTATCTTACTGATCATGGAGGGAGGAACCACGGACTTCCATATTATTATTCCATCCCTTCTTGACAATCGCTCTAACTGTAGTTGGAACCAGTCCCAACTTGAGCGTTACAGTTGGGGCGACCCAACTATAGTTGGGATCAACTCATATTGACTGAGTGATAGCGATCTTAATTACCATTGGGATGGGATGTGTGCATTAACATGGTCGGCATTATTGATGACCTGACCTGTGTGGTGTCAAGTTTTTCTCAGTTTCAAACTTTGGCTTCGCTCTGCTCCATCTCTGTTCCTAGATCCTATCCGTTTGATGTTTGCATAAAAATATGAGTGAAATGTCCCAAGAATTACCCTCAGCAACAGGTACGATATAGAGAGCTCATGGACACTGGCTCCGCTGGTGGTACCCTCTCCTACCCCAGCTGTAGTTAGGCCCCCCCAACTGTAACTAAAGTTGGGACCGGTCCCAACTATACATGCTATAGTTGGGCCAATTCTAAAGTTGGGACGGAACTTTATGGTATAACAAAAGAGCACTGAAAAGAGGCGTGTTCAACATGTTCACAAAATACAAATGGAAACTACAATGTAGATAGGACATTACGATAATCGTTGCGATAATCGTGACCCTCCATTGGCATTAGGATCATCGCAACTATATCTGTATATAGGACTAGGACTACATGTAGAAGTCTAGAGTAGACATGGTAGCTAGACTAGTAGTAGGACACTAGAATAGAGAGTTCAGCGGAAAACATAAACACAGTGATCCTATCTGGAAGCGCGCGGAAACTGGTTGCAAACTTCCCATTTTCAATAGTTCCCTTTGCTCAAATTTCACAGTGAGTTGTTTTTTGGAGAGATAAAAAAGGTGTCTTCTTCAATGTAAATCCTTCCCCTTAGAAGAAATACAGCTTCATACTGCAAAATATACTGTTGAATTTGGTGCATATGTCAGAGCTCAAAATGATGAACTACTGATGGAGCCCGCCCTCTTCACTAAGCCGAGGAAGTTCAAATTGTCACATTCTCTATACCAGATTTGATATAGGTGGAATATGCTGTACCATCGTTAGACATTATCAAATCGACCTTCATCGGAAAATAGATATTTTTCTACTCATTTTTGTGAAATAAAAGATGAATTTACATGATTACCAGAACCCACTACACTAGTACAGTACTATGAGGAGAGTGCCTAGAATTAGAAAAATGGTGCACATCCCTATTAAATTTCACTTCAGTTTCGATGCTGAATCTTTGATGGGTCTAACCATGGAGGAAGAAAATACATTCTTCCTCCATGGTCTAACCATGTCCTCCTACCATGGAAGAAAGAATGTTGCGCAATGGTTACACCAGCTCCATGGTTACACTAATAAATAGTAATACTACTAATACTAGCAATAACTTAATATAATAATAGCATAGTCATTCGTGCAGGAATATTCCTTACTCATTTTTACTGTGTGGCTTAAGTACTCCATGTCATGAGTAATCATGCATTTTTTGTGACTGAACTGGAAAAATAAAGCATAAATTTAAGAAACATTTTTTTAAAGAAAAACAAATGTTACCTCTGGGTGTTCAATTGTTAGCGTTTCTATATTGAGCCTTTTTAGTTCGTTTTCTAACTCTTTACGGCCACCCTTCGGGCCACTATTTTCAGACGCCATGACCAAAATTGTTTGTTATGACTGAGTTAAAATCACAATCACATTCTGTTTTACACGTTTCACTTTTATTTTAAATGGCGCCCTCCATTGACCATGCACATAGTATTTGTTTCGCTCGCGCCAATCGATCCACTCTGCAGATGAGAGCATGACGTCAATGACCTTACCTTTTGCTCACGGGGACAACCAATGCCAACATAAACATGACTGTAACAACCATGAATATAACGGAGAAGAAAAAAATATATATTCAGGGTAGAAGAATCATAGAGACGTGACCACAGTACAAGACCCCACCCCCTTATTGAGCGAGGATGATTTGTAAAAAGCCACGAAGTTGCATGCCACCGCCTCCCCCCCCCCAACATTTTGTCCTGCATCGGCGAAATGTGTTGACAATTCGTCTGACAGCACTTCTACTCTCTTTTGAATCAACTTCCTTCGGCCCATGTTAAAGGCCGTATATCCGAACTTTGGCGGCTACAGCTACGGCTACGACTGCTGCTATAGTGTCGGTACTTTATGCTTGATGATGCAGAAATCTAGCCGTAGCCGTAGCTGTAATCGACAGTTTGGACAAGGTCCCTTGTATGTGTCCTTTCTCTATGTTTTTACCAATATTTTTTTTTTGGGGGGGGGTGGCAAACACACCGGGGAAACAATTCCTTATGCTCCACTGTGCAAAAACTGCTGTTTCCGTAAGAGAAAACTTGTTTCGATCCCCCGGAAACCAATCCATTTCTTGCTCGTATCCTGTCGCTTTCCGACCTCGTTTACAGCCCGTCCTCATCATATTCTGGGATGTGATAGGCTGCAAAACCTGAACTGAGAGCACACACCGCGAAAACTTGCAAGCGCGAAGCCTACTTATAATATACATTTATCTTTGGTTTGAAAGGCCCTACTCTGCATTTATGGGGAGTTTTAATTGGTTTAATTTTTCATGTCGTTATGAATTTAATCTAAAATAAATAAATAATAGTAATATTGTTTATAGATATATATATATATTTTTATTATTATTATTATTATTATTATTTTTTTTTTTGGGGGGGGCAGATTTTCAGAAAAACAAAGAAATCACATCCCTGTGTATTTGGTGGTTCCAGAAAATTTCCCCACCAAGTCCCCCATTAGAAAATGTGGGTACGCTCCCCCATTTTCCTCCACGCCCCTTATACGACTGACTGTGCATAAACAAAATACATGTACCACTAAAAGTTACCATAGTCTTGGTTCAAGACCTTTGTGTTGTTTATAATTCCACGATCTACTGCATCAGACACGCTGCACACTACCGCCCACAAACTATCAACAATAGCCATTGGGGTAATTCGGTAAATAGCACAGTCTGGAACCCTAGTCTAAGTTTAGCCCATCTTTCTGTCTGTATGCATGCATTCCATGACTTTCGGTATGTTTTTATCCGTGAGCCTTGAAGTGTGACGTCTGATGTTCAGGCTAAATTTCAAAGTCACGCACTGCTTAGCGAAAGGATTCATTATTTGTACTGTGATACTGCAATAACACCGATAGCCATTATACTAGACTAATGGACAAGTCGTTAACAGTTTGTCGTGGTCGATGTCTCGCGATATTTAGCGCTGACCCTCGACTCATAGCCTCGAAGTCGTAATGAGAGCAGCCGAGTGCAGCTGGAGCAGCATTCTCGCGAGATAGTTGCGAGACAGGCGTTACGCTATCACACTGCGAAAAACATTTGGAGACAGTGTTCACAAATCTACGATAGCCACGTACAGTATTGATCATTGAACAATATTCATTTTATTGCCGTGGAATTAATTCAGGAAATGATTCTGCTGTCGATGTGATCACGTGACTTGCAGGACAACGAGATAGACCCGGCAGTTGCACTGGCTGCATAAAACCCTGATAAGAGGTACGTTGTCAGCGATGCTGACATATCTGAATATTTCCAGACTGGTCAGATATGCCAGAATAAGCTAGAATCACAAAGAACATCCTTCCTGCATGATGGTGTATCATGCTACACGTCCTAGGAGAAAGTGTAAATCAACAACAACAACAACAACAACAA
>CM021526.1:6692761-6710633 GCA_010994315.2 Pisaster ochraceus | reverse complement strand
CCCCCCCCGATCAAAATGTCTACATATGCCGCAGATCATACACATCATAAACTGTCACGTAGAAGTTGTGAAATGGGAATATGGAGTGTGCATACAGGTGTATTCGAAAACAAGATTTGAAATGGAAGCACTTTCCCATTTTTTTTTCAAAGAAAAAGGCATTGGCCTCAAACATTTACATTCACTCTTCACCTAAACGGCAATTTAGTTGTGAATACTCGGGTAAGGGGCAGCAGGTAACAGCCAAGAGAGTAAATTCGGGTACAGTGCAAACCAAAAAATCATCATAATAAATGTTATTGTTATTATTATTATTGTATTCTGATAGGCCCCTAATGTTCATGAAAAATTGTTGCTCATGCTCAACTATCGCTCTAAAATAATTATGCTAATGAGTAGAAATACGAGGTCGTATTAAAACGACATATTTTACATTAATGGTGAATACATGTAGCGGCCTTCTTAAGTAATTACAATGTTGAGAATACTGTGCCGAACTGTCAACGTCCCTCCTTAATCAAGTGATTATTTTTATTCAGTGACGTCGCGATTACATTTGCCGTCTGCCTTTAGTTACAGCCAGGTAATTTTTTAATTTTTTTTCACTGCTGGTTGTTTTAGTTCTTTGTCTTTTGTTTGATTCTTCAAAACCCCTTTCGGTTTTTATGTGGACGTGGCGGGAATTCCATTGTTTTTCACATTTAAAAGCAATGCGATGTACAGGTTATATTTTGTTTATTCCGTTTTTGATTGAACGTTAGGCAATTGTATACAGAACGTATACGTTCTTCATGAAGACAGACGTCACAAAACTACGCAATGTGTTTTCGACCCGAACATATACAAAATAACAACATGGCTGATACCATTCAGTCGATAGGCCTACAGAGAAGTTTTCCGGTATTCTACGGTTATTTTACCTAACCGTACACTGGGCACAAACAAGATACCTTCAAATTTACGGGCACCGGTCAAAAGAACTACACTTATATAATGCTTTCTCCATAAAAAAATATGTGTATAAAAATAGAATAAAATAAAAAACCCGGCATGTGTTGTTGTTTCCTTATACTAGGAATTACAAAAGGGATTAGAACATGAAGGGTTCAATTCTACCGGATAAATTACCGTAAGATTACGGAATAATCTTTTTACAGTGTGTGCCCGAATACATGTTTGTGTACTATACACATTAAGGAAGACTATCCCCGTATAATATGTCTCCTTACAGCATATAAACACAAATTAATTCTCGTCTTACGATTATGCGTTATAGATAAACAATATCATGCGTCGGTCCGTCATAGATGCAATGCTAAAAACATGACACTATCCAAACATCCAATACGACAGAACATGCATGAAATGTGTGCCAGCACGAGCTCAAGCCTCTTGACGCTTTTCCCTGTGACGTTTTAAAAGATAGAATTATGTGACTGCTGGAGCTCACAGTCATCTGCAATTCTATTTGACGGAGACGATCATATACAATCAGGGAAAGGACACAGTTGGCTGCGCACAACAACCATCATATTTCCATTTTGTGTGTTGCTGTCGTAATTATACCGCTAATGACGCAGGCGAATAACTAGTAAAACAGTCTGGCTAAAACTATTAGATAAACCACTAATTTCTCTCGTTTTCTCTTTGTATCCCTTCAAATGAAACACTACACGAGTGATCCAAAAAGAATTTAACACAATCTTGCTGTTTAGATAGACATGATTAAACGTCTAGTACAATTTACCCGGAAATGCGTAACCTTTTAGGCGAATCTTGAACAGTTTTTTTTTCCTCTTTCTATTTTTGGACCCTCAAGTCTGAGTGTGCCAACCATTTCCCAGAATGCTGTTTCACATTACGATATCATCACCACCAATTTACTGTTGACATTTATTTGACCTCTATAAACTAGTTGAACTTTGTTTTTCGTTGAAATCTTCCGACAAATACACTCAATGTGCTCTCAAACTAGACCGGGGTTCCGAGTTCCAGGGGACCCAGACCCATTTCTGGATCAGGTTATGACCCAGGATCTGTTTTAAAATTAAACAGAAATTGGTCAAAATGACGCAGAATCTAAGCCGAAATTCTGTTAAACCACAACAACAACAACAAAAACAAAAACAACAACAACAACAACAACTTTTCGTGTCAGCCTGGCCCAGGATCGGGTCAAGTCCTTTGATTCCGGACGGGTCAATTCTGACGAGGAGTTTTAAGAGTGTCTGCCTATAATATAGATGATATCTATGTAGAAGTTTACAATAGAATGGCAACAATGGTAATCATTATAAAATAACAACAAATATACAGAACTATTTACTGGCATAAGCAAATATACATTCATCTCGAAAATGTAAATATTAACAACATTTATTTTAGGTATAAAATACGGAATATGATAACGTGTTTATGTCATGACGAATAATGATAAGGTAACCGTACAAATAACAAAAAAAAAACACATACAAAAAAGTAAACATCAATCACGCAATACACATTCAGACTAATAATGTACACCTTTCTTTGTGGTGACGAATGCTGATTACAGTTTTTGTCATTATTTTAGCTCTACGGGATATGGCCTTTTATGTATGAAAAACGAAAGTGAAGTGAACATTTTGTGGAGTTTGAAGTAAGAGCTTACACACACACACACACAAATGTTCACATTCATTACCAGGGATATGGTGTGTAGGGACATGTTGCTCTGGTCGAATTACCGCTGTATCTTATAACCATCTAATAAATAGTGCAAGAAATTTGTGACGACACCGTGTTATAGTTGAAAGTTTAGTCGTGTATACCTGGTTCCGAAGGAGTGCAAGGCGGTTCTAGAACGCCATATATAGGCCTAACTCAAAAAGGGAGATTTGACTATTATGGTACGCCGTAAACTTGTTCCGTTATTGTCTTCCCCACCATGCAAAGCCTTCAAGTTTTATTCATCAAACATATATTTGAATTCGCAATCAATAACTTAGGAAACATTGCAATAATGTGCCTAACTGTTGTCAAGATTTTCAGCATATGAAAATCAAAACATACGTTACAGCTTGTATTGTGCAAACATGTCCCACTCTTCCTCCCCGGCTCGTTACACGAAACACACATCGTCTGAATCGTCACATGTATGTACCCTTGAAGCAAATTGTGTGAACCTTGCATTGCCTTACGGCTGTTCAAGGCAAAATAAACAAGCCAAAAACACGCAAGAAACATCTTTTCCTTTACACTGTTGCGGAAACCTCATGAACACCCTTTCCTTTAATATTTCCACGGGTTTACCTTCACAAATCCATAATTTATCATAATTAATACTCAAATGAACACCTTCCCCCTATCACCCTGTACTGTAAGTCTGGTTCATCGTCATGACATCAAAAGGATATTTAAAAAGAAAATCTTTTATATATTTTAAAACGGTTTATTAGAGAGCAGTTTATCAATATTCTTGCATACTTTCCAAACCAAAGGTCAAACACCCTTGCATAAAACTATAACTTACGATGTAAAACATTTCTTTTAACTAATACGGATGCGAACCTGATACCGAATAAAAGGCGCTCACAGTAGAGCAACAATGCAGACATTTATCTCGGTACAAATCCAAGTAAGCTGTAAAATAAAAAGATTGTGAATTTACCCGTCAAGAAAAAAAACCACCCCCACACACAGAAAAGAACAAGAAACAGACACACACACACACTGTTACTTTAAAGCCTTACGAAATGCTGAAATTAGACTTGTCCCTTAAGGGGCGGGAGGAGGGTTGGATGGAAATACGACATGAGGGCATGGGTGTTCATTAAGTTCACTGTTAGCAAGCACGGGGCCTATGGGTTTACCCATGCAACACATGTAGAGAGAGATCAGTCAACGTGTTAGCTGGCAATCTTTCATTTCAATTCAGCCCTTAATGCTTCCCAGGCGCGTACATGCGTTGCATCGCCAAGCCGGCGTTGATTTCTTACTATTAGATTTCTTTAATTACTCCGCTGTTTGACAAACCTATGCGGAGTGTACACAAGAGGAATTAAGCAAATACAGCGGCCGGGGCGCGATGCGTGGGCGGGCTGAAGCTCCGCGAGAAGACAGGGCAGAGAAACGACTTGACTTTTGTGTGGTCACGACACACCTTGCGCGCGCATGCAGACATCGCCATGGAAACGGATTAGTGGAATTGTAATGATGTGTGCTGTGTACATCTCATCGCGATCGTTTGTGCTGTTTATGTTTCTGCCCTTAGGCGCCGTTGTCATGTAGACATTGTATAGCTATTTCTCGTATTTAATATCTGGTGATAACTTGTACTCTTTTCTATGTTCAATGCTAGTGTCGTTCTGCACTATAGTTTTCAAAGTGTGCTACACATTTTTTTAAAATTTTTTTTGGGGGGAGGGGTGGGGTTTAAAACTGAAATTATAGCATTTTCCAACGAATGGTTAACAGTGCCACAGAAATATCAAATATTAAATTAGGGGTAGAAATATCTCTAAATTATGTCCATATATGCTACTTTTGTGTGTATTTGTTTTCCCTTTCTTTTTATTCTTTAGTTAATCACCCTACATGAAGGGATAATTGCTAAAGTTGTGTGGGCCCGTGAGATGTGTAGTTTTGTTCACATTTTGTTTAATTGTATTGTATAGAACCTCGGCTAGTCCCAGTATGTTTGAACACATCAATTTATTGGTCTAATAATAATAATAAAAACAAATCTGCATAATGAGCGCTTCGGGACGCCCTTCGGATGCGACATACGCTTTATTATGAGAGCCAATATTACTATTATTATTATAATTGTTATTATCATTATTGTTACATGTGAAGTCTTTACGGAGTATGAATTGTCAGTACTTGTGACACTAAGTGACATTATGACACTGGTATAGTAACCCTTCTTTTACTCAACCACGAAGAAAAAGACAAAAGATGGGACAGATGAAGCAGGCTGGAGGGCTGCACTTCATCCTATATTTATATATTTCGATAAAACAAAATTAGCATCCGGGCTCAGAGGTATAAAGTCGTGATGAGTTGATTTTGCTGATCAAACCTTGACATAAAAAATATAACGTTCAACCTCATTTAATAATGCAAGGGAATACAGTCGCTAGAAAGACCTCCAAACAAGTCAAGTTGTCACATGTAGTTCAACGTTGCTCGAAAAGGTCGTTAGCGAGTCTTCGTGCCATTTCAAAGCAGGCGAAAGGTCATTTTGCTAATTTCAGCTCCCTTTTCTTAAACAGCAACCATCAGACATTCAACTGGTGTGTGTCATTGACATTGGCCTGGTATTGCTTTCTTTCCACCACACTATCCCTTTAGATTGTGTTTTCCTTGCTTATTAATGGAAGTCACATTTTTGACTTTGTTTACCAAATTGTGACACAGCACGCCCACAAACAACACTATAATGCCTTGCAGTGGAACACAGCCCACTGGTAAACTCTTTATGGATTAATCCTTGAGGAAGATTTGCTCCGGGACACTGTGGGTCAAACATTCAACAGGTTTCAATTGGGTAGAGTGAATTTCTGTGTGGGTTTTTTTCTTTAGCGAGTATTTCCACGTACGACCCAAGTCAAATTTAGGGGTAAATTCACACGGCCAGGCTGAGTGTTTGCTTTCGTCAGAAGGCGTGCAATCCACAAGTCCAACTTCCCCCATCATCCTGGAGTAGTCATTTAAAGGCTCAAGCGCCAGGACAATCGTCCCTCGAGCGTCTGGCAAAACCTGTTAAGGAGGTAATCCGGTCTGCTGAAGGTTGCCCACAACACAGATGATCCTCCGCTGTCTCATCCACTCAAAGCTTAGCGTTGTCTTCTGCGTTCCCCTCATAGTTGAAACTCCTGGGGCCCCCTCCTTAAAGTCCGTAGATCAATATATGTTATAAGCGAATTGCAAATCAGGGAGAAATCCTTTTGCTATAATGTTGGGAAATTGTTGGAGGCTTTTGCTGGGTAATGGCAAGATTTCATAGCCCGCGGGCCGATTACTTCATGTTGCTGTGTGTAAGTTGTTTTGTTATACCTTTTAGTGATCACATGCCCCCAAAGCAGAATGCGATGAGCTCAAAAACAAAATGGCCGCGGGAGCCGCGGGAGCCGCGCGGTAGGTCTGCACGGTCTATGTTTGGAATCTATTTATAGCATAGCGCATAAGAGACAGTAATTCTGTTGCTTTAGCGTGTGCGTCGAATAATAACGTAACCTTCTGCTGATAATCTCCAATGACCAAATGTTTTCATCGTCCGTCATTATGATGATTAATTTGAGAGTGAGCTGCGGGCTTGCATATTTAATTTCTTTGGCATAAGGTTGATTTTTCAACTACCATTAGACCGTCAGGCGGTTATTATTTTATATAGGCCCTAACCCGACGTTCGAACGAACACTATGGTCTTCTTCTTTTTTTAAATTTAGAAGTGCTGTAACCACAACATTGTATCAAGGTCCAACATTATATTCGTCCTATAAAGATGACATTTTTTTGATCCGCGGTGTGTGTTATTGAGTTTAAAAAGTCATCGAGATCAACTACACCAAATATTAAGGCCCTCTTTAGGAAAGCTAGCATAAAAAAAACCTGCACAATGAATTAACGTTACTTGCCCAAAGTAACACAAACTTACCAAGAACAGAAACTTATTGAACAGCGAACTAGATAAATTACCAGCCAGAGTAGGTTTAATTTGCATTACCTTGCGACTGGTTCCTTGCGATCTTGTGCTCAATCACGTGAAATACATTTCATCAGCACTAATTTCTGCTTTAACTGCTTTATGAAAATGTGTCCAGAACAGAAACTTCAAGCTAAAAAGCTTGTAAAGAATAGTATGAGTTCGCCGCTAATAACTATTTTCTGTTTTACATAATATTTCAAATTTTACAAAGGACTAGCCAAATAACTCTCCCGCACTCCCATGTTGTTAATGTAATCGTACTTGGGATAGTGGAAAATATACACTCGGGTGTAGTCCGTATATGGAAACGAACGACACGTTTTCATTGTAAAGACACACAGATCTTTTGTGAAAATAGAGACATTATTCCATTGTACAACAAATTCAAAATATTCATGTAATTAGCGAAAGAAAATTCTCGTGAAATAAATAAATAAGTGTTAATCGGAAACAATGGCCTGTTTCTTTCAGTAAATTATGGATTTCGTAAACCTGATCAGCGTAGTATTAAGGTGGGGGCGAGCCAGGAGTATAACTTGGTTTTATGAAGAGCGCATTCTCCAGAAATCTTATATTCTTACAGCCACCACACGTCAGAAGCAGAGTATAGAGATGACGATATTCGTCACCGTCTGCAGAGACCCGTCTAATAACGGATTGCAAGTTAATGCCTAAACAATTAATTTCTGGCTTCCTTTTTTCCCCGCTGGGTTAGCGCTTTGTACGGCATTAATTCACGGCTGTGCGACAGGACGGCAATATTCAGTCGAGTTTTTTCCCCTCGACGCGGGCCCGTCAATCCGTGCAAATCGCCCCCGACCCGTCGCGACAGTCTGCTCAGCTAAATTAAGATTGGATGCCGGCTGCGTGTAATTCAATGGAGTGGGCTGTGCATATTATTCCTAATCTAGTAACATTTATTACCAATAAATATTTATATTTATTTCCACTCCACCTTTATTTTGTCATTTTGTGTCCAGTGCAAGATAATATTTATAAGAAAAACAGAATATTTTCTATACAGGCTCGTGTCTGGTTAGTTTATAAAATGTTATTTGTAACAATATTATTTTCCAATGCAATTTTCTTACATATTAAATATTTGGCTTTGACGCTGCTTTGTAACGTATGTACTTTGTGATAATTAATGTAGGCCTAATTGTATTAGTTGCATTATATAAACTTTGATTTTCTCTCAGTATGGACACATTCAACGTTCAACAAGCACCCTCAGTGATAAATATACAGTGGGCACATTCGGGGTCCAGTTAAAAGAAAGTTAAAGCAAAACAAATAATAACAAATTTAAAAACAAACGAATTACCATGACACAATGGAGCTAGTGGCACCACTACCAGGCCATGCCGATTGGCTGGTAAACAAACCTGGCTGTCTAATAAGTACACATTCGTCATGGAAATTAGTGCCAACCATTATATTACGCCATTGATCGCATGAAGCCCACGTTAATTTATAATTAATTATTTCTGCAGCCAACCAACCACCCCCCCTCCACGAGAAACAATAGATTGTGAAAACGAACGACGTTTTTACAAAGTAAAGCTACAGATAGGTGCCTTCTGAGTACTACCCCCGTAACCTGCACTTTCCTTGTTGCTTTGTGTTGCTTTGGAATTCACCCTGGTAACCAAGCAGGCCTAATTGCGCGATCAGCATTATTTAATACGCATATGAGTTTTGGCAGTGGAGCGGGTCTAATGTATTTACCCAATGTGTCAAAAGCTTCTGAGAATAATGTACAAAGCACATTTACACTCACTCTTCCAACCAAAGGAGTCGCACTTTAAATCCATGCTGCCAAAAAAGTACATTATTCGTTGTTTTTTCCCACCGATTGTTTGTTTGTTCGTCCCCCCAAAAAAATAAATAAATAAATAAAATTAAAAAAATGGACATGATTGCCCAACAAGACTTGACAACTGATACTAAAATGCATACAGAACGAACGACTCAACGTAAAACATTTACCTACACCCACACATTTTGGGGCTTTCTTAAATGCTAAAACGTGCATGGAGGTTCACTAATTAATGAAAGGTTTGTTTTAAAAATGGTTCACGACTTCAAGAGGCAGAGGTGCATTCACATACGAAGCACGGAAATCCTTAAAACAAAACACACCACACATTAGGGTCGGTCTCGATATGGTAAACATCATAACAATCAAATTTCCACATCATTTTTCCCCATGTCTTGTGACCTTTCTTATTCACCCCCACTAGTCTTATGAAACTATCAATAATTTATATTTTATACTTGTATCAAACAGAAGTATAATAATTACAACCAAATAATGTGTGGGGGTGACAACCAAATCGAATGAAAGTCTGAAATACTTTGTTATGGCTGACGACGAAACTTTTTTTTTTCGTCGAAGAAGGAAGAAAGCCTATACAGTCTATTAACTTGTTGGAGCAAGCCCCCGGGACGAACACGAGCGTTCATCCTTTTCCAAACGCAGAAACGAAAAATCGCTGTTCTAACTCTAAGAAGTTAATTTGTTCTGTATATACACGACTACAACGCCGTCCCGGGAGCGCCTCACAGCATGCACCCCAGCTTACTGCGCGCAGGATAATCTTAGCACTCAGTAACCACGGCAACTCGGATAGTCTAATCCTTCACCTATAAAAAATTAACATAATTTATTCCATCGAGATGGATGTACCGCTGGAGCCTTCACTTGAATGCGATTGAGCAAGCGCTTCTACTTAGGGCTGGGGGGTGACTTGACCGTGATTCAAAATGAATTCTGTATTGTTTTTAGTTATAGAGTCTGCCGAAGAGGACTTACAGTTCACACCGTTCAGCTAATAACCTTACTTCAAGCTCAGTTCTTAAATAATGTTAGTGTTTGTTTGTTTGTTGGGGTGTTTGTTTGGTTTTTTTTAACAGCTGCTTAAAGTTTTGACTTGCTAGTGGGGTATTCGGTAACGCCCTTAGTGAGCGTTATATTTTGTCGAAGTAAATCCTAACTATAGCAATTATTTGTTGTAACTATTTTTTTGGTGAAATTCCTCACTTTAGGATAACAATTATATTTCGAGCCCTGTTGTATTAAAACACGCCTTTTTGTGGGTCTGGCATTTTCATTATTTTTTTTCTAAGATAGTTCTTCCCCTAATTGCTTTGGCTGTGTTCCGGTTCCATGTCACGCATCCCAATTACATTGTGCTTTGACCGTTTAGAAAAATGAGAAATTGCTGTTGACGGCTTGTGTATGCGTGCACGCCCAAGTAATGTCAGATGTATTTTGGGAACCATGACAACCAGAATTCAAGGAAAGCTTCAGAATTGACTATCACTCTGGCGATGCCGTCCAAAACATCGTCCATTGTAATGCCATAGATTGTCCCAGAATGAAGTTAAGGAAAATACACAAAGCAGTAAGTTTCAGATGGTTTTGAGAAAACTTATCAATAATGTGTTCCAGAAACATCTAAATCTTATCTGAGGTAGTTGGTCCAGGTACCGGTAGACCTATCTTCCAAGTTGCCTGTCACTGCCCCCCGCCACCCCGTGCTGGAAACAAACTGAACACAGTTACACTAAAGACACTTTAATTCAGCCCAAATCCAGATTCACTAAACAACTTCTCAGAATGTTGGTACTATAAAAATACTACTCCAAATCCCAATTTAAATACTAATTAACCATATGGGTTAACTTGATTATACAAGGGGATGGAGCAGTTCCATTTTAATTTTTATAAAAAAACTAGGCCGAACAGATTTATTGACTAGAATCAATATGACCCACTCCGGACATTATGCGCTAGCATTCTCTGGCAAGCAAGCACGCTGCCTTTAACCTTCCTGAAATTACATCCGCGGTTAGGGTCTTCTGATCTCAACGTTTCATAATTCCCCCCCAATCCCCGGGATCCACCGAATTGAACGCGGCCGTGGGCAAGAAGAAAGCTATCCATCTCCCCTGACAGCCTAGCGGACGCGGTACGCTGAACACCTACCGTAACTCCAATCAGAAAAACCCCGCTGTTGATTGGCGATGTCTGTAAAGAGATATAACAAAGTGTTTTTCCTGTTAGTTTTTTTTTTTGGTTGACCCTTTTTTTTATCACTGCACTTTTCCCAATAACGAATTAGAAATAAGAGGCCCACATTCGCATAATTCGCGCCGTAATTTCTTATACAATGTCAGCAGACAAGGAAGTGTTGCACAGTGCATGCATGTCTGCATATACAGATCAACATTTCACAAAACGGCCTAAACATTAACTGTTGCCTACCAGATTTTCTGCTAAGCAAAATAAAATGGATACCAGTCACATATGGTACAGGTGACATGGTAATTTGGCTGGTAACCTTATTCTGGTGAGCGTAACATTTTGTTGTGCGTAAGCAGCTCCATGAAATTGGGCCCCCAGACACACCCAGTTAACCCGAAGGCACTAAAGGTAGAAACAGATGCAAATTACACACAATAATTCAACACGAATTAAAGCATAAGAAAGTGACTTTTAAATATGTACAATTTTCAAGGAGAAACCACGGAATAAATTATGCAAGATGACAACACAGGCATCGTGCGTCAGAAAAAGAAAAAAAAAACAGTTTATAAAAAAACGTATGCAAAATTTCATTTTGAGTTTGGATATTGAATAATTCATGTTGGCTTAAGGGTATGGGCACGATGGAGATACCACATAATTCATGATTCTGCGAAGACCCCCCCCCCCGCCACTTGATGTCATGATTGATGGAATTTAGTTGAATCTTACGGGGTGCAGCTTGTAATGAACATTTTTAGAAGAAAGACAATTTATATGGGGAAAAAATGCTGGATGATTTAACCGGCAGTTTGACCGGCGTTCTCTCCTGCTACGGATTGGCGCGCTATCGTTGAAACTTGGAGTGGACCTACACATCAGCCAGCCGCTGCTGAAATTAGGGTACAATTTTAGGGGGCACTTCTTGTCAATTCAAACTGTAATTTCTGTTTGCCTTTTCCCCAAACAAGCCCCTTTTCAGCACTCTCTATGTATCATTTCGTACTTTTGTTAGCTAATCTGCCGTGAAGGTAAAAACAAATACATAGTCTGTGTGTAAATAGACAAATATACACTGAAAATAGTACATGAAAGCTCATCAAATGCGGTTTTTTTCGGGAAATTTTATTATACATCAAAAGTGCAGATTTTTAAGTGGGGGCGCGGGAGGGGGGGGGGTAGGGGAGAGGGGCACGGACTCTTACTATAGTTTCACCCACTGCAGCCAGATCTTTTCAGAATCACCCCCCTAAATCTTTCACTCCAATATAACATTTCAAGTGTGCGTCGTAGATCAAGCTACAAACCAACGACATGACACCCGGCATATAACAAGCTACCCCCTTCCACCCCTGAAATTATGACTTCCCCTAATTCTGTGTAGCGAATCACT
This sequence comes from Pisaster ochraceus, assembly GCA_010994315.2. NCBI lineage: Eukaryota > Metazoa > Echinodermata > Asteroidea > Forcipulatida > Asteriidae > Pisaster > Pisaster ochraceus. Next base: position 6,698,519 of record CM021526.1, on the reverse strand, counting down.
GGGCGCATAGGTTGAGTGACCCTGTCGTACAATCACGGTGGCTTATTGCCGGGAATTATCAATACAACATCTGTCATAATTCGAAATTGTCGCATTCTAATTTGTGGGATTATGTATGCATCCAGCTGGTCATTTTATTGAACCCCCCCCCCTCCTACTTGCTCGTGAGGATTTATATTCTTCAAAGGTGTTGACAAAAAAGGTATCAAGATAAACCTTCACTTCACATGAAAGCTGACGCCTCTGCTGGAAACGCGCGGGAAAATATTAATAAAGAAACAGCTCGCCCTTCAAAAAGAGGCCAGAATAAACATTGCAGGCTTGGATTATAAATATGAAATTCTTGCTCTGTATCTTCTTATTTAATAAACTGGTAAACATGTTTATTTGTCTAAAGGGGTTTTTGTACACTGCTGTGAATGTCAGGATGGTACAATTAATGTGAAACCACTCGTTAACTAAACCTATGGGAGTTACTTCACACCGGGCCCCAACGAAAATATCAAGCAATAATTTGAGTTTGTAACAATGCTTTAACAGCCGTGTTGTATTTGTCAATGTTGCAGACCTTTTAATTCTTTTTTTATTCTCAAATATGACTGATTGGTTCATGCATTGTTAAGTGTATCTCTATAGGGAGCTTTCAAAGCATTCATTATTAATATAATTTCTAAAAGGTTGTCTTACTTACAATTATTACCAAAGCCGAACCATGATATGTTTAACATGTAGACATACACTTTGATCACCTTATCTCCAGAACAAAGAAACATAGGGGGCCTACAAACAAAACTTTCAACAACGAGTAAACAATGTTTGTCGATTACAAAACAACTCGTCTTTAACAACTGAATATTTAGTAGACATACGTCAAACACACCGATCTGGACGACCGTTCCTGGCAGCTAGCATTTCGTATAGTGTTGTGGACGTTTTAGTCAACATGGTTTGGGTGTGTGTGTGTGTGTTTGATTGATCAGTCTTGAAATGCCAACTGTGATTTACTCAGAGAAAGAGAAAAACACCTTCACGCTAATCGGTAGCCAGCAAGATGAACCAAATGATTTGTCCGAGGCGAGCAAACACAAGCATGTCCTCGATTCCCGAAATGCATCAATGTCTAGAGTCACATACACCTCTCCTTCCCGCCAGCATATAAGAAGAAATACTTTGAGACGGTTTAAAAAGGGCGCGATCCTCGGTATTATTTGCCCGTGTGGACCGTGGGCGGTAATCTATTTCTTCTAAAGGAACAGATAAAGATAGTCAAACGGTGAATCTTGTGGTTTTGTCTGCAGATACAGAGCTCTGATACAGGGCGGTTGGCTGGTATTTTGTGAGAGGACGAAACCCTAAAATAAGCAGAGTTAGAAACACTTGTAGAGAGACAGAGAGAGATACAAGGAGGAGATGTAATCTTTAAGATGGGGAACATTTAGTTTGGGGAAGATACACTGTAAGAAACACTGACCTTAGCTGTAAAAATTGCATGACATTAGTACTTGAGTTTACGAGGAGATAGCATTATACAGTTGCGTGAACTACACTAAAACAAAAAAGGACATATCATATTTATTTTATTTATCAGTCTTGTTTATTTTTTGTTTTTCAACAACAGAACATTTTAAAGAATATTGTCCCAATCCTAAGAAATCAACTAGTTTAGGCTAATTATTCTTCCTTATTCGAATTAGCTCGAGCAGGGCTAAACTTCTACCTTACGCTTGGAGCTACAAAACTAGACAAGACGTTTTATCTGAACCGGCTGACTTACAGTGCATTAGCATTTAACGAAACACATACATTAACATAAAAACCCACGCATTTGATACTTTACGATATAAAAGCTGATTTATACGAATGCAATTGTCATGGGAATGGACGAACAAAGCTGTAGTTTATGATGTTTATTTGCAGTTCTGTTTTTTAACCCATATTTTGCCCATTTCGGAAAGCGAGTCTCAACAGTAGTTATTCGGTATCAAATTGGAACTGAAATAAAATTCTAACCGAAAGAGGCAGGCCTCATTATCATCTGAAATTATTTCCTCTTATTTTTGTTAGTTTTTCTCAAAAAGGGTACCTTTCATATTATGTTTTGAAATAATTACAAAACAACAGCACACAAAAAATAAAAATAAAATAAACACATAAATAAACCGATTGTTTATTGGAGTGAAATTGTTAATCCTCAGGCTGAGATCGCGTTCTCTTCTTGGAACCATTGTAGCACTGCTTCCTTACATTTCAGTTGGTTAAATGCCAAACTAAAACTTCACGAAAAATTAAGCCCACTATAAGGTAGCCTATTAGGCAATCTATGCCACCAACATTGTTCAAAGCAAAATGTCGGACAATCGTGATCAACAGAACTATGGATAGGTAAAAAGAAAGAAAAAAAAACACACACACAAAATCGACTTCCACCTCGGGCGCAATTCAATTTCAGCTCGTACCATATGGTCACAGATATACCCGATATCCGTTTGTTGTATTTGCTCCGATACCACGTGCCCCGCCGAAAATTCTCCCGTTGCCAAGCCCACCGGGTATTCATATTCCTGCTGATCTTTTCTTAAAAACAAAAGGTACCCAATGATAGTAATTAATTCCACCCGAAGGGTAGGGTAGATATCGAAAAGTGAAGTACAGTCACGATTCCACGCAGCCGCTCTGTTTGCCGTCTTTCTCCGTGGTCACGTTTTGGCGCGCTTTCGCAGACGACTAATTGTATTATCTGGGCGCATCATGTTTTTTCCCCCCAAATGCAGCGGCGGCTTTCAGGTACACACTGCATAATGTGTTTTGCTGCATTTATCATTACTGCGTTGGAGTGAATACATAAACTCACATAATTCAGATAATACATTTTCTGTTTAAATTGTGATGACATTCATTCGCGGCGAAAACTTGTTCGGCGAGGCCCCCAAGAGTGAATATTCTAAATCCGAATTAACCGGGGTGGCAAACCACAATTTTAATTATTTATCAATCCAAATATAAAAATGATAATCCTCATCTAAACACGGTTCAAAATTATTTGCATGGTAAGAAGGTCACCCTGAGAATGTTGTTTTTCCTTTTTTCGACAATAGTTTGCATTTCGGTATGGAAAACATATGAAATCAAAAGATATTACGTAATGAATCAAACAATATTTTATCACCGATGCACTTTCTTCTTGTTGCTGCTGGTACCTTTTATTTCCATATCAGGCTATGCAGATCCAGACACGCCTTACAGTTGCAGTATCAAAAGAACGAAAGCAAGAAGTGTTAAAATGTTTCTCTATTTTAGGGAAACCGTGTTTGTATTTTTTAAAGTTGGTGGCATTTTCTCTCCATTTAGCTTGAATAACAATTTGTATAATTAGCAAAGCGTGTTAGGTTTACCCCGCGATGCTGAAACAAACAACCGAATTGACACAGACAACAGAAATTTACACGCTTGCTCGTCACACAAGGTCGTCCCTATAACCCTCACCGGTAAACTCGGCCGCGCTAATTCACCTAAAAATAACCCAACGACCTCCTCGCCAGTTTAGCGAGAAGACGCAAAACCGGCAGCGACACCCACGAACTCGTGCACAGATGTTGTCCGTGGATGACGCCATCTTCCTTTTTCTCTTTGTTTGTTGACCCTCGCTCCATTTCAAACAAAGTAAACCAAACAGAAGCTGAAAGGAAAATAATCTTGCCTCTTCGTGTACATAGATTATTAGTTTGTTGGTATGGATCATTTTTGTAAGAGAGCTCGTTGCGTCAAACCTCCTTTGCGACTGACACATTCCGTCCTTCTACATCCAAGGCCGCCATTTTGTTTAGCTTTGCGTCACGCCACCGCGGCAGACACACTTCCATTACTCTTTTATGGAGAGTGCTATATGCCGTAAGTAGGCCCACTGCAAATATATTTTGCTATGCAGTATTATTGCAAATGTATTTGCTTAGCACACATTAACCTGTCACAAACTATCACATGGCATTCTGGCCAGTGATAACCTGGTTCTGCTAAGCGAGAAAACGTGTTTATCAAGTACGATGCAATTGGCCCCCAGCGCTCATATTGAGCGCTGGGAAGGCAATACCTTGTAATTGGCCCGTTACCGATTTTCACACCTCGCCCGCGTCTGTGGTATATAGCGTGTCTCTCTTTGGCTGGTACCTTTTGCATGCATGACTTCTTTAATCTACACCGCGCACCAAATCTCAGAAGATCAGGCACCAAGGCAGTGTGCCGTCAAGCCGGATTTGTTTTCCCGCCAAAAATGTTCCTCGCTGATGAGAGGGATCCAAAGGGTGTAAAAATTCATGAGGGACTTTCTGTGTTCTCTGTCCCACGGTACCTTCAACCCGATTTCGGTGGTAATTGGGCTAAATAATGAGTTGGAACTGTTTTTGATGAAAAACAAATAACTGAATTATCAGGACTACTAGTATGATATCGCCCATTGCATGTGCAACCAAATCTGGTACCTTTTAAAACAATGTGGTTTAATAACTTGAACATAAATCACAGATACAAAATGATTAGTGCATGCGGTCATCAGTCAGCAAATCAACATCTCAAACGAGTCCAAGAAGAATAAAAATACTAAATAACACGTATTTGATAATCTCATGGAAGATGATTAAATCCTCTCCTTATTTTTGTTTCAAACCCGAGTTTGTGTTTGTGTGTTTCTATTGAATCGCAGTAGCACTGTAAATTGCTTCGTTGATAACCAGGGCTGCAGTTTTGATTCAGACGGTTGTTGTCTGGAAACAAAAAAATTACCGGAGAAAGGGCGTAAGCAATTAATGTGCAAAATTGTGTTTCAATGAAACTGAACGTGAAAGTTTGATCGGTTCTCTTCCATCCATTAGTCATTAAAGGAAAATTGAAATTCTATATTCATATTTCTCTTGTCAAAGGCCATTTTATTGCTAACGATCGTTTGTTACTGGAAAGGAGTATTTTGTGAGACTGGAAGAAGCGCGTGGTGCCTTTACGGCCCATCTTCCGAGCACAAGACGTTCTGATTTTTCCCGCTTATTTTTCAAGATGGCGGATTGACATTAAGGTGACCCCGGATGGTGTTATTTTCATTCAAGTAATTATATATAACATAGAAATAGAATCGGCGGACTCTGTGGCGCTGTGTACGTTTTTATTCTTAGAATCTACTCTTAAGACAAATATAAGAGAATTACGATGGGATGACTTCTATGGGACTCTGAGGGAGCTGTTTTGAGTCATGCCATGAAAGTAAAATCGCGTCTTGGGAGAAGGGAACAGCCTTGCCTTTATAACAAAGAGCGCGTATTCGCTGGCTCATTTTGAGTTATGAATGGACATTAAAAACCACCCTGTTGACGACCACATGCACTGACGTCACACTGACGGCTACTGTCTGTCTATGGTCTACCATTTTGGGAGTCAAATTGCATGTAGCAATATGCATCCTCATTGTCATGGGCAGCGCGCTGTATCGCCCGCTCTGCATACATCTCTATGATGAATGAGCTAGCCGCTGCAGCAGTTCGGGGGGGGGGGTAGGGGTTGCACGGTGAGATTGCCACTACTGGGAACGAGGTTGAACAATATCGTAAGTGTGTTGTAGCTCTATGGTCAGCACGCACTCGTCGCCTAAAATACAAGGAGAACACGGACTCCCAAAATAGAACAACCAAATGAGATTTATTGGTGTGATGACGCCAGTTGAACTGGGCAAATAAACATTTGTACTGTAGAAAGTGCTTACAGCTTTGACACTTGT
>CM021526.1:6663589-6676390 GCA_010994315.2 Pisaster ochraceus | reverse complement strand
GGGGGGTCATCTACCAAAACCGACAGTATCCCTTTAGCAGCGGTCCCCAAACATCAATAAATATTAATCAGGTTTTTGAGATGGTGCTTCGGTGACAGTGGTGCATCTTGGTCTTCGATCTCAGCGCTCTTATTCTAATTCAAGATTTCTTGTTCAAGGCCCAACGGAGACAAACCATTTTCATCATGTTATCTCATCGATACGTCATTATGTCAAACTGCTCCACTAAGTCGCGAGATCGTTACGTCGAGCATCACTGGGTTGCCATTATGAACACGGGTACCATGTGTTATATATATTACGCGACAGCGCAAACATATTTTACTGGAACTGTAGTAGTGTTAATATGCAGAATGACCTGGATTGTATTTAACATTGTTGATGTACAGCGCTGTAAAACATTGTGGGGAAATTTATTCGATTGCTATTAATTCTCTTTTGTAAACACAACCGCAGAAATGTGTTTAGTGATGTTGAAATATAACCTTCCTTCTTTCAACACGAGTTGTTTCTTTCCTATTATATGCGAGGTTAACATGGAATCAATCAGTTAAATAACAATACTACTTTATGTAACAGTTCAATGGTTATACAATTGTACCCGACATTCATAAATATAGATGTTCAATGCTGCCTGACCATCACCACCTTATCCGAGCATGCACCTTCATCTTGTGAACAGTGTCCTTATGTTCGTACTTCTTTTACCAACTACACAGGACCTGCAGCTTGATTCGAAGGATACAGAACAAGTACAGAAACAGTTACAAATTCTATAATAATGAAACCTTGTGCCGAACATGTGGATATTCGAACGAAACATCACCCATAGATGGCTGAACCGAACTATTCGGATTGATTTTGTCACTCATTGTCACCCATTGCGATTCTTCTATCCACTTTCATTGTACTGTAGTGACGTCATATAAATATCCAAGATGTAGTCTGAGCAATTAGTGCGATGTCAGTCAGTTTCAAAGGCGAAAACAAACACCGTTGCTAAGATGCAATTTCTATTAATGCCCAGTCTCGTGACTGTTAATATATAGCCGTTGCCAGTCAACACAAAAGTTTATATTTGACATTTTCGTTAATTTCAAATAATGAAGGCTACAAAAATAGATTGTCTTCTTTCATCCAAGTTCTTTAGAACCTGAGTTTGCGTCTCTGCGTCTTAAGTTTCCCCAAACAAAAAGAAATCACAAAACAACAAAAGTTGCCTTCTATACCTCGTGCTGTCCCTTAAAAGTGAATACGAAGACCATACACATTTGTTTTTCTGTTCATTCTAAGCCATAGGCTATCGACACTTCGATGAATGTGTCAATGCATTAAACACAATAACAAGGATATATCAATGTTGAATAAGCTTCCCGACATGCCATCTCTCCTTTACATTTTTAGGAAAATTACACCATTCGTTAGACCCTTCAGGTTTGGTTCAGTTTGTATCTACAGTGTATACTAAACGCCACTTTCAAAACGTTCACTTTACAAACTCCCGAGTCAGAATGATTGACCTGGGGTCGATTTCACAAAGAGATACGATTAGTCTTATCTGAAGTTAGGTCCAGTAACCGATCTTAACGTAGGACTAGTCCTATCTCCTAGCATTGCCTAGGACTAGTCCTAAGTTAGGATGGGTTTGTGAAATCGACCCCTGGAATGTGGGTCACAAAAAGATAAGATTAGTCTTTTCTGAAGTTAGGACCAGTAACTGGTCTTAACTTAGGACTCCTATCTCCTAGCATTGCCTAGGACTAGTCCTTAGTTAGGATGGGTTTTGTGAAATCGACCCCTGGATTGCGGGTCATGGGGTCGTGACCCATTTCTTGGTCAGGCTGACCCCCAAACTGGGATTTGAACTCGGAGTCTACAACAGTTTGACTCATTTCTGGGTAGGTTGACACAGAGTCCAGACATGTCTGCAATTGTTATTTTCCATAATGCATTTAACACAATCACGTTACACATTCTTGGATAAAAATAAAAATAAAATAAGTGGACATTGTGTTGAAAAAGGACCCCCCGGAAGAAAAATACTACTAATAAAATAAAAATACAAAATATCACTGAAAAACGTCCCAAACAATGATCGATTTCCATGAGTCAATAGTTTTTTTCAACTTTTTCTTAAAGGAGCATTCCTTGAAAGCACGAACAGTAGCAGTAATCTAAGTCACGGAGAAGTGTTAAATAATATTTATGTAAATTTACGTCCACACTTTATCGTACACTTTCATAGTTTTTTCGTAGAGTTTGACTGTACATGCAAGGAGCTTTTTGTTCACACTTCATGCCGTAGTGACTACGAGGAAGAGCAAGAGGCCATGAAGTTGATGTTACCATGCCTGTCGCCATGACAGTTCAACACACGTCACGGTAGAATAATAAATGGGGGCTGCATCCTAATGTGGAAAGTCAGGGTAGCGTTGCCAGGTAACGGGGAGAGAAGAGTCGGGGGACCGCTCAGGCTGGACGGGAGGAGCATTTTTAATTGTGATGGATAAGACTTGTTCCTTAATGACTGAGTCAATAGGCATCTGCTGACTGCCAGAGCCCCGGTGACGGGGACAGACAATACGCTCATGCCGGTTGGTAATAACGGCTCGTGTTTAGGTAATTGTCTACGATGTTTGTGTAACAACGACGTGTACAGCGTTGTCTTGGTGAACACACTTCTCGTGTGAAGGTATAGCAACAATGACAGTATGTTGTGACAGCGATGCACCCTGTTCAATTAGCAAAAGCATAACACACACAAACATTAAGTGACATGACAGTGAAGCCGGGTATAGCAACATATTATTATAACGGGGAATGCACAGTTTAGAATGTTGGTGAGTTGTCAGAGTTATGCTGTTTGAATGTCAGATGCTGCTGGATGCAATTTGACTTTCATTTACTGCCATCGACAGTGATCTGCACCCATGCGATAAATAATGACTCCCCTTGCTGTACATTAACGTTGAGGGAGACATTGATGTTTTAATGTGAACTTGACAAAGTTATCTGTGAATGAGTTATTTAGGCTAAAAGAACAATAACCACATCCGAATCTATACAGCTTCCACCTATGTCATATTCCTTTTTATACGATATATAATTTTATAGAATGGACAATAATGTTTTCGTTTAATCTAAGTTTAATTACATTGATATGTCTTGAAGTACCAAGTATTAATCAATACAATTATTCGACCGTACAGGGAAAATCGTCACACAGTAATTAGAATAAAGGGATACTCTGTCCAAATCGAAGGGAAATACACAGAGTGCATTTTGCAGTACATTCATAAGAAGCCTGGCCCATCACATTCAGAGAAAAACATCGCCCCAGAATATATAGTGATACATAGGCCTATTCAATCAACCATCTTTCTTTGTAGAGAGGACGTCAAGCTGATTAGTTTCCCACACCTAAGCTTTTTAGCCCTCGAGAAAGACTATGCTAAGGTCGAAACGTCATGCCATTAACCTTTTTTGTATTATATATATATCATAGGTCCTTTGGGTTGGTAAGCAGTTGCAACAGCTAATTATATTTTCTCTTTTCTAAATGCTGATTTAAAAATTGGGTTGTTAACAATGTACATGTACTTAGGAAACTGACACCTGATGAATGTCGCGTACAACACGTAGTCTTGTACTCAGAGCCCATTCGAAATCAGTTTCCATCACTCCATACGTATTACAATGCAGTGTACATCTCACAGTGGCTCGATTAAGACTTGTAAATAGACTACGATGAGAAACAAGAGAGAAAGAGAGACGAACGCCTACGTCATGGATATCTTCTTGTTTACATGGTAACCACAAAAACCCTGTCCTTTTATGCCACAAGTCAATGACCTTGCTTTTCATAACTTGTTCATCGGTAAGAAGCTGTAATTCTACCAAGCTGTTTCTCTCTCAAAACCTTCAACCCATCACCGTTCTTACGCCTCGGCTAGCATGGCTAACAAACGAGTAATAGGGTTGTGCCTTTGCGTTCTCCGTTATCGAGCTAAACACATTGGGAATCTGCAGTGATGACAGCCAGGCTATGCCCTGCGAACTGATGGGACGCGAAGAGGATATTGAAATTCCAACAGCATGGCTCTGAAATTGGTGTCGGGAACACGTTAGACGTGGCTAGGCTATCGCAATATCACCCCGGTTTTTTTGTTGATAGGGGTTTGGTTACAGCGCAGTGTAATTGACGCCTCATCTCTACTAAGATGCATTATGGAATCGAAGCACACCTTAGCACTCGGGGCTGCCCGAGGCCTGCTTGCCATCAGAATCCTCGTCAAACACATTCAAGAATCTAGCACCTTCAGTGTGAGCTGCAAGGACTATGCATGCAACTCGTGCTGATGCATCTGGTGTACATGAAGTACGCGCTTCAACACCTCAACCAAACAAAATACACCAACAAACGAACAGATTGCGCGAAAATAGAAAAACATGGCAATGGCGGTTTCATTTATTTATGTGTATACCTTTTTGAGTATTTCGAACTCGATTAATGTATTACAGTGTTAAACTGTAATTCGTATGTACTACTAGGTTCTAAATCTTTTGTTGTTAATTTAAACTTGTCGACAAAGTAGACAAAATAATTACACCGATTATCATTGTTCTGCGAAATGTTTCCACTTCTGAAATACTAAACGTGTACGCGAACCTTGCTCACGGAAAGTCTTTTTTTAAATTTCCATTTGTCAAATCAAGGTATAACCGTGCTGGAGGCCGTGTTTGTTTGTCACAATTTTAACAGATCAGTCGATCTAATGTTAGACAATTGCATGAAATGTACCCTTTCAAAATGCAAAAATTATGAGCCGGTACCTAAAATAATAGCCCGACGTCATGCTTCCAGGCTCGTGAATAGTGTCAGATACCGGCCTTTAGAACCCGTGGTTCCTCCATGTTGTACCTTTGACCTTGCATGCCTTAATACACACACTCTGTTTTATGTACAGCGTCAGTCTGGTAGTCATGCGCCATCGAATGTATATCCAATGAAACCATCTGGTTTTTCAGACCGGAACAGTACACGATGCACGGTTACCTTTAGAAACGAATATAGGAATGGTATTTCAGTCCGTATACAAAAATTGGAGCTTAATTTTGTCTAAGATGGAAGCCATAAATAACTCTTCCTTCCAGGACAATGTCATCCGAGATGCTTTAACGTACTGCGAGTACGCCAAGAGAAAAACGGTAATCGCCATCGATGTCGTATACGCAGTCAAGAGACAAGGCTCCGTACGGATTTGGAGGATCTGCTTTTTGCCAAAACAGTTCCATGATATAACCCTAACTTTAAGAGCGTATTTTGAGATCTCTTTGTTGCCCGAAATGGACACATTCCAAAGTATTCAATCAAATTAAAGTAGACACCGTAACTGATGTTTAATTGACTCCTTCACTTTCAGCCCAGGTGGACAGTAAAAAGGGAACTAAAAATTGAGATAGTAATTTTGCCTTGGTCTTTTTCTATTTTGCAGGTTTTGGCATGACGTCACCATCCACGGTACAGGGTAGGGTCATGTTGATCGCGTATGGCCTGCCGGGATGTGCTGCATGCATTCTCTTCTATAACTTGTTCCTGGAGCGACTCATCACCTTTCTGGCCTTCATCATGAAGAAATGCCATGAGAGACAAATTCGTCGACAGAACCAAAACGTTTTACCAAACACGGGCAGGCGTCCTTCCCAACAATCAGACGACAACCTGGAGAGTTGGAAGCCCTCCGTGTACTACGTTCTGCTGTACCTGTGCATTGCTTCAACCATCATAGCCTGCGTGGCTTCGGTCATGTACACCAGTGTTGAGGGATGGGACTATGCAGAGAGCATCTACTTCTGCTTCGTGGCTTTCAGTACTATTGGCTTCGGGGACCTCGTGACGAGTCAGAGAGAAATTAGTTATTACAAACAACCGTATCTCTACCGCTTTGGCAACTTCATATTTCTGACAGCTGGTGTGTGCTGTATATACTCGCTGTATAACGTGGTATCAATTGTTATTAAACAGCTCCTTAACTGGATCCTAAAGAAACTAGAATGTAACCACTGCCATAGGAAAAAGCCGCGGCCGCGACGGAACGCAATCACACCGGGTCATCTGCAGCGGCAGGTCAACTCGGCCAGCAAGCAGCAGCGGAACGACAACCAGGCAAACGGCGTGGACATCACTGATGTGGACAGTAACTATGACAGTGAGACGGACGGACGCCGTATGTCCGGCGAGATGATAAGCATGAAAGACTTCCTAGCGGCTAATAAGGTGTCGCTAGCCGTCATGCAGAAGCAGCTATACGAAACCTCACAGCACAGGAAACACCACGCGAGCAGCAACGGTGCCTTTGGCCTTGGGCAGGGCGTTGGGGGACTCGCTATGCTAAATAACAAATTACAAGAGACTGAACGAAGGGATTGACATGCGGGCGGCTCTAGGTTTCTATAGCATATTTCATTCACGGACACCATTTCGTATCAACTATTTATATTATGGTAGCATAACATAGGAACACTGCTGTAAAATCGGCACTACTGGAGACAATGCGTGCACCAAATTTCATAGTTAACGTATACCATACTCGTGTTTTTACGGAGACTGACGACTTGATTATATACACGCATAGTTTGATGGTCGCCCAAAGCATGAAGGAGGGCAAACTACAAATTTGAGAAATCCTTGTTGGAATCTGCCTATCGTACGTGCAAATTGTGCCAGATGAAGTTATAAAGGTCGATGGAACTTGGGAGTTCATAAGAGATACACGGGACCGTGGAGGATATCATTGTGGATCTCAAGTTCGTTGTGTTGCGCTGTGCTGCAATGAAATTTGTGCGAACCTTGGTCTGGCATATGTTTGACATGTCTGAAACAATTTCAGCTTTTGGCCACAGCTATATCTCTGGGGCCTTACTCTACTTCAACAGACAGCCACAATAGCTCTACATGCATATTATAAGACACTGAAGGCCGTGTGAGGTAGTCGCGGCCACACCTCTACTATTGCTACACAGCTATTACCGACATTACGGAAACATAATAGGCGCTTAAATCGGACGCGGCCGTAAATCCGAATCTTGGTTGCTATTGACTACGTACCTTTTCAGACCAACTCGTGGAGTTGATGGTGATTTGAGTGACGCCGTATAGGAGCACGTTGCCTTCCGATCGGGGCACTTTGGGCTACAACAAGCGTTTATTATGAAACGAATAATTGGTTGGAAAGATGTTTAAAAAGTAGAATACAATGATTCCCATAAATACCTCCGAAATTGTTTGGTTTTCCTTGACTTCTTCATGAACTAACACGGTCCGTAATTTATCGGAGTAAACAAAATTGTTCAACAAGGTGTTATCACGAAGTACAAAGGAAAACCACACAACGTTTTATAGCCCAAAGCGCCCAATACGAAGGCGATGTGTGCCCCCCCCTTAAGACCATGACACGGTAAAACCGCCGCATAAAGACGTCCCCGTCATTCGATAGCATCGCCCACCCCCACCCCTCCTCGTAATGTCATGTCCTTCAAAACTCGTCTCACAATCATCTTAGTGTTAGGCTGCCAGCCATGGGATATTATATTAATCCTTCTTCGATGTCAAACCCCTAGCTGTGTGAAGAGGCTTAATTTCCCCAATGACATACCGGTATGGATGCCGGGTCAAATTCTACGTGCAACTGAACTCTTCTTCAAAGTGAATGGAAATTTAAGCGTCGCAGTTGTTTCACTTCTAAAATGAGATTTAAAAACAAAATATTAAAAAATAATAATTAACATTCATGTCCATTAAAGATTTAAAAACAAACTTTGGCCAGAGGCCTCAATCATCGTTAAAGAGTTAAATAGCCAAAAACTGGGTTCCCGATCTTGTGTTAAATACACGAAGCTTTCAAATTATAACTAGTTTGTGCTAAATTCTGCTGCCCGACGCTTTTCATGGGTATCAAAAAACAAAACAAAAAAGCCTGGAAAAGCACTTTGAACAAAACACTTACTAGACTCTTTTATGGTGCCTCGTGTATAGAAACCTAATGTAAGAACAAACGCTAACGAGCAAATTATTTAAGAAGGACATTATTCTGTTAAACAATATTTTAAATGCACTTGAGATTTTGGACTCCGCGCGAATGTTTTATTTGTGATTGTATGTCAGCGGATGTTAGGTTCAACGGAAGACATTGCTTTACGGATGTGTGTCGGATGGAATAACTAATCTTAAACGAACAACGAGCATAGCGGAATCAAAGAAAGAAACAATGGTTAATACACTTTTTTTGTTGGTCAGAAATTTTCGAACAAACCAGACGTGCGTCGATGTAGACAGCGCAACAACGCCTGGACGAGTGAGACATTATTATGGTAACCAGCTATAGGACCTAGAGTCAACGTGTGGGCAAAGTACCAGCCACTTTGACTGCACAAACCATAGACATATATACATATATACATATATATATATAAAATGTTATTTTTCTTTATATTTATATCATGCCATAATCCATTTCCTCCGCATGCTCTTGACCTTTGAACTCTGTACTCCTGGTCGGAAGGGAGTATAGTTGTCGGTATACGAACAATATTGTGTTTACGAATTGAATGCAAGACTACTAGAGCTTTTGTATAGCTGTGATCATATCGAGATTTTTGGAATAAGTGGCCTTAAATTTTTCAAGTTTAACATGTATATATTATTGTACACTATTCTGATCAAATGTAGCCTATATGCCTTTGTAAGCGTTCGTAGGTGCACTCATTAGTGAAAATAATAATGAAAAAAAAAGAAGAAGACAAAAAAAAGGTGAGACTTCAGTATAAATAGATTTTGGTTGATCGTCAAGATATTTTATCCAATCCAAATGTCATCTCCCTGTATAGAAGTGTGTAGACTATAGATTTGGGATCAAAATAAGTCTAGAAACATTATAAGGGGAAGCGGGATAGTTATCAGTTTGAGTCTCCTTCACTATGGTTTCAACATTCCCGTCTGGCATTTCTTGAAAACTTTGACCTCTCTCTCTCTGTCGCCTCAAAAATATAAAAACAAAAATAATAAATAGCAGAGTATCAGCATCTTCATAAATTATGTATATAACTTCTTTAAAATATGCTAATCATTATTAATATAACGAGTTCATGTTTATAACGTGCTGTTCCCATGAGTGTGACGGTACTTCTAAGAGCTCCAAATTTGGTTTCAAGAAGCTATAAATTTAGATTTTTTTTTAAAAACAAGATTCTACCGACCCATTATGTTTTTGTGCAAGCCTTCGGGGGAAAACAGGCCGGTAATTCTAAAGGCCTTAAATTGAAACGCGGTTTGAATTGCTGCTTCTTGTTGTCCTCAATTGATGCAGTAATCCTTATGGAGAATGTTATGTACGTAATTTCGAACATTTTCGACCGTGAAAACCCAAGAGATGACCGGTGGTTGCGTTGCGATAGACGGCACAACAGCAGCGACTCGTCGCGGTGGGTTGAGAAGCGGTCGCACATGTACACCGTTATCAACTTCACCAGTGTGATCGCTGGTTATTGTTTTATCATCTGCCGTAGAGGAGCCTTCCACCAGGGCCCAATTTGTATGGTGCTGTTTACTGCATTGTGCGCTTCATACGCCACGGGCTACTTTCAAAAAAACATGTAAGCAGATATTTTCTGCTTACGGAGCTCTCCCTAGTACAGTTTCTATTTCCATTTCTATTCTAACAAAGCTAAAATTGGACATAGAAGTAGCCCAGAATTCGGTGTTATAAATAGCGCCATCAACTTTGACCCAGACCACTTGATTTACCAATATCAAATCATGCAAATAGTTGTGTTTCTGCCTTTGGGCCTTATTAGTTTAGCGATTGGCCCATAGCTTGCTAAACTAAATCATGCTTAACTTTCTTTGACCCTGCTCAAATCGCTGCTATACACTCATGGGTAAGCAAAACAGATACATGTTGTTGATATTAGATAACTTGCATTCAACGATACTTACTGTGTGTGATAATGGTATTATACGGAAGTGTACAGTATAATAATTATATGTGTTAAGTTTACAGCTTCAAATACGATTTAAAAAACAAAACAAAAAAAACAAAAAACAAACCAAGCGTTCAGTACTATACTACAGTTTGGGCACAATGTGCTTTCCTACAACTTTCATTAAATTATTAAAGAATAAAGACACTTATCATTTTGGGGACTTGGTGTAGATTTGGAGACAGTTCAACTCCAAACGCAATATTTGAATGTGTTTAATTCCATAAGTAAGCTTGCAACAATGATCATCGCACTATAGAACACATTTCTGACAATGGTTTAACGACTGCCTTATGAACGCTCCTCGAACAAAGTATAAAAGGTTCCAATGAATCTGAACCCCCCCCCAAAAAAAAAGAATGTTTATTTTTTATCTTTTAGTACTGAGTACAGTTATTATTTGATATTTAACTTAATATCTGAGTAAACTGTGGTTAGTATACGACTGTCACAGCTTTTGCCCTTATAGTAATTTGAGATTTCTTGATGGAGGCAGTCTGTGCCCCCCCCCCCTGTGTAATTGTGTATCTTTACAAAACAGAGTCCCGGGATCTCATTTCACGTTGCTATGGTAACCAAGTGTTATTGGACACTAGCTATTTTACTATTTAAAAGCATTCATAATGTTAAAAGAAGATGTGGAAGAATAGTTTCTTATGTGTTCATGCGAAATATCTTCCTCTCCCCCCCACACACATTTTGTTGTTCGAGAATGTTCTCTGTCTACATTATGTTGTCCCCCTAATGCTCTCCAAATTGCATACCGTAGATATTTTCTGAGAGGTATTTTTCTTGAAAAACAAAAAGGCTCGACATTGTCCGTCCTAATGTCGACAGCTTCGATGAAAAAAACAAGCCCCAAACTCTCAGCCAGATATCTGTGACACGTTAAGACATAAAAACAATTTGTAAAATTCCGATCTCCAGGATTTTACGATAGACAAATTGAGATCTTTGGCGACTTGTCGGATATAAACACGTATTTCACGCGCTTTTACTTTTGTTGCAAAAACCTATATACGATGTTGGAATTCCAGTCTGTAAGGTAATCGGACGGGAATTATGCACAATTTAATGCATACAGCTATAGCGTGCACATTAAAAGAACAACAACAAAACCCCCCAAAGCAAACAAGGAACCTCGTAGCCTAAGGAAAAAGAAATTGAGTTGACGGTAATCTTCATGATGCATCGCTGATTATACAACTCCTCGTCATTGCAAAGCTTTACTTTGTGATCCAATCTTATACGAGTACATTCTGAAAAAGAATCTTCAGGGTCAGACTCGAACCGGATCCGTGTCCTGTGGGGCTTGAACCCTTTCCGGGTCAGTATGTCTGGAATCCGTGTCAAAATGACCCAGAAATGGGTCAAACTGACTCAGATTCCCGGTTAAAATTCTGTTAATAAAAAAACCACTTTCCGGGTCAGTTTGACCCAGATATGTCAAGCCCTCCCTGAGAACCGGACTCCGGGTCAACTCTGAACCGGGAGTTTATTAGAGTGTGCGCCCTCATTGTTAATTTAGTCTTTTAGGAGGACTTTGCTTAATGAGGTTCAAAAAAAAAAAAAATCAATAAATTTCACCTGTATGCAATTCTTGCAACAAAGGATAACGAAATTCATATGGTAGCCAACTGTAAAGATGTGTGTCTGTTCTGTCTAGAATGAACTGTGACACACATGTACAGAATTCAGCCTACTTATCTTGTCTACATTTTTTTCAGTTTTCGACTTAAGGAAAATTACATATAACGACTATTTAAAAAAAAACTTTCCACTTCCAATGAAACCCACGGGCAATGGAAGAAACAGTGTAACCCAAAACTAATGCTTTATAATGCCCTCATTTGCATTTTATTAACACATTTCTTACTGTGGTGACTAAAAGCCAAGGCCCTGCACTCAAAACACACGAACAACCGCTGCAAATCAAGCCAAAGTTACATACAAAATAAACTGCAAATTTCTTCTTCATAACATAACCAAATGAAATTTGTCACATCCATGTTAACACGCTCTACAAAAGGGTCCAGCTATGTTACTGCGTGATCTTATTTTAGGCCAAACCGTTTTTCATGGATTCAATCTTTCGCAGAGTTTTGAAATAAACATGGGTTTCTTCAATAAAACAAATACTTATTTGACCCCTATATTGCCGTCAACCAGAGTGAGCAATTACAGTAACTTCTAAATGGTATGCTTCAGTTTCAAAACTAAGCAGAAAATTACAGTAATTTAAATTCTACCTGCTCATGACACAAATCACCCTTTTAAACTGTTCGCAAACTTTCATATTTGGGAAAAGTGTATCATGATTTCAATCTTATAAAACTTAGATTGATGCAAGGAAAGAGAGCAAAAATAAGAATTCAAGGAAAGAGAAGAACAATATGAATTCATGAAGGACATGCCATGGCACAAAACAATACGAAACGAAACGAAACGCGTGACTGTTGGAAATGCGATGTTTTCTTTAAAACAACGAGGCCCCCCCCAAAAAAAATTAAATAAATAAATAAATAATAACTCGAATTTGCAAAATATTTTTCGTTTTCACAAGAAATCTGTCTCTTTATAAGCTGCATGGTATGAATGAATGTACTCTGCCTAGAATGTTGTCCGGGTTGTGGCTTCTCGTAAGAAAGTGCAGCTTGGATTGCCTGGTGGAATTGATGGGGTACGTCTGCAGACATTAATGTTTATGTACTTCAGATTATTACATCGGTTTAGTTCCGGAAAGCGGGACAGGTGCCTGCGAAT
>CM021526.1:6609951-6623638 GCA_010994315.2 Pisaster ochraceus | reverse complement strand
ACTTGCTGTACATTGAACACTTTTTACCTTTGGGTTACTTGATTCAGTTTAATGTGGTAAATGAAATAAGACACAACTTTGATAACACCATCACTAAGTTGGAGTGTGGTTCTAATAAGTAATATCTTTAATGGCAATGTTTGTCCAGTTGTATCAATCATCAATGTGTTGATCATTATTAAATGTTTTAAATTATAATCAATTGCTAGGAATATCTAGTTGTTTTATTGTCCAGATGAAAGCATGCTGTGGAAATTTATGCTAAAAACTAAACTAATAGTTTCAAGTGTTGCATTTTGTTCAGTGCCGAGCCATCCTACGTTTCATGTCTGATCCAGTTGAAACACACTTTATGCCAATCACAAAATGGCCTGATAACTTGGTGTGATTAACTTGGTGTGAAAAAGTAGTATGAAAAAAAGTAGCTGTAAGACTTTTCAAAACATAGTTGGTTTAACAAATTTTAAATCGTATAGACAGCCCTTGAACTGACATACGCGGCCACTGTCCGCCCTCATGGTCTGCCATTTGAGGAGTCAAATTGCATTTAGAGATATGATCTAACCATCTAACCATGAACAGGTTGCCTGAAGTGTGCAATGCACAGTAACAAACAGGGATTGTTACTCCTCCAAATGGGCGTAATCAAGATTTATGTGAGACAACGTCAGATCAATAGGGTCAATTGAGCTTTTGAATATAGAAAGTGTTAGAGGACATAACTTCTTTGCTTAAAAAAAAATTGATTATATCCCTCCTGTACAGTTACTGTCTGGATCAAGTTCTATTACTCTACCTTCTTTCCCAGTGTACTCTTAAAATTGCCTCTTTTAAATGAAACCCACTTGTTTGTTTTCTTAGTTGTAAACTTTGTTTTACCGTTGTTTTCAGACGTTATCTCCACTAGACATGTACCCAAAGATTCTAGACTTTCGACCCGTTACCATGGCATCCTTCACAATGACACTCGCAAGACCCTGCATTTCCCCAATGGTGAGTTATAAAGATGCAATATTTGTCGTCCAATAGCTTCGGATGAAGTATTTTTTTCATTGAACTTTATTTTGTTTCAAAAGGAAGCTTCCAACATTGTCTGTTTTAGTGCATTCAATCCTGTTGCTCACTTTGTAAATAGTAGTGGGTGAAAGCATGATCGAAATTGCCCTCAAATGTTTTACAAAAAGCCAGCATAATTTGGGGTTGAACAAAAACAAAATTACTAGAGCGGGATTTGAACCAACGACCTCCGGATGAACGTGTCAATACTCTACCAAATGAACAATCTAGCCCTATGTTGGCGGTCTCTCTATTTTGTCAATGTCTTATTTCAGGGGTGCCAGTCAGAAGCCATTCAACCTGAAGCTAGTTTGCTTATCGACCCAATTCACCTGACATCATCATCACAATGACCTCCTTGTGGGAGTTGATTTCCTCCATGTGTTAAACAGTGTAGTGCCCTTTTTAGGAGATGCTGCCTTTTTTTTTTTACGGTCTGATAATAATAATAATAATAGTCAACATTTATATAGCGCCAAATCCATCGAAAGCGATGCTCCATTGCACTAATACAGAGAAACTTTAAAAACAAAAACCCAATATAGATAAACAGAAAAAGCAACAAGGTATAAAAATAAGTTAAAATCAGCCAAATAAAATAAAAATTCAAGCGAAAAATGACAAGCAGTTATAGAGATAAACAGTATACAATGGATATCTACAATATACAATAGAAATATGCAATATTTAAAATGCAAAGGGAGTGTAAAAACAGACCAGCTGTGACTACAATTATAATTGTAAAAAGAAACATACACCAAATCAACACCAGATACTGTGCGCTTTATTATAAGTGCTGTTTATTATTATTATTATTATTATTATAAACTCATGTGCAATTTGACTCCCAAAATGGTGAGTGTGCCATGAAGTGATTTTTCTGAAATAGCAAAATACAGTTTTAAGCTGTTCCATGTATCTAAGATGTTAGACGTTTCACCTTTCAATGCTGATTGTGATTTCTAGATCGTGGCGAAAGGCAATGACCAGGTTACTATCTCCTCCAAGTTTGAAACCAGGGAAGATATTGGTGAGTTTCCAATCATTTTGAGAACATCTTGTAATCCTGTTTTGTTCTGATTTAAAGGTCGGGTCACAGATTGGTTTTGTGTCAACGCAAAGCTGACTTGGGCCAAATTGTCAAAAAAAGTCACCTGTGAAAGTTTCAGCTGAATACAGTGTCTACAGCAAACAACTGTCACAGCGTTTTCATTTGAGAACCTTTAATCCATCCACGTTTAGCGAGGTGGGGGGGGGGGTACCAAGCGCATCTGAAGCTGCAGCATTCAGAAATGGAAACCACAAAAATTAGAATCTCCAAAAAGTTGCCTAAAGATGATCATTGGAGATTCAAATTTTTGGACAAACGTTTTAAAATTTCCAATCAATGGGAGGGGGGGGGTGCTTCAGATGAAATAATTTTGTAGGATGCTTACTACCATGCCATCTTTATAACAAGTACGCTATCGAATACAAATTTCACAATTATTTGTTTTTTTTTGGGGGGCGGGGTCATTGCCAAAGTATGACCCTACTTTTTAATCATCAAAAGGAGGGCATTCGATCATTGAAATTACGGTTACTTTATATTGAAATTGTCTTAACTCTATGGTCTTGTTCTTGCGTTTGTTTCTTTTTTTGACAGCTGTTATTCGTAACTATGGCAACTTGTTAGTGGAGCTAACCAAAATAGTCCCAGATGGTATGGTGTGCTTCTTCACCAGCTACAGTTACATGGTAAATAGCTACCCTCAACCACATCTCCAACCCCTCTTCTCCTTCCTGTAACTTCTAACATCTAATCTACTGATGACACTATAGACCTTTTCAATATGAGAAGAAGGGTAACATACAGTAGGTTTCAAAATATTTGTGTTAAGCCTTTGAGAATGACTCTGCTAGGGTCGAAACATGAGGCCATTCACTTGAACAATTGTTTACCATAAAACATTAGGTCATTTTGGTTGGTAACCAGTTTGCAACAGCTAACTTTTGTTTTTAATTTGTTCAAAAAATATTTTGTGCAGAAATGTTGAAGCAGATAAAATCCATTTAACAAAATAACACCTGTAAGTGTGAGTGGTACCCGTACCATCTTGTCACCAGTTAATTTAGATTGGACTTCATCCATATACACGTGACTAGACACAGATCATAAACACTGTTCCTATTTAAGCCCATGTAGTGCTCTTGATGCATTACAATCGACATTTATGGGGTTACGCCTCAAGTGACAATAAATATATTCCAACAAATTGTATTCTATTTTTTGTTTAAAGTACTGAGTATACAGTGCTTAATACACATCGGCAATGGGAAAAACACAAAACGAAACAAGGGTTTAGAAAAAAACACTAACTTATTGTACGTCTATGGGTTTTCACCATAGGTAGGCGCTGACAGCATATATGTGTTTTACCAGACATCCTGTAGTTAGGCAGATATGGTTGAAGTCATGAACAGTGTCATAATTGAAAGTAACGTGCACATGATGTTATCCTTTACTTCTCTTGTTCTTTTTTAGGAGAACATCGTTGCCAGTTGGTACGAGCAAGGTATCATTGACAACATACAGAAGAACAAACTTCTGTTCATTGAGACGCAAGATGCTGCAGAGACCAGCGTCGCTCTTCAAAATTATTACAAGGTGACATTTCTTTCCTTTAATGACAGAATCCATAGGAGTTGGATTTGTTTTTCACTTCTCAAATGAAGAAGTCATAAGAGAGATATGCACCAAAACAGTCACAATAGGCTGTGCAAGTCTCACGCGTGTTCAAACATAGGAACCTGTTCAAGTGCGTGAGCTTGTTTTCTTGCGTTAAAGCAATGTGCTTGGGACCAAATTGGTCCCAAAAATGTTTGAATACGCTTGAGACTTGCACGGTCTATAGTTAGCTTATTCTTCCCTCCTCAAGTAGGCCTTCACGGGTGATTAAGATGTCAAAGAGAGATGCTCAAAACAGTCACAATAGTTGAGCACCGTTCTATTGGTTCATATCCTAGTCTGTGAATTTGTGACCTTAAATTGGCTTCACGTTCAGTTTCATATAGACTGTGGGCTTGCCTGAACACTTCAAGGTTGTTTACCAAGTTGATGTGAAAAAAAAAACTACTTCCATCATGTCCATATGCGACTGTAGAGGGATCAAGATGCATGACATTATGCATTCTTGAGCAGAATTGTTTTCATTCATTCGCTAGTGGCTGTAGGCCATCTGGAGTCCTTTAAGCATTGGCTTATGTATATGGAGCCAATTGTGGGTCCAATTCTTAGTGCTTGGGTTCTTCGGGTCACAGATCACTTGTAGTCACACGATGAATTGTATTGGGCATATCCAATGATCATAACAAAATTTTGAGGATATCGTCATGTATCTAATGGATCCACAAAAGTTACAGAGCGCAGACTCTGCGCAGCAGGCCATTACCATCGCCCTCAAGACAAAGTAGTTAACAAATTCATTTTCTGGGAACCAAAACATGGCACCACTGGCACACGGCATAAAACCTCTTTGCAAGTCCTACTTGAAGATACAGTAGCTAAAAGCGTCTCTGAGTTAAAAACCCTCATGAATGACAGGTATGGCTGGAGAACTTGCTGCCGGGAAGTTACACCGCCAACTGTCTCTATCACAGATGATGATGGTCAACCGAGGTGGAGATGATGATGATGATGGATGGCCCACTAATTAATACTGTTAAACGTTTTTTAAATTTTTTACTTTGAATCCTGAATCGTGTAGGCATGTGAGAATGGGAGAGGAGCTGTCCTGCTTTCTGTGGCTAGAGGAAAAGTCTCGGAAGGAATTGATTTTGGTCAGTGAGTTTACATCTTTTCTGGTTTCTTAGCAAAGATAACCTTCCAGACAAAATCATTTTTAGAGAAGATTATACCATCATCAACTTGCCACTGAAATGGACATAAAAGTTAAATATTACAATTGTTTAAATCTTAATACAGACATTTCCAAGCTCTTCACAAGGTTTCTTTCAATGTGTAAAATGAAGATCCTAAAATGTAAAGTGCTACTGTTGTGTTCACTTTAAACCCTCTCTGATGGTTTGTAAAGTGTACACAATTTGTAGGCGAATTCTTCAGGGCACGCATGCAAAGCACCTGCTGGAAGTTGCCTTATTAAATTTCACACTTAAGGTTAACACTTAAGGCCCAATTTCATAGAGCTGCTTAAGCACAAAAAAATTGCTATAAGCACAACAAAACTATGCTTACTAGAAAATGGTCAGTGGCCAAAAAAACCACCATTTCACACATTCAAGTTATGACTGGTATCCTGCTCATTTCTGCTAAGCAGAAAGTTGTTAACCAATATTTTCTGCTTAAGCAGCTCTATGAAAATGGGCCCTGTTTCAACCCTAGGCCCAATTTCAGAGAGCTGCTTAAGCACAAATGTAAGCCAAGCACAACAAAGTTATGTTTTACAGAATAAGGATACCCGCCCAGCCAAAACAATCACACATGTACAATCTGTGACTGGTAGCCTGCTTTTGTTTGTTGAGCAGAAATATTTAAAGCAATATTTTCTGCTTAAGCAGCTCTATATCTGCTTGGCAAATTTCTTTACTTAGCAAGAAATGAGCGTGGGACCAGTAGCAGCAATGTAAACTTTATTGAATGTTGGCTGGTAACCTGTTTCTGCTAAGCAAGATTTGTTCTGTGCTTCGCAAGTTTCTGTGCTTACAGGCTTTATGAAATTGGGCCCTGGTCTGTTCTTACAAACACAATTGGCTTATTTAAAGATCACGTTTAAAGTTAACACTTGTTTTCAATCCTGTGTCTATTTTCACAAATGCAGATGTGTTACTAAAGTTCACAATTAAAGTGAGCATGCTGTTGCAATCCTGTTTCTATTTCACAAACACCACAACTACCATTTGATGATCAAAGAGAACCATGGTATAGTAATGCATTGATATTGCTGTCCATCCAAGTTTCACCTATACCTCTAATCTTTGATCTTTTTAATTGTTTGGTTGCGCACTATAGATCATCACTACGGGCGAGCTGTAGTCATGTTTGGTATTCCGTATGTCTACACTCAGTCTCGGATTCTCAAGGCCCGTCTTGAGTATCTCAGAGATCAGTTTCAGATTCGGGAGAACGACTTCTTGACGTTCGATGCCATGAGGCATGCAGCGCAGGTATGAACTCTTGTATTAATCAGTTGATCATTGTTCAAAGTATAGGTATTCAACTGTGACAACCCTCTGATGAAAGGGTTATGGTGTTTATCAGAACATGAATTGGGGTTCTTTAATACATTTGAATAAAAATACTTTTTACTTGAGTTGAAAGCTCATGAGTGGGAGACTTTGGAATGGTAGGTGGGAGCAGAGAAGGTAAATTTCCTTTGTTCGTGTATAATTCTGAGCATGCCCACATTTCAAACAATTATTTATTTACCAGAAAAGTCTGCTGCCACCTAGTGTCCAGAAAATTCTTCTCTTTTTTAAGCCGTTAGTTTCCATTTAGACGAGGGTCTATTTTCGCAAGGCTATGAAGCAGAAATTAAGCTATGCAGATATATTTGCTAAGCAAAAATAAGCAGAGAACCAGTCTCGAGCAGTGTACAATCATAAGGTACTTGGGTCGGTAACTTATTTCCACTAGGCACTATTTCGGGGGCTTTGATTATGACTATGAGTTGTTGAGGTAATCACCCTCGTCAACTTTGAGCTTTGGTTCTTGAATGTGCAGTCTTGTTTGTTTTGTGCTCAACACATTTGAGTAAATTGTATTTGGATTATTATTTTTTTTCCAGTGTGTTGGCCGGGCAATGAGAGGAAAGACTGACTATGGTATCATGATTTTTGCTGATAAAGTAAGTCTTTGTCATGGAAGTGGTGTGCTATCTGCCGTGTCGGCTGATGTGCATGGATCTATGTGATGCCCTTATAAAGATTTCTGTGGAAGGTGTCTGTGGAGGCATGACTGATATCGCTCCATGTTGTTTGATCGTTGCATTGTGCACATCATATCATGAGTCGATACATAAAGTCCAATGGTGCAAGACGCTTCACTATAATTGCTTCTTACAGTTACAATGACAATAGCACAAATGACAATTAACACAAATAATTTGGTTACAGTTCACTTGAGGTTCTGATCTTCTAAAGTTATTTTTTTCTAGAATTTCGTTGTCACAATGAAACCCTGCCTATTTAAAGTAAAGACAACAACATGTTCTAATAAAATATGCCAGGATTTTTCATTCTTTTTTCAAGATATTATGGAATGTCTTATCGTGCATAGGGCTGAACCTTGGCCATGAAGCCTAGCTGATAATCAGCCATGATGTGGGAATCTTGGACTAACCTCCTATATGCCGAACACATTAAAAAGCATTGGTGGTAGCCTATCGACTTCTCGTAGTCATCGTTTGTACAACAAAAGAATGCAAGGTCTGGAATCAGGGATTGCACAATAACCCTCCTGAAAAAGGGAGATTATGAGCATGAATTCTAGTACCCTTTGTTATTTGTATGGAGGCAAATGAAGCTCAGCACAGTAGGTGCATGCCTGTGCATGCCACACAAATAGGAATACACAAATTCTACTGAAATTTGTCCTAGAAGTAATTGATAATTTCCTTCCATTTTGTTATGGTCTTTTCCAGCGTTTTTCAAGAATCGACAAAAGAGGTAAACTGCCAAAGTGGATCCAAGAGCATCTGAAAGACAGTGTGCTAAACTTGTCAACAGATGAAGCTATACAAGTCAGCAAGAGATTCTTGAGGCATATGGCCCAGCCGTTCAGCAGGGTTAGTTTTTTGTTTTTTTTAATGAGTAGTTTCATGTTGTTTGTACCTTGTAGTGTTGTTGCCTGCACATTGACCTCTGTGCATGTGTCAAATAGGAGGGATGGCCTTGATTCAGTTTGGATATATTGGGAGAGGTTATCCCATCATTTTCTGGCCCTCTTCCCCTTCCAGTCCCCAAGGACCAATCCTTTGAATTGCATAGTGGCAATTCATTTAAGGCTTTTGGTGATAATCTGACTTGTCTATCTTTTCACAGGAAGATCAACTGGGCTTGTCTCTTCTTACTTTGGAGCAGTTGGAATCGGCAGACATGCGAAAGAAAGTCGAGCAGACTGCCCATCAAGTATAAAATGTTTCAAAGGGCTACGCTTCATGCCTCTGTATTCTTCCTTCGGTTTGCCCAGGTTTGATGGAGCCAGGAATGCACAATCTGTTGACGAACCATGTTTTTTTTTTTACTTGGCTCTAAAAATACTGATCTTTCTAGAGGCTGCAAAGGTTTAGGGTTTGGGTTAAAGGGCTAGAGGATTCTGTCTGATCTGGAATAGTTCACAGAACCCAAACCAACCCAAATGCCCCAAAAGTTGAGTTTTGTTTTTCTGATAAGTACAATGCTATTGTCTGTCGCATTTTACTCAATAATGTTGGCTCAGATAACAGTTTTATTGTGAAGATTTCCTAGAAATCAATATTCACAAGTCCGTGTAAAAGAAGTAAAATTATTTCTCAGGGTTTTATTGGTGCTTCAGCCAACTGTACACAAAGTATTGCCATTTTAATGGCTATTTGGCAGTTGCTACGAGCCGGGACGCCAACAAGTCCAGCGATGGTTTTGCTGCAGCCAATGGCCATAGCTGTAGCCACATTTAATAGCTTGCTTTAGACCCTGCTATTTGGGGGTAAACTTTTAAACTAGGTTGGTACCATTTCTGTTACCATCTTTGCAGTTGAAAAGTACTATTTGCAGAGAAACTGGTAGTGTTTAAAGTCCATGTAAGGACTAGTCATTCAACGTGTTGAGGGTTTGTAATTGTCGTAAAGGGAGGGTATACTTTTGGTAATTACTGTTATTAATTGCCATAAAAACTTACTTGGTAAGAAGCACTGTAGCTGTTGATAATTATTTGAGAAACGATTCCCTTCTAAGAATGTTTTATGAGAGAGGGATTCAAAAACATTTCAATCTTAGAAACGCTTCTGCATGATTTTGCTTTCCAATTACGGATTATTCTTCCTGCATGGACATAACCGCTCCAACGATATCTAAAAAACGATACCACCTTTTGAAATTAAATTTTCTCAGGTTTGTCTTTATTGTAGAATGTACTTAGCAGTCAATTCGGATCCCCAAAACCAAAGGTAGACTTTGCCTTTAAACTATTAACAATGTATACACTTGTAAATACTAAAGCTAGCTAAGGAGTGTCTGAGGACATCCTTTTGTTTTTGTTACTTCTTTGCATTTTTATCACTCAACAAGGTTTGATAAAATATACAGTTCAATTGTACAGTTGTATTTTTACAATAAAATAAGAGTATTGTATTATTGATTGAATGTATTTATTTCCACTCAGATTTGGTGTTATTTTCAATTTGTTTTTAATTGACCACTTTATCCCCTGACCCACACCATGCCGAACACATCCCCCTGTATGCCCCACCCTGGCCCCGCCCATTCCTTATCGAATTCTGATTACAATGCCCATAGAGCATGGAGGAAGGAAATAGCAAATACTAAATGTTGCAAATTCATCTCGAAACTTCATTCATTGAATTGCTATGGTGGTTTTTTGAGAGTATGAAGAATCAAAACTATTTGTGGCGATTCTTTTCATTGGTTCTTATTGCAGTAATAATTAGCAATGTTTTTTGTCAGAGATGGCACACCATACCATAGTTCACTGTATGTACGTCACTGGCATGCTCGTGACGAAATTCTTATTTACAAACATCGGAAGCGTAGTAAGTCACGCGTGCAGTAGTAATTTTGTTGATTTCTTTTTGTTTAATTTGTCTGTTGTACAAAACATATAATTGGTTGTGAAGTGAACATGTCTGTTAAACGAAGAAATGTGAAAACGAATGGCGAAACAACCGGCGTTTCATCTGAGGAGAAAGACTCGAATTTGGTGATCGAACCCAAAAGGTAAGAGTAAGACGACGGAGAATGCCGCGCCGGCCGGGAATGCCGCGCCGGAAATGCCGGTACGGCGCTCGGGTTGCAGTAGCACAGTGTGCTGTGTGTGTGCGATGTGCTTTGCCATGTTTGTCATGTTGAACCGTGGAGGAAGGAATATTACTATTTCTTTCCTCCACGGTTCAACGAAGGCACCATTTGCCCATTTGCATTGATAATAACAAATAATTAATAGGCCTACCATTAATTATTTGTTGCTCTATATCTGACAAACTATACAGCAAGGAAGGACAGAGACTGTGGAGTGTGGAGTGTGAACCATCTACTCCTACTGTACTTACGTAGACTACTACTCTACTACTCTATTTTTTTAAGTCGACACTTGTTATTATTATTTTTATCTTCACTAGGGAAGAATTGGTCATTACAATATTTTATACTGCATGTGCAATCTCTTAGTTTGATATTAAATCAGATTTGCATTCCTAGAGTACAATTGCTCCTACCCTACATGAGCAATTCTACTCCCAGGATTAGGAATGCAAATACCGTTATCAAACTAAAGAGATTGCAATAATGCAATGACCAATTAATTATATATTATTATTATTAACTATATTAATTAATTGTTTTGTGTTCTCCATGGTTTAGGTAAAGTATAGAAAGTAAGTGTAAATATATATTTGTATACTTTACTATAGGCGGGTCGTGGCCGAGCGGATTAGTGCACCAGACTCCAGTCCTTTGGGTGGGATGTACACTGTCATACTGTAAATAAGTCAATTAAATAGGTCCCATCAAGTGTTGTGTTTTGCATAGGGAAAAAAACTGCAGCACTATCTATCACACCACACCAGTTTGCCTCGGTGTTTCTGGCATACAAACATTAGATATTTGGTTGCAGATTGTGAGCTGCATCACCTCATCAACCTGACTGTTGAAGACGTCACGTTCCTACAAGATTCCATTTTAGCCCAAATTGGGCTGCAATGGGAACTACTCTGCCAAGGACCAATTAGTACCACCTTCAGCACTCTCTCTCATACAATGCATCCTGAGATGCCTAGTATAACATGATTCCAATCCTCATCAAGACCTGCATTTGTTTTCATCCAGATCTAGATCTAACGTCAACACTTCTTCAGATCTTTAGATAAATGGTTTAAATTGATAAAACACAAACATCCTTCATAGCGGCTGAGCCGAAATGAGATGAATCATTGATAAAATTGGATGCATTGAGTATCGTATGCACATTTTGAAAGACTCAAAATAAAACATTTGCTGTACAATACAGGCCTTTATGAAAATAAAATCTCAAAAAATCAAAAAAATAACTCAAATAAATATCTGAGAATAAAATATACAAAAATCTGCTTTCCCCCCCTTTAAGTTGATGTGTGTGTAACTTTATATTTTTCTTGAAATCAGATTTGATCACGTTCATGTAGGCCTATAGCTCGCATCTGTACACATGAAGTGTAAAGTTCAATGCATGAACACTATGTAGTAACTCTACAAATCTCTTTAAAAAATGGGTCACTGATAATTTTATTATTAGTGATCCATTTTTGAGGGGTTTGTTGAGTTATGGGGCATTTATTTAGTTAAGTCTAAAGTTCAATATATTCTTGTACGACTGTGCGAATGATCGTACGATTTCAGTTGAGTCAATCTGACAGTATGTGATGTTCAGTTTTATGTCCAGTATTGTTTGAGTCGTTTGTATTTGGTTTTACAGTAAGACACAGCTTTTGATTGAAGAGAAATGTACACGCTGTAAGTGAAAAGTGTAATGTTGGTTTTCAAGTGCACTGTTTACATAAAAAAACCAAAGTTGAATCTTTTTTCGGAAAAGGACTTCAGGTTGTACTGTGTAGAAGTGAAGGTTCAACTTGTGTTTTTAATCGGTCAGTAACAAAACGGTCAAAGATCCACAGAACTGTAATGATG
Source organism: Pisaster ochraceus (assembly GCA_010994315.2). Classification (NCBI taxonomy): domain Eukaryota; kingdom Metazoa; phylum Echinodermata; class Asteroidea; order Forcipulatida; family Asteriidae; genus Pisaster; species Pisaster ochraceus. The sequence continues at coordinate 6,611,710 of CM021526.1, read as the reverse complement.
TAATTTCATCGTTTCAAATGAATTTGTCTCTCTCTTTAAGGTCAAATACGTCATCATGGAACAGTGTCTACAAGAAGATGGCATTTATTCTCTGCATCTACCTTCTGATACCAGCTTTTGCATCACAGCTTCCCTTCATAGCGAAGCAATTTCTCTATCTTAGTCTAGGTGAGTTTAAATTTTTCCGTTACTTTTCACAGTGCCCTTACTCAATTAACATAACATATTTATTTTGTGAAGTGCTGTAATTTTTGCCATGAATAGTATACATACATGTACATGTACCTGCATAGTTCGCTTTAGCTAACATTAAAGTTAGTAGAACTTCGTTTTTAAGCAATTGTCTGTGCTTTTGTGAGCACCCACACATGTTATTATTCTGAAGAAATGTCCTCGTGATTCTACTGTGAACTTACTTTTTGAGGTAAGTTTTGTTCATATGGGGGAAGTGCTTAGCTTTATTTATCTTGACCCTTCAAACCCTGCCCATTTCCTCCATGGTCAAGCTGCATGATTCATTTGTCCATGCAGTCATCTAGCCTTGATCAAATGGATGACTAAAGATGTAAGGTGATTACACTAGTCTGTGCCCTAAACTCAACTTGGTCAATGAGTTAAGGAGAATTGTGCTCACAGTGAAACATTGTTTTAGGCCAATCGATCACTTTAAATCCCAATATACAGTAATTGGCTAGAGCCAAAGCTATAGCATGCACAATTTTCAGTGTTTCTCTGCTTCTCAGTGAACACTGGGTTTTGTTTACAGCTTAAAGTACAAACACATCAACTACCCATCATAAAAAGCCCATTATGTCCTAACCAAGCTATTTGGGACAGATGTACACACAAACACACTGAACCTTATGGATCTGGGTTGTGGGGTTCTTCTATTGCTCTATTATTCCCTTTTCTAAAGAGTTCTTATGTGGGGTCGAAGTTGAACAAAGAAAAAAAACGTTGGTGGTTGTAACTGTCCAATTTGTGTCTTAGACCTCACAAGGGCCCATGCATAAACCCACACATTGCCCATATGTTATGTAACACTGTTTGAAATTACTTCCCAACTTGGGTAATCGGTTACTGCACACTTTTTTGAGTGCAGTGAAGTTTCAAATTCTGAATTTTTAGCCAGCAGCAATATTTTTTGATAGCACAGTATGGTTAAAAGAACCAGTTCTACAATCTAGAACTGTTATGTAAGAAGATAAGGTAAAAGCATTTAGCATTGTTAATGTTAGCAAAACTGCTGAGCCCTTAATACATTTAACTATTTTAATCTAATCTTCGCTATCATCATAGTCTTCAGAGCAAAGTTATTCTTCCAAAGACGGACTCGTAAAATGTTGTCTTTCTCAAAACAACTATCACCCAAATGAACAGTTTAATAAAATAAAATGAATGATCTCTTTAGTTTGGAATTGACTGTTTGTGTGTGTTGTTGTTGTTTTTTTCAATATAGTCAAAAGCCCTCTTCATAATGACTTTGAGAATCCAGAGACACACAATATGTCAGGTACCAGGAATGTTCGCATTGGTACCCTGCCCCCAGATGATGACATTCAGTTGGGATTGTGGTAAGAATAAGTGTCAACACTGTGTGGAAGTTGAAATAATAGATAAGTTAGATAGGACATGTGAGTAAATCTGCTACCTCAGGTACAACAGAATTGCTCACATGTCCTATCTAATCTTCTATTTCAACTTCCACATAGCGTTAAAAGAGATTACAACTGTTTTGAATCAAGATAGATGCACTCTT
>CM021526.1:6589057-6603239 GCA_010994315.2 Pisaster ochraceus | reverse complement strand
CGGTAAGTTAACAATTTGTGGCGGTAAGTTAACCATTTTAAGTCCAATGCGAACGCGGCTTTAAGCCCGGTTCATACTTCCTGCGAACGCGAATGCGAAGCGAATATTGACGTCACAAATTCGCAACGAATAATTCGCAGCAGTTGAAATGTGCTCAACTCCTGCGAAACATTCGCTGCGAAAACGGCCCTGTGGCGTCAAAATTCGCTTCGCATTCGCATTCGCAGGAAGTATGAACCGGGCTTTAGTTGTTTGACCTTGGTGATGGCGAGCTGTGCTGGTGGCTCTAAGAAAATCGAAACAGAGAGAGGCTGTGATGAATCTTGATTGATCTTTATCATGTTGATCAGAACATTGGATAAGATGTTAAAAGGGTATGGAAGGACCTGGGCTGGATTGCTTGAAGAGCTGAAATTTTTTTCTTTTGAGTATGTGTATCAATCTGAATTGTGAAGCAAAGTGTGATGTCGATATTGTTGTTACATGGCAACTCATCTTAAGATAAATCTTGGTGCTTTGTGAAAACCGAACAGGTAGGATGGATGTTGCGTTGGTGCTAAAACGAAATGGAGGGGGAAGGTAACTGCTTATGTATGGTTGATTACTTTTGTTTTTCTCTCTTCTTTACAGGGACTTCGTGAAGTAAATGTCTTCATTATAGAAACAAAGATGCTTCCAGCAATGCAGTAATAATTATTATGCACAACCAATGCAATCATGTACAGTCGGTGTTGAAATGCATGAAGTGGGTTTTTATCAGTGCAGTGTGTTATTTTTTTCTTTTCTTATTTTTTCCTTAACTATATTTAATTCTTGGTTTCGTTCCGTTAACCCCCTAATGCTTCAGATTCTCCTAAAACCACAGAGATATATAATATACCTAGAAGGGGGCACTCGTTGTTACCCTGCTGCCCACCATGGGCACGAATCCCTATGGGTAGATTATGCACAGATGTCCACTTACAAAATGTTGGTAGCGTGAGTTGGTGCGGGACCTGTGTTATGTGATGGGTTGGCACCATTTTCTCAATGGGCAACAATGCTTCTTGGCTGGCCCATGTAGCATGGTTTGGTACGCCCTGATGTTCTGTATAACTCCATGCCCCAAACCTACTGATTTTACTGTATGTTCTTGAGTTAATGCAATCTGATTTTGTTTTTCATCTATAGCATTCTTTTTTGGTTTGGTACTGTCCATTCATCCTAACATTGTAAACTCACTTGTCATGCATCAGCGCAAACTCCTATCATTATTTTACCCGAAGTTTTTCAATCAATGCAATGTAAAGTAAATTTTTATATTTGTTTTGCCGTTTTCCTTCCACCCCTCCCTTAAAAAATGTTTACTAGTTTATATCTTAATCAATTTTAATCAATGCAATGTGATTTTCTGTAATTTTTTATTATGTACAACTTTATTTTAGTGTTGTTTCCTCAGAAGTCTGTTCCCTGATATCACTTCAAAAATTTGTTTCTGTCTTCCTTCTTTTTCTTGTTTATTCTATACACGTTGGTTTAGGTTTTAATGTGCTTTCCTAATTACCTGAATCTTCAGACATGCAGCACATTTGAAATATGCACAAGTTTTTTTGATTTTATCCCTATTTGTACTTTTAAATAAGAAGAGTTTGAGATCTTGAGGTGGGCACGGTCACTGAAATTGTGCCTAATCGTCGTGCTTGTGTGAACCTGTTATAATTTAAAAAACAATAAATAGATTATTTATTTGGATACATTGGTATAATATTAAATGTAGTTTTACTTTGCAATTAAACAATGGGTGTTATTAATGAAAGAACAGATTTGTCAGGTTATTTTAATATTTGCTGCTGTTCATGTATATTTGTCTGCTATTTACATGTACCTACTGCTAGTAGATTGGGAAAATCAGTTCTGATGAGAACTTGTCCTGCTGTTTATCTACTGCTGCGCAGTAGGTTGGGCAAAATTTGTAGACTACCTAGTTAGGTTAGACATAGAGCAGATAAGAACTTGTCCCGCTTTTCCCCCTAATGCCATGATTGGGGAAAACCGGGGGCTTCTAGTTTCGCGTAGCGGATCGGAGACTTATTGTCTTCGCTACCGCGGACTGACGAATATTTAGATCTGCTACAAAAACATAATAATCATAAATAAATGCAAATTTTAAAAGCCTCAAATCTCATATTGCTGTTGTGGAATCGGAAAAAGAGAACATGTTCAGTATGTTGTGGTAACCACAACCACATAAATTGCATGCTCCATTGTCTGCAACTGATTAAGTTAGTAAAAAAAACACACACATTAAACATGCGTTTCGAATTCGTTATTACGGATTCACAATCCGGTATTACGGATTCGCAATCCGGTATTACGGATTCACAATCCGGTATTACGGATTCGCAATCTGCTTTTGAGAATCCACACTCTCTTATTACGGATTCATGATCCTTTGTTACAAAGTCACAGTTATGAATTACTGCCTTCCAGTACTGTTAGTGTTCTTTGTATTTTGTTTTCTCTGAATTTTGTGTATTTATTGTAATGCGCAATGTACATTCATATAGGTATTGCGCAATATAAATGTCCATTGTTATTAATCCGTAATAACAGATTCACAATCCGTAATAACGGATTTCTGAATGCGTAATAACGGTTGGGAATCCCTCACAGGTCGTATATTTGGGTGTGCGTGTGTGTGTGTGTGGCGCGAACGGGCTTTCGTAACAAGGCACTCGTAGTTTGTAGATTGTTCGACTTGGCGGCTGCGGCTGTTGCTAAGTAATGATGCCCTGTGTTTCAATGCATGTTAACATGGCGATCAAAGCCACGGTCGGAGCCGCTACCTCGGACAAGGCTATTATAGTTGCCACCCAAGGCTTTACTTCCATGTTACGTGAGGAGAGGCGCGTACTATGTTTGATTATGTAACTGATTCATATGCAGAATGAAAATAAAAATTAATGCAATCAAATAATATCCGTCTAATGTAATACATCCGTTGTATTTACTCAATCCACTTTAACTTAGTTATAATAAACCGATATTGTTAAACTGATGATATTAGTCGTTGTTTACTTGTAGTCTGAAAGCTTACTGATAATGAGTCCACACTAGCACTTTTATATATTTTTGTGTGTGAAATATTTGCTTCTGAAAGGAAGTCTTATTCAAGAAAATTGTATCTGAAAACCTAAAAAAATTAAAAATAAAAATAAATAGGCCCCTAATAATAATAACAATGCAACAGCTGATTTCGGTTGTTATAACCACAATTAAGGACAATGTGTTCACATGCTGAAAATTAGGCATTGTTTTCCACCTTTTTTTCTCCTGCCTCACTCAACGGATCAAGCCCAAATTTTCACAGGTTTGTTATTTTATGTACACTGTATAGGCCTATATGGTGGATCACACAAAACATGAACACTGCCTGCGACTATTTCATCAGCTCCACCAATCCCGTATACTACCTATAAGGTTCAGTATATTTTATAACGACGAAATTGTGTATTGGCAGTACCGCCATGATAAAAATCTCTCCTGCACTTTCATTTTTGTCTCTATTGAGAGACATCGAATTGGAACCGTGGGGGCCTATATATGAACAAAAGAAAATACTTGATGAAAGAAGCCAATATTTGTGTCAAATTAACATAACGATCGACCGATTTTGACCTTGCATGGATAATGCCAATACTCGTTCTTGCAGAACAATCTAGCAAAGGTACGCGACAACATGTGTTGCTTGGTGAGCTATCCGGTAGCTCTTGTGCATTAACATTGACCTTCCCCCAATCTACATTGCACACATTCAAAGGCATCATTATTTGACTGAATTTGAGGAAGCCTGATATTTTTTTACGCCATTACGGGGAGTGCAAAGGTACATATTCACAATGAGTTTGGGGTCTAGTCTTCAAGTTTTCCTGATAAGTGTGTTGTGTTCTCTATGGATCCACCATAATATTGGTGTCAACGCACAACCGATGGTAGTGCTGACTCTACCAATGGCACCCATCAACGAGGGAGACGATGTCCAACTGCAGTGTGACGCCACCAACCTACAGACAGGCTACTACATCGAGTGGGTGAGAAAAGGTCCATCGGAAGATGCTATCCTCGCAAGAGATGGGGTCAGTATTGATTCCAGAATTTCAGTGGACGTTTTGTCGTCGACGTCGCAATCTAGGAGCGAACGCATCACGATTAGCAACATTGACAAAATGGAAAACAGCTACGAGTGCCGAGTGGAAGATCCGGGCGGCAACAGCTTGGCAAACCGTCTTGTAGCTTTTCAGGTGAGATTCTTTCCCGACGACAAGTACCCTGCTTGTACCCCTGCTGGTGAATTCACCGTACAACATGGAACTGCGCAAACGATAAGCTGCACAACCGAGAGAAGTAATCCACCGTCGCAGATGGCTATCACGACCAGTGGAGGTGCCGATGTCGTCTCCAACTGGACCTTCACGGAGGATACTGGCACCTACGAAGGGAAATATTCCAAAGAACAAACTTGGACTGTAAATGTTCATTTCAAGTGTATTATATCCTCCCCAGCCTTTCCGAACAAGGAGAGCAGTTGTTATATTGGCCCGGTCACTGTGACTGGAGGTAACACCCATAGCGGTGATATGACAACCGACAGGCCTGCAATTCCCGACATCACACCCAACACGTTACCAGCAACCACACCCGAAGTGGCGGCCACACCGACAACGCCCTCAAGCGCACCAGACATGATTTCAAAGCCTCGCACACTGGCTCTGCTGGTTACATCATTCTGCCTTGTCATCGGACTGTTTAAATAAATTCAGCAGTCATCACCATCATCAAATGCAGATTCAATTTCCAATTATTAAAATCAAACCAAGATAAAAAAAGTGACATAAAGTGACTTGGTATCTTATCACATCCCTTTGGGAAAACAAGATACTAGGTTTTTTCTTTACATTTTTCTACAGGGATGTTTTGGTTCATAACTGACTTTTTCAGAGTGAAATTTGGATCATGGACGTCATTGGAATTCAACAACCTTAAGGGATCTTTACACTACAAGAAAGTTCTTTTCGTCAGTCGAAAGGTAAAATTCTAGTCCGCTTTGGTTGAATATTATCGAAAGTCAGGAATGAACCAAAACATCCTCGTACAAAAATGTAGAGACTCATTTTTTCTCAGATGTTTTAGATGTTGACAAATTTTACACTGGAATGGTATCGACTACAATGGCAATTTGCACCCTTTTAACGTGAGGTAAGAGACTTGCCCTATTCACATTTAATTGGACTCTATCTTTTGGAAAATGAGTACATCACAAAATTGAATTGATCATTTCCCTTCCTCTTTCATGAAATCCATCGTGGAAACAGAGTCACAAAAAGGTGGGTCACAAAAAAAAGAATCACAAAAATAGTGTGGAGGGTATAAAAGTAAAACAAAAAGGTGACGATTTATGACAAAGTACGTCCAAAATGTGGCCAAACTGGTTTGTACAATATATATTTTTTATTATGATTTTATTATTGACTGATAAAAGGGTGTCCAGATCCATTTTACTCGATTCTTTCATACGTCGAATTCAGGCCTCGCAATTTTGCAATCCAACCAATTCCACTGAAGCGTAGACCTATACCATCACTATCAATATCCTTGAACTGATAAAAGGAACAACATTGGTTCGCAATAAACATAGATAAATAGTCAGAACTCTTTTAATTAATACAAAACGTTTTTTGTTATTTTCCAGACCAACAATACTCCAAATTGAGCTAATTTCTAAGTTGGATCATTAGGGTTAGGATTTAATGTCGCCTTTTCAGGTTCAACCATGCTGACTGGTCAGGACCTTCAACACATGTCATTTCGTTTTGATAATGTAACAAACAATATACATAATTCATATTAACAAAACTCTTTAGTTTTTTTATATGTTAATATCTACATATTTTATATTAATATTTTTCAAAGTAATTGTGCCTTATATACGGTAGTATTCTCACCAATATTTTAAATATACTTTTTTATGTCAATTTCTTGAAGATTACGTTTTTACCAAGCTTCTAATGGAAGCTCGTCTCATATTACAATTTATTATCTTAGTTCACTGTAATAACAATTTTCTCTAAATTTTAAGCACTACATTCTGAGAGTAAACCTTTGCTTAGAATGTTCGAAAAAATACTATTTTAACTCCTGCTCGAATATCTAAAGGCATACTTTTGGAAAAGTTGTTCTGTCAAATCCCTTCACTTGTTTTCAAGAAATTTAGCATCATAAAGGAATAATAATGCATCGTTGGTTTTTGTAAGAGCAGATCCATAAAGGTCCACAAGTCTTCAAGAAACATCACAAAAGAAATGGTAGAGGATTGTACTTTTTGGAAAGGTACTTTTTATTCAAGCCGCTATTTTTTCAAAAAAGTGACAGAAATTTACTGTTCAAGCCTGCATTCACAAAGCGCGTATTGATTTTAAATCTTAAGGTAAGTTAGCAGACAAAGCTAAACAGCCTAGCAAAATGTGACGTCACAACATTAAATAACCTTTGTCAATATTATCATCTTCATCTTCCGTGAAATAAAGTGAGAGTAATGGTTTCCCTTTTTTAGAAAAGATCTTTGCACTTTCATGGACATAGAAAAGAGTAGAAGACATCTCAGGTACGACATCATTTCAAGCAAACTCACTCAGTAAAAGGGTGGCCATCAGTGCATGAACCACACTTCATTTTAAGTGCCTTGTCGAGTTGACGTGCGTATTTGTCGAGTGGAAAAGTAATAAAATATATAAAACAAAACAAAGTAGGCTATCTATGCTAAAAGAAAATGTAGAATGTATTGTTAGTTTCACTTGTAATGCATTAAAGGCAAAGTATTTAAAGTATTTTGATTGATGTTATTTTCTTCCCTTCAACTTTAGACAAGACAAAGTATTTGGTGTGCTTGAAATAGTTGTTGAGCCTCGCCCCCACCCCGCCCCGGATACCCCCCATTGTTCTATATTTAGATACTTCTCATTACACCCGTACAATTATTCTGCCTTTTGATTGGTTTAAAGCGCGTCACACGATATGTCTTATTTTAAACTAAAAACCGCGCGAACGCAACGCGCTTTACACGCATCTAAAGCCGCGTTCGCATTGGACTTTTGGGCCCGTTAAGTTAACAGCTGTTCGCACTTGGATTAATTTGTGTCCGGTAACTGACGCCGCGTATACGCTGACATACGCTGACATACGCTGTATAGGTTGACAAGATTTCGAAAGGGCGCACTGTACTCCCTGACCGTTAAGTTAACGGCTGGTGCGTTCGCATTAGACTTATTGTCCCTGTAAAGTTAACATTGTTAAGTTACCGCGACTCGAATCGGCCTGTTAAGTTAATAGCGCTGTGGCGGTAATTTACCACCCCGGTAAGTTACCGGCTGTTCGCACTTGGACTTAATATCGGTAAGTTAACAATTTGCGGCGGTAAGTTAACCATTTTAAGTCCAATGCGAACGCGGCTTTACAAAATAGTATACCCGTAGCAACCAATGTACTATCCCATAGAAACCATAGCAACAGCAGTTTTTTGTGCCCATACCCATAGCAATACCAGCTTTTTGGTACGTATAGACGTCTAGGCACAATTATGTTTGGGGTGTTATAAAACAAATTTATATTGACAGCTTTTACTCCAGTGCTATAGTACGAGTAAAACTACAAATCCCTCGGTGATCCCCGGAGCGTAGAACGCGCCGCGGATCACCTCCATGTGTCGTAGTTCTAAGCTTAGCACTCAAAGCAGTCAATAGTTTGTACAATAGACGACATCTTTACGGGCAACAAGTGTTTTGACTTTGAGCTGCGTCCAAGCGTTCTAAGTTTTCGACGTTCCAAGACGTTCTAGTTCAGGCATGCGCACCACCAATCATGCAAGGAATTTTACTAAACTGCCGCGTGCCGCGCGCGGTATTTACGCATAGCGCATAGTTTTCTGTGCGTTCAAAAAATGACTTATTTGCCCGCAAAGATGGCCGACTTTTCACTGTGTGACGTCGTCATTGGGGAACTATCCATTGACCTCTATTAGATTCAATAGAGATCAATGTAACTACCCAATAAAGTCAAATCCAAATAAATAATGTTTACTTTAAGTAAAATATTGTATTAAGTGCCGTGAAATGAACTGAACTGTGTCTACCAATGTTCTTCAAACAAAAAGTCTCACATCTGGTCTCTGACTAAAAATGAGATTTCAATCAATTGAATGTTATCGGTCATCATCCAAGTTAAAAGTCACATTATGATGTGAATATATTTCCACGTCGTCAACCCTCAGACCACCGTTCATCCTTCGATTTCTGGATCCATTACGAGAAGATTCTGTCTCTACTTGTCCATTGCCCATGTCGATCACCGCATCCCCATTGGGTTGGCGCCGTCCAACGTCGTTGACATGTGTGGTGTGATTGGCTATCTGATGTCCATCATCGCTGTGATTGGTGGCTGGTCCACCATTCGGGACCATGTTACCGGATATGATCGCCATCGCAACTTCGTTAACCGCCGTCAAATCTTCGTTGGTTGGGTCCTCTGGTTTAATTGGCTCATCCGTTGAAAGTTGCGCGTGACGTCGAATGCGTAGACTCTTCTCGTGCGCTTTGTAGGTTTCCGTCAGTACCACGGAAAGGCGGTAAAACTGAAGAATTAGCAGCAGGGCATTCTTACAGGTAAAGAAAATAGTTGACTGGTCATAAATCCCCAAGGCGAAGATGAGATAAAGGCGAACGCAAAGGTATGGTCCGTCCTGTATGACCACAGAGGTCAGTAAAGCCCACAGCTCTGTGCCGCAACAGAACACAGACACTTTCTTGGAGTACCTGTATCGGCGTTTGTTCAATTCTTCCAACTCGGACCGGTATACCTTAGCGGCCACCCGACGCTTCCTGGCCTTGGTGGCGGTCAAGCCGAGGGTAAACTGCATCAAGCTCCAAGTCCACACTGCCAAGATAAGGTAGAAGATGTCGAAGTTGCACGCGATCTTTTCCAGTCTCAGTGTCTCGGAGGAAAACTCCAGCATGTCTGCCGCCATGCCGATGTAGACCAGCAGGAGCTGGGACAACTGGTCACGGGTCAGCTGTCCTTTTGGAAGAAGCCATCGGCCCAGGATCAAGACGAGCATCAATGTTTGCTGAAGAGTCGTTGAGAAGGTTGACTGCATTTCGTAAGTTTCCTGTAGGTTGGATAATACAATAAAACTCATACAAGTATTGTAAGCAACGAGGGACGCGAGAGGGCGAAGGTTAGGTCTTGGCAACTTTGAACAGTTCGTGGAAAAAACAACTTGTTTTGGACTCAACACCATTATTTGTTCAAGTTCCACCCTCCCTTTTTAATGTTAAGAAAGACATGCATTTTTGTAAGAGTTACCTCTGCCTTTTTAGACCGCGTGACGGTTGTGAGGTTGACACCCGAAACACAGAAGTCTTGTGGTTTGTAGAAGCAATTTGTCGTGTCACCAATTTCCGTTTGAAGTTTGAGCCTGAAGTCCAACATTGCTAGTTCCAGTATCCACACTACTGGCGTGACTGCCATGAGATAGATGAAGGCTGATGGAACAAACCTGAATCAGACAACATTAATTAAAAGGCGTGTGGTATGAGCATGCACTGCATTAGAAGACATGTTTGGCAGAGCTTCAGTGAATCCCAAACAAAATAATGTCATATTATTTGATAGCATCTCCTTCTTGGGCCCCTATGTTATATTTGATAGCATCTCCTTCTTGGGCCCCTAAGGCGGAGGAGGGTGGGGGGGGGGGGCAAATAATGGAAAGAGAACAGACCCTGCCCCCCTAACTCAATGTTCCATTGATGGCAGGATTTCGATGCTATAAGTATTGACAAGTTTTCGAGTAAGACCTTTGTGACGTTGGGGGCGTTTTTTGGACTCCATTGGCAATACCGTCGTTTGTCAAAGAAGATAACAGGATTTGGTGAGCGGTGCCGGTCTTGTAAGCTCTGACGGCCTTGTCACTGTGGCCACAGTGTTTGGCTACCTTGTTTGTTGTACTTAATTCTACAATAATGTGGATGCTGTTAATTGGCAACTGCATAAGCGCCACATCAAAAGCAAAAGCTACTATCATCTGCTGTCAAAAGTAGTGTACATTATTTTCTTCTCTAGACTTGTTGAATAAAAAGCCTTCATTTTAAGCCTAAGTGACTTCTCATCATTGCTGATATTGCGCCCAAGAAGATTGTCTGATTGCTTTGATATCACATTTGGGTACCGGGTACATCAGTGATCAAAAGTATAAGGACAGACGGACAGACCAGTCGACTGCAGTCACACTTTTGCTTGGTGGTTGGCAGGGGTCTGAAAATGGGTCCGTATACACTTAAGCTTAACCATGAGGTTTTTCAAATTCTATATACATCTTGATAAGAATTCATAATGCTATTGAAAGCAGGTATAGTTTTTACTTTTGCCGTGGCATTTTTGCTTTTTCGGTGGCACGTTTGCTTTTGCCGTGACAGGCTGGCAACCGTATAGCACTGTAGTCAGGGATGCTCTCTGGGAATTCACCCAACGTACTAATTCATAACTTATTATTTAACCTGCTGGTGAAAGCGCGAAATGCAGCAGGGAGTTAGAAAACACAAATTAAACAAAATAGAACAATCAACAATAATTGTCAACATTTTATGTCGAGGATTCAGGAATTTTACGTGACGGTGACGTAAGTTTAACATGTAGGAAAGGTACGACCAGACGGAACTAACAGAAGTGAATTCCTTTCTTCATCTGAAGGGATTGGGGGGGCGGGGCACACATTGAGGTAAACTATCGAGTTTTAGGGTGTTATGGAGTTTGCATCATTGTGAGAACAAACGTTGTCTGTATGGATCCTTAACGGTCGTGTTCAAGACTTCGACTCTTCAAGGATTGGGTGCCCCCCAAAAAAAATAACGAGAGGGTAGAAGTTCATGACATTTTCTTACCATTTCCATTCCCCGTTTTCATTGAGTCTGTACGTAAGAATCATCTCGAACATGGAGAGGACGGACGTTACTCCGATAAACCAGTACTCCGACAACTGCGTGGTGTACACGGCAGCGAAAACAGCGATCATCCCGTGACAGAGAAAGACAAGGCGCACCATGGACGCCTTGAACGCTTTGCGTCGGTTCATCATTTTGTTGCTGTGGGTCTGAATGCAGATTGGCAGTGTTTTTATATATATATATATATATTTTTTTTATCTGCGGGGTCAATTTATTTTCCCAGTGATTGGATTAGTCGGGGTGATGGTTCCCGGCAGGCAGGCTGGTTTCATGATTTCTGGAATAAGAATAAAGAAGAGCCGAAATCGTTTAATAACAATGTAATCAACATGAATACAAGAAATGACAACAACTCACAGCACATTAATACCGGATTCTGTTTGGCATCTTCGAATTGGAGAAACGGCAAACCTGACTGCATGTTAATGGGAATTTTTTTAATTTATTTTTTACGAAGACGCACCCGTAGAGGGCAGTAGCATGGTAACATGAACCACTTTATGACTGTCCATGATGACATATTATTTTACTCTTATCATAAAAAAAGAAGATACAATAATAAGTTCGGCTGACCCATTTTCTAATAAATCATTAACATAATCTAGATTAATATATCGAGCGTTACGAGCAATACGTTGATGCATTATTTTGCATACTCTCATCTCAACCCATGACCCCAAATGATTTAAACACCACGTCATACTTGAATATTTATATATAGGTTATAAATTATCCACTTAAGATGGTTGGACGATATTGTTTATAGATGTGTATTACAGGAAAATCAATCATTTCTATTGTGTATATCAAGTTATAAACCACAAGGGAAACTGACTGGGTATGTTTTTGTTTTTGTTTTTTGGAATGAGTTTGGGGTTAAACGAAGAAAAATTGACTACTGCGGGATCTGAACCAACGACTTCCGGTCTAACGTGCCGGCGCTCTAGCAACTGAGCTATCCAAAATCAAAGACATTGACAAAACATAGAGACCGCAAACATAGGGCTAAATAGCTCAGTTGGCAGGTACAATATTTTCAGTTATCGCCCCTAAAACATTGCGTAGGCCTATCTTTGTTGTTGCCACGCTGCCATCTCTTCCAGAGGCCTCCCCCCCCCCCCACCAACACACACACGAATGGACAATAAGGCACGGTGTTTTCATGCAGTACCGGTATGGGATGACAGAGGACGAACAGTTTGCTGGTAAAATAATACAAACACACGTATGCAAATGAGTCCCTAGTCGATGCGCTATTTCATGAAGTTATAGAAATCAATTTGCTAATCCTTTTCATATGACAGGCTTTTGCTTCAAAGTAACGGTGTCGTGGCCGAGAGAACAGACAATCCGCATGACGAAGCTCTGACGCACTTACTAGAATCAATTAACAAAACACCGTGACAAAATATTCCATGTCGAAACATTTCGTAAACGCACAATTTATTTACTTGCGCTGTATGAAATTATAACGTAGTTGAATACAACGGCTATAGGTTAATTTAAAGCCATTGGTTTTGTTTCAAATGATCTTAGAAATTTTGTTTATAAATCTTGAAAATCCCCTTCAATAGGCCTATAGTATGATATGAAAAATCTCGATGGAATTTGATTTTGTTAAAAATTCGCCGATTTGATTTTTCTATCCACAAGGAAATCATAATATCGAAGAATAACACAAAGAACGTTGTCTGCCAATAAAGTTCACATCTTCTGAGCTAATTATTTACAAGTTAATTGTTGGGACAAAAACAGCCTTTTACTCACCAAAAACGACTTGAAATGAAGACTAACGCTGCTATATCCAGTCTCGTCTTCCAGTGAGTAATGAGGAACCCATGTTTGCCTTGCAAGATCTTAGCTAAAACTGACTTCGTACCGTCCGCCTTAGAGCAACAAGTCGCCGTTCTTCGCTCCAGCTTGGGCGGGGAAAATCACACCAAAGAACGGCCGTCAACAATATCAATAATTGTAGGGAAATCGATTTCAGAGGCGTGAAATTCATTATTAGTGCCCAGTGGACATCCTGTTATATACGTATAAAGCTGTACATGCTAGAACCTGCAATGCCCGGGTAATTTGTGTTCTAGATTACAAGTAAAAAAACACAAAACAAAGCAATGTGGAACGGATAATTATATAAGCGTGATGATGTTATTTATTTCCAGATAAGGAAAGGTAAACCTGTTTTTGAGAGTTGTTGTTTCTGGAAGTGTGCATATTTAGGGGATCCATTTGAATTATGATGATTCTTTGTTCTTGTATGTGAGTAGACATCGATGCTCCACCTGGTGTACGCGGGCTGCTTGTTGGTAACGCCGGCATAATGTCAAATAATACAAGAGAGGAAAATGGGTTCTGAGCGGGTCTCCCTCCCTCTGGTTACACCACGGTACATTCACTTTCACTTTCAAGTTATTCCTCGAACACCCTTCGTTTGGTCCTTGCCTATGACGATGAACTTTATATCTCAGTCGTCTGCGCACTGTTTCCACTTCTCCCTCGAAGACTCCTTTGTTCTCACTGTCATATCTTTCTCTCCCTAAGACCCTGCTCGTGTCATTGTTGTTTTCATCATGATGGTTTATTTATGTTTTCATCTCATTATACTTTTCTACCTAGTCAAACGTTTGTTGTCGTTGTGACTCTTAGTCAGCCTGTCTTGTGACGTAATGTATTGTTGTTGTTTTGTTTGTGTTGTTTTACTGACATCTGTCAGAGAGCTGTTTTTTTAACACGTCTGGACAAACTCTTTTCTCAAATTTTTATTGTCTTCATTAATTTAATTTTTTTGGAGAAAGTGTGCAAACCATTAACTTAAAAAAAAATTGAATTGAATTGAATTGAAATACTGTCCATTGTAGCATGAAAATTACAATTTTACACAATTCTTTTCTTAGAACCACGAACACCTCCCCCCCTCTCGCTGTAGGCACATTACTTTCCAGTGCTATTGTTGTTGTGAGAGATATTATCTATTATGATTGATAACCTCATTAACTGCATACTCGGCTGATTTGACTTGTCTATTGAATAGTGTTGTCACCAATTTATAAAATGATGAGCGAGAGTGAGAGAGAGAGACAGACAGACAACGAGCCAATCGTTTGCTGGAATGTCTTTTCATAGCTCTGAATACCCACATATATATA
>CM021526.1:6540471-6551190 GCA_010994315.2 Pisaster ochraceus | reverse complement strand
TGATTCCACCGCTGGTACATGCGGTCGGAGTACATATTAATCAGCCCCACCTGACCTAGAGGGTGATGTCAGTGTTACCAAATTAAATAGTACAACCTTAACATTTTTAGACTAACCCCCATTCATTTGTTTGACCCAGGCAGTGGCCGTCCACTTCCCTAGAAATCTTTTACGCGATAAAATTACATGTACAGTAAACACATTTGTATTGTAAGCACAGTTGCAACAAGTGATAGAGACAAAGTGCATTAACCTCAGGGTCCTGTTTCATAAAGCTTGTAGTAGTTACCATAATGCCCAATGTGCTAAGCACAGAGAAACCTTGTGGGTAACCAGTCACAAATTCCAGGGTAAAGCACGTTACTTATATCTGGCTGGCTCCCTTCAAAGTTGTGTTTGACAAACGAATCTTTTAAGCAGTGTTTTTTCTGCTGAACAACTTTGTGAGACGGGCACTGGTCTTGGTTTTGCACGTCAGTGTCCGTAGACTTGTTCCAAGACGTTACAGTCTCAATACTTTACACAGCACCTGGATCAAAATGTTAACCGCAGCGCCATCTGCAGTTTGAATTTGTCCTTTACAGCTCACACTGACCGCGAGGAACCAAGACTATGGTACCAGTTGCAAGGCTATAGTGATTAGAGAGTATATTTTCAAATCTACTTGCACATAAAACGATTAACAGAATGACTTGCCACTTAATTAAAATACGAAGTTTAATTCAAAGCTTCCGTCACATTTTGCACAATAATTACTGTATCAAGTAATACACCACAAGGGAAACTGGCTGGGTAAAATTAAAACATATTTTTTGGTTGAACAAAGAAACATTTAGTAGAGTGGGCCCAATAAAAAGCGGTGTTGTCTAATGACTCTATACGGAGTCTCACCCCAGCCCGTTCTCCTCACCACACCATGGTAGGTTTCAACCAACACACATCGTGGGGGGAAAGGTTTCGCAACGCGATTTGGGCATTGGCACGTGGCCATCGAGACCAATCAAACCATTTGGAGATGACGCAGTCTCGTTAATATTCAAGGTTTTGTATACGTCGGGTGTTAGACCCTAGTAGAGTTGCAATAACATTATGCAATATTTTCTCGCATGAGTGGTGGTGTCTTCTGAAAAGAACCGATGGTTTGAAAAAAAAGCAAACAAAACAACAAGAAGAAGAAGCAAACTCACACACAAAAACAACAACTGCAACACTATCTTGATGTTTCGAGAATAATAATTTGAAAGGAAGCTCGTTATTATATGCAGATAATACGACCATTTTTTCTGGACGGATGGGCGCATGAAATTTATATACTTTAAGTAGTACTCTTGACAGTTTTAATTAGACCGCTGGTCTAAAAGATAGGGTCATACTTTGGAAATGACTCTAAACTAGTTGTGCAATTTCTATCCGAAGGATGCTTAGGGGCGGAAAGCGTCGTGCAAAATTATTTCGTCTTAATTGCCCCTCTGATGATTCGAAAACAATTTGAATCACCACTGCCCACGAAACCCGGGTCCTCAGTTCTGTTGTTGAAGTGCTCACGATTTTCATTTCGAGATGAAAAGGGGCAAGTATGACCGATAATCATTGCTAGAGTTTAAACGCTGTTTGCTCACGTTCAATTAGGGCCTACTTAAGATCAAACACACTATTTTCTAAAAGAGCAATTGATTATTTCAGTCCTCAAGTACTTCAAACGTTACACCTAGTGAAGTAAAACAAAACAAAAAGACTTCATTTATAAAAGTACGGGTAATAAAAGCCTTTGAGAAAGACTCTGCTAGGGTAGTAACGTCAGGCCATTATATTGTCTTTCTTTTTAAAATGTATAGAAAACTACTATTTCTTTGAGCATCGAACCAATGCGTATAGGTTTATATTCAAACTTGAATTGCTTCCAGATTCTCATGACGGTCTTGATTCCAAAGAATTGAAGAGGGGACAAAGCAACCAAACGAGCATAAACGAAATAAATCTACTGTAGCATCTCATCCCCTCCTTTGTTGTAATTTCCTGGATTAGTTTGAAAAGCAGGAGCAGCAGACTGAAGTGCCCGGATGAACTCCACACCCGCAGCAGTCTGACTGTTTGGCGGCAAGAAGATCAAGACATTACATTTTGTCTGCCATGGAGGAATGAGCGCGCCCATATTGATGACTCCGACCAAGTTGGTTGACGAGATGAGAGGCGACTCGTCCCACTTTTCCTCCTCCTAGGTTTACAAAGCAAAGTAATAGGGACATGGTTAGAGTACGTGGGCAACATTGGTTAATGTCACAGACTAGTGTGGTTATATTAGGTGTGCCGAATGTTATTTAAAGCTGAAGAGAGCAACTCTTGCTGATGAGTATTTGGTGTGCTTATTTATTTAAAGCGATTTACAGACATAGGGAACGTATATACTTTTGCTTTGTTGAACCGTTCGATTGTTTTAAACATATATAAATGAAGCTCTATAATAAAATTAACCCGTGAAAATCTCTACTGAAAATACTACTGTATGATTTGCCAAGACTTACTGGGCAGCAACACGACCAACAAGACTGTTTCGGTATGATGCCTTTGACATTCATCGACGAAGTACCACTGAACACAGAGCTCATATCAACCCCACGGATGTCTGCCAGCAGGATGCTCTCGTAGCGGCAAGCACTGGTTTTACTGCCGGTCACAGAGAAGGTCTTGCAGGTGGACCGTGCTCTTGTGTTAGACAGTGCACCAATGCTGACAGTGTTCGTCAACTGTATGCCTGATAGAAATAATGATCATAACAGTAAAAACCCAATTCTTCCACTATAAGTGTTCTGGGTTCTAAGTTTACGTACACTACTTAACCCTGGTACCTGCTGCACTGGACATGAAAGTTTTATCCAAAAGGACAAAGCAATAGTTATTGGTAAAGAGATCGAGTCCGGTGCGCTTAACCACTCGGCCATGACACGCCTCCACTATTTTGGTTTTTGCCAAAATAATACAAGGTGTTTCCATAGTTTTCACGGAAAAAAGCGTACAGTCTACAACCCTACTTTCAACCTGTAAACGTTTTTAGTGAAAACAAAAATATTGTTTTTCTGCCAAATACCATATTTTTGTCTACATTCGTATGGTATTTATCATGCAGCATCAGAAATTTAAAAAAACAATAAATTCTAGAGCCTTTAAATGTCACTTTCTCAAGGCCTCGACAGTGCTAAAGACGGAAATATTTTTCCGGAAGATTGGTGCCGATTAAGCAAATTTTTATCGGAAAAACAAATGACGCCCACCTGCTGCGTTCCCTGTAGAGAGAAGAAGCAGTCGCTGATTGGTCAGGTAAAGTCGACCCGCGGTCATAGGGGGCTTGGGCTGTGCAGTCACTCCCTGTTTCGAATCCAAGATGTGTTGGAACTCAACTCTACTGAAATCAAAATAGTGACTTCCTGTCCTCTCTCCCGAAAGCAAAATTCCTGCATGGAAACAACAACGTAGAACCAGTCTATATACCAAATTTACCAGATCCGTTGCATAGGTAAAGGCAACTTGCACACTAGGGTTGTAAAGAAAAGTAAAAAATAACAAGATGCATTGGCCCAACTCATAATTATGCGTCATTATCACGATAGACCGTGGGTCGCGCGTATTCGAACTTCCGGCACCAAGTTGGTTCCAACCTTTGATGTCCATTGTCAATAACGAAAAAACGAGACTGTGTTGTTTGCAGTTCTACCTCTCATAGAAACAAAACCTCGCATGATCTGTATTAACAATGTGTAAAGCCAACGTGTGTTTTACCATGCTTTGAGAATTTCCACACCAAGCTATCAATTTTTAAACAAATACGGGAATACTGTCGAATCCCAGAAGCGCATTCCAACTGTCATGTGGTTCAAACCTTTCAAGTCAGTACTTAAATATTTTCCACACCAATCACAGTTTCTAACATTGAATCGGGTTTGGTGCTTCGAAAGGAAATATATAGCACTTTTGGGATTCCTACTTACATATGGTACACGTTAGGTAAAGACTATCAAAGAATATGTTTAAAGCATTATGTAACAAGGCAATTCAAACAATTAATAAGTAAAAGGCAATTAATTTGTAAAACGCAATTAGTAAAATGCATTATGTTAAAGCAAACAGTCATTTCATCATAATACTTCATTCATTGTGAACATGGATTGCTTGTACAAGATGCCTTCTGTGACTACGACCTAGGCTAACCCCGATCTGCCTTGTGAGGGCGCTGTAACTTAAAACTTTACAGAATACTCTTGGTAACCAATAATTTATGTCGATGAAAATTCTCTGGTCACCATTGCATTGGTTGCAAGTATCTGTTGGTAACGAAAGGGTTATACGCGTGCGTGATTCTGTTTCTTAAAATACTTTAGGCTAACGTACCGTAGTTTGTGGCTATAAAAACTATACTAGGCCTTTACGTTGTTGAGAAAGTAAATATTTTACAATAAAATATTTGAAATTAAAATAATGTTTACAAATCAACAACGACAACAGACAATATGAGACTTGACCTCTGTATTTGGTTACACTGCTCAACTGAAGCTCATATTATCATTGAACCTAAAGTATGTAATAGTCGCACAAATTCGGACGTGTTTGGCTAGTGTTTCTAAAAATAATCATCCTCGTCCCACGTTTTTTTGTTTTGTTTTTATAACAAGTTGTTTTTCTATTATTTCCAATTGCCATGTATATTTTTTATTTTCAAGAATTTCGTGAAAATAGACTTTAAAAAGAGGAGTTAACTTCATAGGAAAATATAGTCTTCGTACGAGTTGCGAGACTTGATCTATATTGGTGCGCCAATTCTGGAGCAAATACGTCCCCCGCTCCTGGAAGAATGAAACCAAAGGTGCGCATTTAAGGCGATATAGCGTTTAGACACACGCCTACCTCAATTTGCACGTGCAATTTAACTCCTATAGTAGAAGCCATGGCAGAATAAAGGTAGCTGGTTGGGACGTTTGTGCAAGGACCAATTCATGGGGGGGGGGACAAAAATAAAATAAAATAAAACTAGGCATTGAGTTTTGTGACATCACAAAAACAAGGTGTTCGTGAAATATGCCATTAAATTATGATAGAATGAAAATGGTGACGACATTTCACCTGATCAACCTAATGTGTGGTTCAGGAGCAAGATTCTTTACACTTTTAAACTTCAATTTCCGGTTTGAACTTGAAGTCAAGGTCAAATGAGGTTGCAATTTGTGTATCAATGCTTAAGTTATTATATACTTTCCAAATGATGTATACATTGTAAAAAAAAACAATGGGTAGTTCAGAAGTTTAGATTTTTTGAAAAATGACAATTCAACCTCCAGGTTTAACAGGAAGTCAGGGTCAAACGAGTTCACACTTTGTAGAGTTTGTTTAGTTTTAGGAGCCCTTTCTGGTGACGTAAAGATGATACAAATCAAATGTTTGTTTTAGGAGTTGTTATTTTTCTAAAAATTAACTTGATCTGCCGGTTTGAACCGGGAGTCAAGGTCAAACGGGCCATATTTAGTGTACCGTTTCTTAAGTTGATACATACTTTCCAAATGATGTATAGTTTGTAAAAATCCAATGGTTCAGAAGTTATAACTTTTATAAACAATAAATTTCAACTTCCAGCTTGAACCGGAAGTCAAGGTCAAACAAGGTCTCTGTAAAGCGCGTGTTTAATTTATTAATACCTTTCAGATGACGTATAGATTATAAAATATCCAATGTGTGGTTCTGGAGTTATGATTTGTTTAAGAATATTATTTTGATCTTCCGATTTAAATCGGAAGTCAAGGTTAATTTGGGTCACATTCAGTGTATTGTTTCTTAAGTTGATACATGCTTTCCCAATGATGTATAGTTTGTAAAAATCCAATGTGTTTTTCGGAAAATATGATTTTTTGAAAACATTAAAAGAAACTTCCGGTTTGAATCGGAAGTTAAGGTCAAATAGGTCCATATTTTGGTGCAGCCTGTGTTTAATTTATCAAGACTTTTTCAGATGACGTATGGATTGTAAAAATCCAATCTGTGGTTCAGGAGTTATTATTTTGTTAGAATATTATTTTGATCGTCCGGTTTAAACCGGAAGTCAAGGTCAATTGGGATCACATTTGGTGTATTGTTTCTTAAGTTGATACATACTTTCCCAATGATCTATGGTTTGTAAAAATCCAATGTGTTTTTCGGAAAATACGATTTTTTGAAAACATTAAAAGAAACTTCCAGTTTGAACCGGAAGTTAAGATCAAACAGGTCCACGTTTTAGTGCCGCGTGTTTAATTTATTAAGACCTTTCAGATGATGTATGGATTGTAAAAATCCAATGTGTGGTTCAGGAGTTATGAATTTTCAAGTATACACGGATTCAAATTATTTGGGTGTGCAATGTACATGTACAATGAAAAAGCGAGCGACGCCAAATGTATTCGTATTTTGTACATGTTAACTGTAACTGCGCGTGCAATGTACACGTGCCGGCTGCATACAGGATCGGAGTATGCATGTGTAGGCCTGCACTGAAGTGCGTTGTCATACATCGTGGGTCAACAGACACGTGCAGTTTGACGTCTAGTTTCGATCCGATGCAAAGGTTAAAATAATATCATCTCCGTGCAAAGATTTGAGCAGGATCACTCATCTATAACGTGATGCAAAATTTATGTTGAAATTTAACGTAGTTTTTGAGATCAGAATTTTTGCAATTTTTCAACTTCCGGTTTGAACCAGAAGTCAAGGTCAAATGGGGTCACGTTTTGTGTAGCACGAATTGAACGAACACCTAAAAAATCCTCGAACAATAACAATAGGTGTTCGCGCTGTGTGCCGAACACCTTACAAGAGATGTTCCTGCACAAATTGCACGAACACTTAAAATACATGAGGTGTTCGTGCACGTATTGCACTAACACCTAACAAAAACTCGAACAATAACAATAGGAAGAAGATGGAGAAGAAGAAAAACACAGAACAATATCAAGAGGTGTTCGTGCACGTATTGCACGAACACCTTATAAGAGGTCAAAACACATTATAATACAAATCACGAGTGTAACGATTTCCATTAATCAAAAAATACCTGGACAGTTTATGCACTGAAAGGTCGAAGATTGGTCACGTGGGTTTGTATTAAAACGTGTTAATAATAGACCGGCTCTGTGAACTATAGCGATGGCCGACAAACAAGCATTGTGTGAAAGTTATGCACACAATGTGCTTGTTGTGCAAGAACTATCAAATCAATTGTCCTTTTTTGGCAGCTAAATGTTATTGTTACAGTTTTTTCTCATTAGGGAGCATAGATAAATTATGTCACCTGGTCTTGAGAGAAGCCCTAGTGTTGGCCAAATGCCACTGTGTAGTTATAATCGGCTTACTATATAAACCATAGCCTTTTCCCCGCAATAAATCTACTGTCGTTTCAGTTGAAAAAAAAAATAAAAAATAGAATCCATGTACATGTATTGTATACGATCATTGCCTCTCCGGCCTGGTATATTTACATGGATACAAAGATAAACCCTAACCTTTTTCCCGCAAAAGGTCTACTCTCGTTTCAATTGAAAACAATAAAATAGATTCCATGTTAACGGAAGTTGTATTTCCGGCCTGGCTTCTATTTCCTGCACATTTCCTGCACATCATCGATTGTTATTTAAGGTGCTACATGTATATGAAGAATAAATTACTCGTATTATTATTTTTGTTATTAGAGAAAGAGCTTCGTTGATAAACGATAATATTTTGAGAATGTTTTTGGCCGCCGTTCCTACAGAGGAAGTGGGTCTTGCTGTTGCTCTGTTAAGATCTCAAATGAAAATGAGTGGGATGGGCCTATGTCTCTAAAACACCTGTTTTTGCATCCCCAAGTACCCTGAAACAGGAATGCAACTTCAAACAATTATTTAGTCCTTACACCATCTATTCTTTATTCATTCAAGTCATATTGTTCTGTGTAGCGTCATTTTCTTCCTCAAATCTCGGCATGAGAGTGAAAATGCCGCGATCGTGAGTTTTAACGCAGATCCGGTAACTTACTCCTTTTATCAACGGGTCGCGCAATAAACAATGCAAAAAATAGCCGCAAATTGGTAGTTTGGTTTGTGAAGTTGACCGCGCGGAACCACAAACCCGCCACAAAAATTGGTCGGAAGACTCTTCGCAAATTGAGAAGGTAACCCCCCTTTGACCAACGGGTCGCGCAACCTAAACAATGCGGCCTTCCAGCCAGTGAGCGCTGAGTGCCCTTTGACTGCGCGGAACCACATCGTTTGGGAAGGGAAAGTCCGTGGATGCAATGAATACCAAACGGATATCATGGCATTCTGCGCAGACTTTTTGAAATCACTTGCAAAAGGACAGCTATTTCAACATGGACTGTTCTAGCATAAACTGGATCTTGCAAAACGGATAGAATTTTGACTCAGGTCTTATTAATGGGTATCCAGAAGATGCTGATAAAGACTGGTTGGTCAATTCATCAGATGAGCTGAATTTGAGTAGGTTTCACACACCAAACACCCTGTATAAACCCTGGGAACATTTGTTATAACTTATGTCAGAACCTCCAATAAACTGACGTTGTAAATGTAAATCAAAGCAGAGAAAACATAACAGTAAGTTTTTTTGTAAATAGCTTATACCAACAATTCCACCGGAAATTGTACTTAGGAAATAATTGGGAAAAATTTGTATAATTTGTTTCTACTCCTTGAACTAACGATCACGTGTTTTTTTATGCAAAACAACAGTGCATTTCCTTGTATAGGCATGTATGTGTTACACTAAAACTTTGCGTGTACATGTATTGCAATTATTCATATCCGTTGTCGAATTATCATGCTTGAATCTTAATTGGTGAAAATACAAGCTTTTCGACTCCGTGCAGCCACGCGTCTGCACGCGTGCGACACGTTCTTAATTAATATGCATGGTCCCTTAGAGGTATTTATTAAAGGCAATAGCAGTGTGCAGAGCCGGTATTCACTGCGTGGTAATGAACTTGGTTGGTGGCTGAACCAGACCTGTTCCTCACAGTTACACTGTTATTACAAAATATTTATGTAGGCCCTACAGACAATGTTTCAACACAGAAATTTAGTGATAGCTAACCGTCGATAAGTTTCCGGTATTTGTCTTCAAGACTCTCAAGACTTTCAGGCCGAGCGTTACCGGCAGTCGCTATGACATTCGTCAGTCCACCGTTAACCAAATTGACTGCTTGACTGCCTGCTCCATGTTGAGCTTCCAGGCTATGAAGAACAGACCAAGATGCCTGATCAAAATTGAAGGCAGCAAGTTGCTCCTGCAATGACCTCTCATACGGGACCTGAAATGTGAACAATCTCAATCAAGTGACTCGAGTAAAGAAACAAAACGTCACTTAAAATCCGCGGTAAAATGTGTCGTAATATTTTTGCTTATACGTCTGGTCTTCGTTTCTCTTGGGTCGTCTGGCAACTGTGAAAAAAGAATCGTGAATAACGCATAATTACCCATGACTGAATAAAATGAGACGTCGGATTGTCGCACCGCGATTGTTCGTATCGGGTAAAAAAAAAACGTCATTGTGAAAATCGCTTTGTAATCCTCCAATCAAACACATTTCAAACAACACAACCCAGTCACTAAATGTGAAGGGTAACAGGTCAGTACGAGGCTGGCTACATACAAACAAGTAAACATCAAATATTCTTACGGGCGGGCATTGGGGCAAAAAGAAAACGTTTGAAATAAAAAACGGGGAAAAAATTATATTGGGGAGGAAAACATTGTATTTTTCTTCATTTTTTGTCTTCTTCATTTTTGAGCTTTACCCTTTTGTTATTGGATTATAAGTTTAAATTTGTGTACTTTTAGTTATACTTTTGTTCTTGGATTTTAAATTAAAATGTGTATGCTTAACACATTATTCTTGACTTTTAAATAACATTTTTAGAATGTTAGTACTTTTGTTTAATTTCTTTATTTTCGTTGTTTTGTTTTGTCTAATGTTATTAATTTTGTTTAACTTCATAAACTGTGTGTTTAATTTAATTTATTTTTTGTTTCGTTTTTGCTTTCAAACGTTTTCTTTTTTACCCCAATGGCCGCCCATAGATTTAACCAGCCCCTAAAAATAAAAGTGACACTATTTTTTTCTGATAAAAAGCGGATGAACAAAATGACACAAAACACTACCTACAGAGAGCTCAGCTGTAGGACATGATCTCTCCCAAGCAAACAAAATTTGGAGGGTAAAAAAAGATTTACACAAAAAACGTAGCTCCATGATATGATTTTACCTTGCAGGAAAAATACTAAGTTGGAGCGCCATGAGCGTCATTGAATGAGCGGATTATATTTAAGTGCTATATAAGAAGCCACTATTAATTACTACTATCATTACTACTATCACTTATTGGGCATCCTTGGTTCAATTACTGTTGCATGTTAAGCTTGATTAATGTCTGAGGTTGTTTGATGGCCAAAGTCCCGTCTAGAAAACCTATGCACAAAGTTTATGATAAAAAGACCGAAACGAAATAGAGAATAAACTTTTCTGGCAAGTATGCTGGAAAAGCCAAATAACCAAAGCACTGGGACAAAATAAATAACTGTCTGTCGTCACAGCTTTGAAACATTTATTAGAACAATTATTATTTACCTGCTGAAGAGGCACATAATGTGGTTGGCGCACCACCGGCATGGTTGGTCGACTTGGCTCTGTGGCACCGACGCCCTGCTGCT
>CM021526.1:6417935-6430829 GCA_010994315.2 Pisaster ochraceus | reverse complement strand
GGGTCTCGACGAAAGAGCCGGTGGGGTCTCGACGAAAGAGCCGGTGGGGTCTCGGCGTTCCAATCAGAATACTCTGCGCATCTTGAGAAAAAGGGGATCTGTTCAAAACGCAGAGGTCACAACGGCTCTTCTCGGACCCAACACTCCTCCCCAAAGAGATTAATATATAATGGTTTACCCACACGTTTACTAGTAATAGTTACATTCTGTTCTCCGCAACATGCAAATCTTCAAAAATCACTTAGAAGGAAGATATCGACGTTTTCTGCTGTCTATATTTATTAACTACATGCTAAGTGATGAACTAAAAACATTAGATATTCACACAGTGAACGATCATGGTTGAATTACAGACCGACATTCACACACTAGTGTCACAAATTTGAAAATCAAAATTTTCTTGAAAAGTAAACTTTTTCTTCAAAGCTTTTTTTGCCTCAGGTGCCACAGCTTGCTGTATGAGTTTGCCAGAGCAACTTTTGGATATAGGTCTAATACACATATATTGAAACTTCTTGTGGATGAGATCGCCTGTTGTATTTTGTTGCACAGTTGTCAGTGATTTTAAACATACTTACGTGTGTGGGTGCAGGCATTGTCGGGGTAGAGTATCGTACCCATACTGCCGTCCGCTGCGTTTTTAGCCTTGTAAATGGTCTCGCTGTAATCAGAACTCTGAGAAGCAGGCCGGCCAACGATTGAAAGTTCTGTGTATCAGAGGAAACATCAAATTTACAATGAAGAAGTGAAATCTTTGACGAAAGTTTTATACAAATACTGTTGTTTTTAGAGACTACAATCGGCATGTAAAGCACAATAGTCATGTACTGTCCATGTACGGGTAGTGTGTACTTACGCTCTAAAAACTCTCGGGTCAGAAAAATACTTTTTCTGACTCGGGTCAGAAGACTTTTGTTCGGGTTCTGCGGCAGTTGATCCATTTCTGGATCACTTTTACACAGAGTCCGTGTCATACTGACCAAAGAAAGGGTCAGGTCCGGGTCATCTCCGATCCGGATGTTTTCAGAGTGTATTTTTAACGATGAATTCTCGTTCTTTATTCTATATTAAGAAAAAAAACGTCACAGGGAATTAGGTGCAATTTTACAGTGCACTCTGAGTCTTGTTTCGTTACCATTTCCCATTGATGGGCAGAGACCAGGGTCAATTTCTCCAACTGACACCTCACAGAGTTGCAAAATACCACTGCCCGGTATCTCGATCTTGATGAAGTCAGCCCTCAGCGGTGGGTCGCACTCAATCGTGATGGTGCCAGCTGGCTGGCCTGCTTGAGCAGCGGTCACTGGTGCTCCGCAAGTGAATTCGCCTACACGAACTATGGCACCTGTCAGACGGTCATCTGTAAAAAATAAAAAATGCCAGGGTAATAACTATTTTTTAAAGAAGGGGAAAAAATCGCAAAATATTTTTAATTTCGTAAATTTTATCAAAGTATGAGTATGTGACATGATTCATCACAAACATGATCACAAAGATAATCAAAATAAAAGTTGTGATATCACAAACATTGCGAAAATGTTATTGTGATAAATTTGTGCGACATTACAACTAAACTTAAGAACATTTTGCGAAAGAAGATTGCGACATAATCTTGCGAAAAACTTTGTGATCCCTTGCGCCATCAAATTGTTTTGATTTTATTCCTTCTAATGTCTAGTTGCCTTGAAAAGTCAAGGTCACATCATGTGTTAATGTTTGGAGTGTTCTTCTAGGAGTGTTCTGTTATGAAAACAAGCCTTTTATTTTATAAGTATACTTTATTACTTTGACGCCTTGGTTTTGTATTAAATAATACTTGATGTAACAGCTTCTTGTATACACGTAGTCTTGGCTCGAAGATCTTTGAATTAAATTTGCTTTTAGCCGAAATGGATCGACTCCGTCAACTGAGGGCGCGAACTACTACGGTTCGAGCTAGAACGATGACTCATGCTATGGTGTACAAACTTACTACAGCAGTCACCGCGGTTGAGGATGGTGACTGACGAGACACAGTGGTCACTTCCAAGCTCGACCTTCCACCATGGATTGTTCTCCTCAACTAGAAATAAATAAATAATGTATGTAATCATAAAAACATCAATATTTATATGAGAAACTAAAATTTGTATGACCGGTACAAAATCGCACTTGAGGTGTGGATGAGCCTGCAAAATATTTGTTTTTAATTGGTGGACACTTGGAGGCACGTTTTCTAGACCCCAGCAGAAAACACTTTCAATTAACAAAAGAAATGGGAACAAATACATTTTTCTTGTTTTGGTAGTTACCCAAGTGCTCAAAATTTGATGAGTGAAACAAATTGTACCTTAAAGTTTTCGTGATAGGGAACAAAACCTCTGTGGTAAAAATAAATATATCGAGGTCATTGTTTCCCCAAAAGTTTTTCTTGCAACCGAGATTTTCTATGACTTGTTTCACAATCTGTCACTGTTGTTCTTGATCAGGTTTATTAGTATTAGTCTAACAAGTCCAAGTTTTAGGACAGTCCTTGGGTCCCCAGTCTGTGGATCCTTCGTTCCGGTACCTTCCATAACACTGACTCATTGTTTTCTTTTTAGGACAGTCCTTGGGTTGAAATTTGCCCTTCGATCACTGCTAAACTACGGAAGCCCATCAGTGTCAAAAAATATATACATAATATATACATGATTACGGATCCTTTATTAAGGATTCACGATTGCAAATTCGTGATGATGGATTGTGACTCCGTAATAAACGGATTGTGAATCAGTAAAAACGGATTGTGCGTCCGTAATAAACGAAATGTGCGTCCGTAATAACGGATTGGAACTTTTTGACACTAATTGGCTATCGTACCAGAAAACACTTTTACCAAGTCACAAGTAAAGCGCTATGAACTTTCCTTTAACATTATTTTATCAAACAATTCTATATGGTAATTTAACAGATCTATACGTACGTGTATGAGAGCATTTGGAATTAGGGTACAGGTTTGTATCCGTGTTGCCATCGACAGCCTTATCTGCAGTGTATGGTTTAAGAGAGGAGCTCTGCTCGGCAGGTTTACCAACTACTGACAAGGCTTCAGGGGAGGAAGTATGAAAATAAAATATTAACAACATTTTGTAACTACACTGCATTTTCCATACATTGGAATCTGGGGAAATTTTACAATAACACATATTGCGTAACGCAAATGGTGACCCACAGGGTTCATAAATATACAGCCATGGCAAAATTGGTAAACAGAAACGCTCGTTATACGCAACAGTTTAAATCTTTAACCAGTTGTATCTGGAAAGTGTGATGGCCCTGAAAGGACATCGATTATAAACTCGGCGTAAAATGTTTATAACGGCTTGTGTCGCAAGTCGTAAATAGTGGTGTCAGTATTCACGACTTGTCCACAAGTTGTAAATATTGGCCTCAAAATTCACTTCTAAGTACACAAGTAGTGAAATATTTCATGAATTCCGCTGTTCAATGTCCTTTTATAGACACCTAGTATGTGTTAATAATATTGAAGCCACAATGCCAACACCCTTACTGCTTATTAAGTCAAACATACACATTCAGGATTGCATAAATTTCCCCTATTGAAATACAACCAACAAACATACGGTCGGCCATTTTGTAGAGTCAACAATTTGGTTCGACAAAATAGCAACCGTGTTCTGTCATAAACTTACAGAAAAACCACAAATAATATATGTGAACCATTATACTCCTTTTTTCACATTTTCTTTCAAACAGAACAAATCGTCCGATTTGGAAAAACGTGCCCCATTAGACGGGCATTATTGCCTTTGGATTGGGCGCTTTGGGCTATAGAAAGCGTTTGTCACGAAATGAATGTGGTTGGAAAGGCGTTTTTAAAAAGTAGAATATTAAAAATGATACACATAAAAAAAACGTGACTGGAATTGTTTGTTTTTTTCTGCCATTTTGTGGAACCAAATTGTTGACTCTGCAAAATGCGCACCGTATGTTCCGCTGGTTTTTTTTTTCCAGAGGTAAATTTATGGGGGTTGTTTTTGTACTCAATTCTCACTTTTGTAAGCATGTCATTTTTAGTATTGCCTTGCGATACTACCGACAATGTTGTGTGTTTAAACCGAAATAAATAAATAAATAAATAAATAAATAAATAAATAAATAAATAAATAAATACCTTTGTCAGAGGCTGGACACTCTCCGGGCTGGGCTTCCTCCGCAGTAACTTCACACAGTTGCAGAACCCCACCGTTGGGTAGCCCCACACTGATATAACGTGCTCTCAGTGGTGGATCGCAGATAAAGCTGATTTTACCGCCTGGTTTACCTGCTTCACTAGCCGTGACTGCTTTGCCGCACTGACCGTTCGACGGGAAATACTCCCTTGGTCCAGCTCGTACAATGGCACCAGCCAAGCGGTCACCTTTTAAACAAGAATAATGGTAAATTAGGAGTTAAACCATTTTGGTCATGGTACAATTGTAATGCTTAAGAGGTCTGGGGTGACTCATCAGTCAGGCAGTTTGTGCTAATAGTATGTGCAACTCGTAGTAAAAGGCGTCCAGATACGAGCCATGCCAGAGGCAAATGAAGTTTATTGAGATAAAAAAAAAGTGTGTCTTTTCTTATTGTGTCGCTGTACTTGCTGGGACCCATGGAGACCAGTGGTCTCACTGAATGGGCCACCAAGTTGAACATAAATAAATAAATAAATAAATTGACAATTTGCAAGGACTCAAACAAGCAAAACAACTTTAATAAAGAAATGCTTTGATGCATCAGTAACAACCGTAGCATTTAAACTCACGGTTGATTGAAAAGGGTGAACTTTCAACGAGTAGCAACGCAAGTTTTCCAAGTTCCTTTACAACTACAATATGCAACTTTTAATCCACGGAAAAGTGTGTCTCCATTTGGTAAGATCAGCAAGAATGCTGTGTGTACTTACTACAGCAGTCTCCACGGTTGAGAATTTCAATTTTCCCAATGCAACGTTCCTCCCCAAGATCGACTTTCCACCATGGAAATTTCTCTTCAACTGCAAAAAAAAGGGATATATATTTTTAGAATAAAAATTCAGGTTACAAAAAGTGTATGGAGAAATACAAAGTTTTACAAAAATTGTTGAAATTCGGCCCTTTTTAAACAACACTTTCACTATGGAGTGAGGGTAAAATGGAGTGCTGGACAACTCTTGGACAAACTTGTATCGAATTGTATACAAATTGGAAGTAGTAAGACGACAGGAAGTTTAAATCATGGGTGGGTGGACAATGTCCACGTCAATTTAAGGAGAGAAAAACTATGCTGGCCCTGAAGGGCCATTATAAAACCCAAATACCTTTGCAAATTTTTTGTTGTCGAAGATATTATTGAAAATATCTTCACCATTCACCAATTTTTACAATAGATCACCAACATTGCCAATATTATCGCAACAATCTTTGTGAAATGTTGTTGTAAATTAAATCTTTGCAAATATCTGCGATAATATTTTTTTGACATTGAAATTCCAAGGATTTGTGATAATTATGATGTCTTTTCAAGGCCACTAATTAAAAATAATAACAAACCAGTTCTTACGAGTGTGGGAACATTTGGCGTAAGGATACAACAGTGTGTTGGTGTCACCATCGACTGCCTTCGCCGCAGTGTAAGGATTGTGTGTAGTGCTCTGCTCAGCCGGCTTACCAACGAGGGAAATTGCTGTAAGGTAATAATAGTGAAATTTCAAGTTAAATATAATTAAACATTAAAAAGAACAAACAAACAAAAAACAGTAGAGTGACATAATAAGGTGTTAAAAATTGTAATCAAAATA
Source organism: Pisaster ochraceus (assembly GCA_010994315.2). Taxonomy (NCBI): domain Eukaryota; kingdom Metazoa; phylum Echinodermata; class Asteroidea; order Forcipulatida; family Asteriidae; genus Pisaster; species Pisaster ochraceus. The sequence continues at coordinate 6,425,029 of CM021526.1, read as the reverse complement.
TGGATTACAGTTTTTTACGATAGGAATTGCTGGTGTCCTATGAACATTTGAAGGTTCTGTTATTTATTCACAGGCAAATGCCATGAACAGTTTTATTTTCACGGTAGCATTCAAGTACAATATTTAACATACGTTTCAGAAGCGGTGCCCTTTCCAGTTCCATCAATTCGGCCTCCTCCAACTTCTCGAATTCCCGCTCATCATCCATGAGATCTTTAGCTGCCCTGTTCTTTTCTTCCTTCTCTTGGAGAAGTCGTTCGAGATTTTCAATCTCTCGTTCTATATCATCCTGCGGAAAGAACAGCTTGCCTGTTAAATTAGAAATAAACTAAAAGACGACATGGGCAGTTGGCGCAATGAGACATCCCAATTGGGGGCAGGAAGGGCCAAGAAGGGGTCTAGGGCGGGTAGGTATACACAGTTAAATCTGGGGACCTATAACGAAAGAGGGCAATATATGGTCCCCGGTTGGGTAAAGGTCCCTTGATGTAGTTTTATTTAATATGAGGACCCCAAATGATCAGGTGTGTTGGATGGGTCACCGTCGTTAATTGTTTTTAAATAAAATCAAAAATTAATACGGTTGTTACACCCATCACTTCGTTAAACGTGCATGGATTAAACATTACTGAGAACGTTTTGTGTTTGCTTTCGCAGCAAGTAGATCACTGTATTCAGCCGAATCTTCGCCTATCACTTTCATTTCCACTTTCACTTTAATTTTGCTTTAAATCAGCATTACATCGAGGAAAAACAACCTTTAACCCAGTATTATGAATACACTTATGTGTCCGCGTGCAGTAATTGCATTGTTTGGCGTTTCTCCTACTTATTTGTTGTTTTTTTAATGTCCAATTTAATAGTTCCTTCCGTCGGAAATCTCAGAAAAATGCACTTTTAAATAAAATACAGTCTTTGTAATGTGAGTGTTATGTGTTTGATGGATGAAACCAGCCAAAATAGGGTGCTCAAGTTTCACAAAGCACCTAAGAATCAGCAAGATTCATCTTCAATTTACCATTAGTGCATGACATCACACTTTGATTAGCACATTGTTTCCATCATGAATTCTCTCACAGTGTGGGCATTTCTTTCTCTCCAAAAATAAAAAGCCACGTGATTGTAGCTTATCAATTAGCTCACCAATTAAGCCATAGATGATAACATCGTAAATGATTTTTTAAAAAGTACAGGACTTTCAAGTATGAATTGAGTCACTTTGAAAGCTTACAGTTTATAAAATTCATACAAGTATACCAGTCCTTCGAAGAAATTATCCGTCTGACACAACATTACTGAGGAACTTGAACAAGAAATTCACATGTCACAGGTACAATGATGTAATACGCTTGAAAACGTTGGTCTTCCCGTAAATCACGATGGGATATTCGCTTAACCAGTGCGCCCTCTACTGTTTTACCCAGGAGATGACTAAAAGCAGTCGACTATAAAATATCACACTTGAAACTCAGGATCCGACAAGGGATGGTCTCGGATTTACCGCGTACAAATTGATTTTGAGCTTCCGGTCTTATTTTCATTGCCTCTCAATATAACACTTCAACTATAGATTTTGGAATTCCTGAAAACGTTTTACTTGGAAACAATGAGCCCTCAAAGTTTGCGCCCACTATGTCTGAAAATCCTGGACGTGCTACATAGTAGAGAAATGCAACCTTGCTGTTTTATACGCGTCATGCAAACCATGAAAAAACGAGCAGAAAAGACTCCATAGAAAGACGACGTGCGCCTATTAAGAAGCCACTGTTCTCACTATATGAAAAACGATTACAATGAAGAAAAACATGTTTGCAAAAAAAGACCAACTTCTAACGCTTGAATAGACAGAATTCACGGAAGGTTGAACAACAGATTTTGTTCCACACAATACTCAGGGTGAATTTTTTCACACAATCTTGAGAGCAACGACTTGGGTGTGTATTGCATCGAGAGTCTTGTCTCACGTCTACGTTATGCCGGCGTAACTCTAACTAAGCATGCCGAACAGTAATTGTGCCTGATCCCTATTTCTGTGTTACAAGATTTTTGAAGTATATATTTAAGGGATTGTAGAAACAATACGGTCAAACATTGTGCACCGAAATTGTTGATTTCCAATCTGTACTCGCTCATGTGCTTTAATTTTTCGTTTATCAATGCTAAAAACTTCAATTGCTACCATCTTAAAGTTATATTTATTTCTATATTTTTTCTATTATTTAAATATTTAGCAATGGCTGATATTAAGTGTCAGGTCGAACTCGATAATGTTGGTAGGGAAGGCCACGTCTGAGCCCAGCGACCTCGGCTATTTAATACGGCCGTGTCTGTTTGGAAGCAAGGTCCACGTTGAATTGGCAATAAGCAGCTTTTAGGTATGGCCTTGTAGGCATCGTCACCCTCAACGGTTGTTATTTTGTTATTCTTCGCCATGGGCCTAAATGCAGAAGGCTTTATGATAATCACCTCTTGTAAGTTCTCTGTGAATGGGCCTTTTTCATAACTACCCGGTGCTCGCGGAATAACGACTTTGGATGGAAAGGTTCGCCACGGGCCAATATTTCTTCCTTTGATGAGGCATCATCCGGCTACGCTTGACCAAAATTGTGCATGCCATTCGGTAATAGTGAACCCTGTTTACAATAGTCTGGATTGGGCATTATTTTATTGTTTGCCGTCTGGGAAGTTGAGACCTAATCATGCGTTCAGCACAACAGACTAAGGCCCACCATTATATTTTACTTTAAAAAGGGGTTTTAAAATGCCTTCACTGTTTTCAGAAGACGAGATTTGCCGAACCCTGTTTTTATTGTCTGGAACAAATCTTTGTGCAACCTTCATCAATCTTTTTCATAATGTGAACACTTGCTTCTTGTTACCAATTCCAGAACCCAATATCATAGAGCAAGCTTATAACAAAGTGCTATATAGCTAAATTGCCAATACCACCTCTGACTGGTTTTGTAGTCATGCCCACAATTAACAGAAAGTTGTTCGGCAAAAATCTGTTGGTTAAGTAGCTCTGAAGTTGGGCCCAGCTGGGCCATGCAGGCTTGATTATGACCGTTAAACAACAAGAATACGTAATTAATAAGGGAATAAAAGAGTGGGACTCAGTCTTAAACGTATCGTTTAAAATCGGCAGGGTCGTGGCTGAGCGATAAAGGACCGAGCCGAACCTGTCACTCCCGCAGGCTCCGTTTTTGTGGAAAGGGTCAATTTGCGTTGGTCGCGCTCGTGCTAACAGTTTTTACATTGAATACCTGTATGTATTGATTGCGTTTTGCCTAACGATTTTCTAGGTGGTAAAAACAAGCAGGAAACCAGTCAGAGATGGTAATATTTCGCTTCTTCATGCATCTCCATGAAACTGGATATTGGTTAATTAAGAAGCCACTGTGTAGTGGATCTTGAAAAAGCAAGAGCACTTTTATAGGACACTGTAGATGTGCTAAGATCAGACCTCTCTGCTGTCCAGACACAGCTAGCTCACCGCAGGCTGAAATGAACAAGCAAGAACGTGTATAGTTAGACTAACTCCTTATCTTCTTCATTTCTTGCGCAGGAGGTACAAAATCTCATGGCTTAAAGTGTTCCTTTGTTACCACGGCATTCTTACTTTTCTTCTTTTACCTGATTGCTTTAGACTTACAAGGAAAAGAATTTCTTTTTCTAATAAAAACGCTCTTTGTTTGGACCACTAGATCGAGGTGCCAATCAGGTAAATGTTTTGCATATCAACATGAGTTGCAATGTCGAGCTCGCAATGTTCTAAAGGCACTCCGCCTCAGAATGTGTCCATAGTCTCTATGAATTGTCGCGGGTTAATAGCAGATCACAAAAAACATTTTTTAAGAACAAAGCATTATCCAATTTACTGTTTGCAAGACGTCCATTGTACAGACAAGATGGAGGAGATGATTAGAGCCGAATGGGAGATTTGACTGCTATTTTAGCTCTTTTAAAAGTAACTCGAGAGGTGTGACAATTCTTTTCAACAATACTTTTGAGTTCAAAGTTCTATCATGTAAAACCGACCCGAATGGTAACTATTTGACATTCAGCTTAGATATTTATGGTTGTAGTATTACTTTAATTAATTTATATGGTCCTAACAAAGACGATCGTAATTTCTACGAAACTAATAAAACAGCATCATTACAGATAACGATAATCCACACACAATTTTATGTGGAGATTGGAATTTGGCATTGAATGACAAAGTAGATTGTTATAACTATGTTAATAATTATTAACAACCCATTAGCTAGACAGAACGTGTTGGATTTGCGCAACCAATTAAATCCCACTGATCCCTGGCGCATATACAATCCAGAGTCAAAGAAATACACTTGGAGGCAAAACTCTCCATTAAAACAGCCCAGGCTAGATTTCTTTTTAATATCTTCTGAGATGAGCACTAAACTAGCTTCTTGTGATTATTAAACCGGGCTATCGCACTGACCATTCAATGGTTGATCTACAACTTGATGCCAACCAAATAGATAGAGGAGTCGATTATTGGAAATTTAATCATTCTCTTCTTATGGACACAACTTACAATGACCAGGTTAAAACCACCATTAGAGAAATTGTCGATATGTGTGCAGTCTCGCCCTATCAACACTCAAACCTGGGTAACATTCATCCTAAGGATATCAATGTTATTATCAACGATCAATTATTTTTTGAAATGTTATTAATGGAGATTAGAACTAAGGCCATTTCATACGCTGCGTGGAAGAACAAAAACTGTCGTAAGGCTGAATCAAACCTTGAAAAAGAGATTAGAGTTTTGTCTGAGAAGGAGATGATGCGTCAATCTTTACGTTAAAATCGAAACAGGTTGACCTTGTGAACCTTCGTAAGAAGAAAAAAATGGACGGCGTTTTGATACGGTCAAGAACCAGGTGGCTGGAACACGGGGAAAAACCATCCAGGTATTTCCTTAATATGGAGAAACGTGATTGTGTTAATAGGAGCATTAGACTTGTCATTACAGAGAATAATACTGAGCTGAAGAGCTCTGGTGGTAAAAGCAAGGCTTTTTTTTTACCAAAAACTGTATTCGTCCTCTGACTCGCTCAAAAAGGACAATCTGCAACCACTTTTCAGCAAGTTTGATTTTCCAGTTCTTTCCAACTTGACTCGGGAAAGTATTGAGGGTCCTCTGTCATCAGGAGCTTTTGGACGCCCTATAAAAAGGAGCACAAAACGGGAAGTCTCCGGGGTCCGATGGTTTCAACTTTGAATTTGTTTAATTCTTTTTTCTCGGATCTGTCATGGTTTTTACTGCGGTCACTAAACTTTGGTAACGAAACAGATAAATGTTCAGTAACCCATCAATATGGGATTATCACCCTGGAGATTAACCCCGTCAATGTTTAAAGAACTGGAGACCAATTTCCTTACTTAATGTTACTTAGAAACTCGCCTCTTCTTGTATTGCGGAGAGAATCAAACCATGCCCCCTTTTCATTGTACATGAGCAACAAAAAGGTTTTTTACAAGGACGACATAGGGGAAAACATTCGTCTGATGTACGATTTGCTTAGCTACACGGATAACAACAAAACTCCTGGTATGTTTCTATTGACTGACTTTGAGAAAGCCTTTGATTCGGTTTCCCACGACTTCATTCTTCAGATTCTTGAGCTGTTCAATTTTGGTCCCTCAATACAGAAATGGCTACAGGTGCTGTACAACGGTGCAAAAGCCTCTGTAATGGTAAACGGTTTTTTCTGTCTTTCAAATTGAGCGCAGTGGCCGGGAACGTGACGGCCTAAGCCCCTATTTGTTCCTTTTTTGCTGACAACATTTTGAAAGGAGTTACGATTGAGGGTTCCGAATACAGGCTTTCTCAATAATATGCAGACGATACCGGGTTTTTTTAAGTTTTTTTTTTTTTATAGATTCGCGCATTGGCAAACCCTGCCTTTTGAAAAAAAAGTAAAGGTCATTGAAATGTGAGAACTATTTATAGGCACTAAGCAGGGTTTCTCATGCCCAGTCTTGCTTGAAAGAAAAGATTAACCACACATGCAGCATGTAACGCATAGGCATACGACCCAGTGGGAGGGAGGGGGGTGGGGCACAATTTGGACACAGCAAGAAGAAAAACAAGTTGGACAGATACAGCACACACACAAACGGTATTAGCAAAATGGTACTTATGCTTTTATCTGTGTAACGTTTAGAGCAAAAACGCCTCTGCCCCAAAAGGTTCTCACCCGCCGGTTCAACAGAAATTTCCTTCGGGAAGGTGCTAAAAGACCCATTACGTTATTAAACTACGTCACCCCCTTTGTAATTCAGGCATCCTACGTTACGTCAAGGTCAACTACTGTGATAAACGGTTGGTGATTTAATTTTATTTTATTTTTTTGTCACACACAAACATGACTATTTGTAAACGGCAAATAATTTACGGTTAAAGTTGTTTTTAAGACTGATGTTAATATTCATTTGAACTCTTGAAACCACTCTACATTCAATGCATGACGACGCAAAGTTTTAACATAGCCTGTGCTTTTTTTTTTTTTGTAAAAATTGTTATAGGCCTAGCTCTCAGCAGGAAGTACGGTCTTCTCTACCAAAAGAAAGTGTGACAAGATTTGTAAAATGAGTAACCCCCCCCCCAAAAAAAGGGGGTAAAGTTTGGAATAATCAACAACCACATGAACCGTTTACTCTTGTGCCTGCACCAAACGTACAGAAGAGATATATCGTATGGCATTCACTTTCAAAATCGGGGAAATATAATTTCAATTGCCATAAAATCATAAACTGCTTATACTTTGATTGTTGTTATAGAAAGAAGCCAGACATAGACGTGCATGCGCAAAAAATCCCACAGTTCATTTTCATTCATCTTTTTCACTTATTAATAATATGTGACCCACGGGTTCGATGACATTTACACGGGTTGGTGAATTGTCTGTTTTTTATCGAAAAACATAGGAAATGAGAGATAATTAACTCTTGGTTTTTACCTTTAAATTGAAGCTAGCCACCGATGAGCTGGCAAGTGCCCGTAAAGTAACAAGAATGTCTGTTTTGTTTAGGTGGTTGTGTTTTGGGTTTTTTTTTTTCGT
>CM021526.1:6352561-6364196 GCA_010994315.2 Pisaster ochraceus | reverse complement strand
CCAAAGTGATTTATATTGTGACATCACACTTTGCTTTGTAATTCAGGGTGATTAGCGGTTGAGATCGACCTTTTGTTCTTTGTGAAATCAAGCCCAGGTCATACCTGATTTATTATGTTGGAGACTCTTGTGTCCCAATAGAGGACGTTCACCTCTCAGCTACATTGATGTGATTGGCAGAGACACAGAATCTGAAATTGAGGATTTTCAAAATATGATGAGGGATAAAGACTCCTTGCGTGACATTGTCAACAGCATCTTGGTTGTGACGGCTAAATGATGACGACGAGGATATGTTCGCTACAAATTTATATAAGATCCAAGTATTAAATATTATTGTTATTAATATGGACTATTTGGGTTATTTGGGGGTCTTCAGAACCTCTTCAAATTGGGGGTCAAATAATGAGAGCTGAAAGCATCTTCACAAACAGTGTTTGACCATGGTTTGACAGGCAAGCATTTCATCAATTTCATCATCAGTGTGTAGCTGAACATGGAGCTTCTGTCATGGTGGGTGTTGTCTTCCAACCAGAATTGCCACTGTCTGAATAACTCCTGTCATCGAGTCTCTCCCTGCAAGCCTAGTTGAAATCAACACGTCTAAATTATAAAGGTAAACATCGTTAGCAGCGGGAGCAACTGTCCACTCCACAAAGTCACAGGGTGTATCAATATCTGGTGTTTGGTGGAGCTGGCTGTAAGCGATACACCCTCTTCAGAGTTTCTCGTGATACCTGCGATAGGTGCGTAAGTTTGTGGAGTGGACTGTGGAGTGGTTGATGTCTGACAAACCTGATGTCATGAATGATTTATTGGGTCGTCTGCATTCCCCAATTTTGATTACCAAATCGGAAAATGTGGGTTATTGGTGCGAGGATGTGTGAAGATGTCAAGAAAACCTGTCAACAAAATATTTATTCACGTGGGTTTCATGCTGATTGATGACAGTGTTGGTTTGGACTTTACGCTTTTTTTCCTGAAATGCTGTCATTTGAGGAGAAAAGGGTTGATAAAATGTTGGCATTGACAATACGTTGTGGGAGTACATTTGTACATTGTGACCAATAAGCAGACAGTCTGATATTGTGTACTTTCCCCATTTATTCAAGAATGGACTATTTTAATGAGCTAGAATTTGTACAGTTATTAAATCTGTTCAGTCAACTTCTCCAGTCATTTGTACATATGACAGTGTTCTCCCTTAACAGTAGTCCACTGGCCAAATGCCAGTTAAAACATTTGAGGACCAGTCAAAATTCTCTCCAAGTGGTACCTCACTGGCAAGTTCAGTGTTGAAAACCATCTCTATTTAATATGAAATATGGACTAGTGACAAACCTGATGGACCAGTGAGATGAAGAGCTAAATGGTCCTGCTGGCTGGTCACTGAAAAAGTTAGGGGCTAACCCTGAATGGTGGTTTGCATTGCCTTTTTAGATTGTTAGCACAATGATGGGCATGAGTTGAAAAAAAAAATGCCTTTTAAGAAGTTGATTTTACGAATTAGTTTTGTAAAAAAGCTAATCGAACGAGGAAACACCAACAACTCCATACAAAGAAGCAAATGTGACGACAGATGGTTGGACATCTATAGTTTATCAGCTACATGTGGAACCATGGGTTCTTCCTCCATGGTGGAACTTTATACTGGGATGCATTTTATCTCAGGTTAAAACAAAGTACATTGTCTGTACATGTGTACTTTCTCCCCGGAACATTGAGAAATAGCATGGGAGTTTATTACACCATGGAGTGAGAAAAGAATTCCTCCACGAGGGCGCTAATTCTAAACAGTTTTCATGACATAAGACTAGGGTTGCTCCAATTACAAATTACAAGGTAAACATCTTGGCAGAATAAAGTTGTTCCGCTGGCTACTTGAACATGCTAATGTACGTGACTAGTGATGAATCAGCAGACGGATTGGCAAATATCATTAACACATCAAGCTACATCTCATTCACGAGGCGTGCACGGTCGGCATGTGCGCAACATGGGACGAGTCTCGGGGTAAACCTAAATGCACGTATGGTGAGGATTTCTTGCATGTTAACGAGGGTGTGTGTGTGGGGGGGGGGGGGGTTGTCTTCAATATGGACCGTGCTTGGACCACCTTTAAAGACTGGCTTCTTCGTCTCGGCTCACAGTGAGGATAGAGAGGTGTTAGGAAGGTCCATGTGTAAAGAAGGAGCCTGAGTGAGATGCTACAGATTAATTAGGCTGAGGATTGAGAAGTCCTCTTAGCCTCAGGATGACTTGTCAGATATGTTCATACAGTACTTCAGAAATGGAATTGTGAAATATTTACCTGTCATATCTTTGTAGCAATGAAAGTGTTCATTCTTTCTAAGTACAGTACGTGTAGTTGGTACTTGTATTTGAAAGGGAGTGCGATGTACTTGAATCTTGAGTCGTTATCAGATTTTGTTTTTATGGAAGTTATTTTTCCACTGTGCTATATTTGTAGTTCCCAAAACTGATAAGCCATTGTTTGTTGCACTACGGTTAGATAAGACTCTGCCATTCTTACCGAGGAGTAAAGCACCAAAAGACACACACAAAATTGACACTTTGGAAATACTTGTAAAGTTCTTTGCACTTCATGTGTTGATCAGATCTCTTCCTAGATGGAAGTAGATGTTTCATACCCAAGGCCAATTTACCAATTATCACAAAGGAGAGGCAGGTGTTTGCAGCTCCCATAGAGGCAAGTTTGATCTCTTCCTTGATGTCTATACTCTGCTGTTCAGGACTGTCTCTATCATCATTTGTCATCAATACTCTTGCTACTCTGTATTCTCTTGTCTTTTATCCTGTTGGCCCCCAAGGCGTCCAGCCTGCTGCCCTGTGATATTTGATCCTGGGCGCTTGGCGGTGAATACAGTATCCAGGAATGAAGCCAACTAGGATTATGTACCCATACTGCACTCGGTCCTACCCAACTCACATTCATGCAATAAATTCCTGACGCTGCAACTCACAAAGTCATTAAGGATTATGTCTTTGTATGATTTATGGATGTTTTTTTCCCCTGGCATGAAAGTGAATTTAAGTATATTAGATTTCTATAGCTGGGGATATTTAGAAATAACCTTTCAAATTTTGTTGGGATTTAATCTTAGCGGCCGCTCGAGCTAGTTGTATTCAATGAAGAATGCCAATCAGGTTGCCAATAGTTTAGTATTCCAGGGGCTGTCTGTGCATCATTCTTTAAGTAATTTGAAAAGCTAAGTAAATCTTTCTTCCTGGCTTGAGTGGACTCTCTATTCAATATCAATCCTGTCAATCACTCTTCTTTAAATGAGCTCTACATCGAGTCTAGACCCCAGCTCCGTTCAAAACTGGAACTCCATCAAGTGTGGATCTTCGAGGGGTAAAATTCAGTTCACTGTCTGCACCTAGTGTGGTCTCTGGTTTCATATAAACTGTCAGTCATAATTATTGAAGTTATAAGTTGTACGAGTTGTCTATCTAAAGTTGTGTTTTTCTCATTCTAGGGGAGCTATGCTTTTTTTTCTCTACCATAGGTCATGTGGGTTTAAAACAAATATTTTTTAGCTTTTTGGAAGTCCTTGTAAATTGGTTTAGATTTATGTAATGAACAGGATGGCTTATATGGTGGTTTTCTACATGTACCTGCAGTTGGCCTCGGTGGACCTCAGTTGGAATTCCGTATGGGAGCCTTCCCTGTGGGTCTGGTTTTCAGCCCCTACGTGATTGCGTGGGTTTACCCTGTTTGGGGTTTTCCTCCCACATCTAAAACTTACCCTTTTTCATCTTGTCTGCACAGGTATTTACAGGCCTACGGGTCAATGTGTTAGTCACTTTTGAGGTTGCCTTGGTTTCATTATGGTTATAATTAATATTATTATCATTATTGTTACCAGGGGAAACGCAATAATTAGAATAAAGACTTTCACAATGTAGAGTACATGCTCATGTTTTGACGGGGTAAAGTGTTTTTCATCCTAATCAAAGTATATTGCACATTAGCCACGGACCACGGTTGATTTGACTGCATGATCAATCTCTTATTACTGCACGTTTTTTTATATTAATATTTCTGTAGGAAATCTCACTGTTAATGCTTTTAAATTTTCTTGTCTTTAAGGCTTGTCTGAACTTATTAGAAGTAATCTTGTCAGTCTGAGACTGAACCGTTTGGTTATAGGAATTTCTTTTTGTTTTTCATTTTTCTTTTCAGTCTAGCCTTCTTTACAACGTATCAGTGTTTTCATTTTGCAAAGCGATTATTTTTCAATTTCAGTGTGTAGTTTATAGAATTTAGTGGAGAGAATAATGATGAAAATGTCATTGGTTTTATTGTTTTCTTCTTATGGTGTTGATACAGAGCTTTTTCATCTGCTGCACCCAAACAATGGATCTCTGTACTCATTCATAGTCGCTGTTTTTCTTCTATTGATGTTCAAAAAAAGTTAAAGACTTTCCTACTCACATCTGCTTACAGCATATCATAAATGCCATTATTTGTTGTTATTACATGTACTATTATCATTATTATTAAAGGCAAAAGTAGTACATGATGGTGACAAGTTGTCTCAAGGGCTTGGCAATGTAAACAGCAAACAACAATAGAGCTATTGTTCCCACAAGGACCCTGCATGGATCCATTTTGTCTATTAGCGGCATCCTGATATTGACTTCAGGAATAACCTCAGCATTGTGACCGTCACTGATAGCTAACGGACCGTTTTCTACCCAGTTTCTCTTGAATTAAACACCTGCATTCCTCGCTGTGCGCGAAAACTTTGCCTCAGCAAAATCAGAGGCTACCAGCCAAACTGTTGAATGCAATTTACCATCTGTAGGGGGGGTTACCGGCCTTCCATCTAGCTGAGCAGGTGGAGGCGGGTAAATTAATTTTTTGGCAATATTTTCTGCTGAACGCAGCTGTATGCCATTGGGCCTAGTTGTATTGATTCCTAACCTATTCCTGTACGCACATGTCTGAGTCATCTCTTCTTCCCCTGTCCTTTCAATCCAGGTGTGTGAGATGAATGTCGCTGGCTACAACTTTGCCGTTTTGGATAACGCCTTCCTCGTCCACAAGGGCTTTAAAGAGAAATCCTCCTACCATGCTCACAAACTCAACGAAAATCGCAAAAACAAGGAGCTGTTTCTTCATTTTCAAGAAGAGCTGAAAGTCAAGTACCCTGACTCGTCAAAGAGGTGTCAGACATAGTCTATTGAGTAGCTCAGTACAGTATGGTGAATACCTCTGAGAGGTTTTTGTGGTCATGTTAATGTTTTGGAAAAGTTAAACAGTTGTAAACTTGAAGTCTATTCTAAATGAAGTTACAGTCTCAATTTTAAAAGGGAAGGATTTATTAAAATATTGGTATTTATTACAGTCATGGGAACTTTTTAAATTAAGAATACTTATGTAAACAAAATACGAAACCAAATTTAGGTCATACATTTGTAATGTTCTTGCTGGTAGTATCAAATATAACATTTAAATTTGATGTTATTGTTCAAGGATCAGACAGGTTTATTTTTGCTGAGTTGATTAAAATTTAGTTGATGATTAATCATTAATTCACCATCGTAAAGCAGCAACATTACATGTAGTACTCGTATACGCATGCAGTTGAGCTTTTATTCATCAATAAACATACAATTACTCCCAGGCCCCCTGCACTTCTTTATTTATTGATGCAAAAATTGACTTCAACCGGAAATGATCCAAACCTCTTCCTCTCCAAGTAATTAACTGCGGTCCGCAGTACGGTGGTTAATCAAGAGAGGGCTTGGTCAATCCTAAAGAAGGTCGTCATCACAAATTGATGATGGAGTCCATTCTGGCATGTCACAAATTTCTTTGCAAAATAAACAACCCAGCTGAAGTTTATTTTATCGGGCCCACACAACACATGGAAACGTTGAGATTATCGCGTGGACATCCTGTACGGTCAGTTTGCGATGATAAGATATTGTTATTCTGGCCTGGGACTGGAAACATATTTGACTGCCCAATTAGGAATTGAGAGGATGATTGGAATTACTGGGGCAAGATGTTTGAGAAGGTTTTAATTCACAACATTTGTGAGAATCAAACCAGTGTTCTAATTCCACATTGTGAAACTTAATGGCTTGCAGATTGATTTGCACATTTTTTTTTTTTACATCCTCTCTGCAGTTTTGTTCCACACCCACAATATGACAATTGTTTTTATATAAAATAAAAAAAAAGAAACCTTCTTTAGTCTTGATTGTAACACACTTAATTCAGTATATTTTTCAGGTTTGTAGAGGATTTGTTGATTTTGCATTGACTACTGCAATAGACTTTGTGCACAAGTTCTGTACATGTACGCAAATCTTGGGTCTTGTTACAGTAATAATAATAACAATAGCGGGCATTTATAGATATATCACACCGGATACCACAGCGCTTTGCAATAAACAGTATGTTAAACGGAGCAAATAAATAAAGGCACAAATAATGGGAAAGGCAGTTGGTCTTAATAGTAGTCAACCATTGAATAGAAAAGATAAAGAAATCCTTGCTCTATGAATGGAGGAAGGAAATAAGGAAAAAGTCAGACCCAAAGGTTCAAAAAATGTTCAAATACGCACGCACAAGACTTGCACAGTCATATGTATAATTTATTGTGTTTATCTAAAGGTTAGCATTCTTTGGCAAGTTTGATGAATACCGGGTACCATTTTGCAATGGACGGCATAATTATAGGCATGGCATTTGGAATAACAATTAAAAGAGCCATGAAAACCGTTCAAAGCAAAAAGATTGATGGCGGTTTATGTTGGATCCGTGACTGGTTTAAATCGTATAAATCAATTCAATTCATAACATTCATTTCTTACCAGGCTTTGTTTCTGTTGGCATTCAAATGCAGTTGGCATATAAACTGCAGCTTGCTCTGGTAAAATGGTGGAATAGAGTGGAAGCTCCAAAATCTTATGAATATGTACACATGAACACTGGGTTTGTTTGGACCTTGTTGGAACCCTCTGTTCAAGTAAAGCTTTTTTTCTGTTTAGTTTGAATCCTTTGCTCCAAAATGGCTGCCTGATACCAAGCTTCCTCCAGAACCATAACCAGTTTGCTGTGTGAACTATTTTGCAGCTCATCTGAGACCATGGAACTTCTGGGAATGTTTCTTAAGGAGCTCTAAAGAAAAGAAAAAAAGATGGCACAAGTTTGAATGTTAGAATGCTGTGATTTATGACATCGTTTACAAACGCAGCTGCTTCAGACATCTTGGAATTCAAATCAAAGGGCCTCTTCATCAGTTTTAATACAGGTCAACATTCAATATGTGATCATGTATCATAATTCACGACCACCGGCAGTCATAAGCTATAGTCTAAAATACCTGGAGGCCAAAATAGGACCAACGTAATGCTCGACATAAATGTGTCTCGTTACAAGGTGTACGATTATGTTGCAAACAGCATTGGTATAGTTTGCCCTAAAAGAAAATAAATGTCAAACAATTGAACTTCTAAACACTGGGAAAGCATGTACGGTCTGAATCTGTCCAGAGAAGTAACTAGTTCTAAATGCACCTGTTTATTATAACTTTTAGAACTACATTTTAGGTAGATGTCACAACTATTGATGACATTTTTTTTAAAGGTTAATATCTTTTCACATAACATAATTTACGGAATGTTTTCATATTCTTATAAAGAGATGATGCAGTCAGTGGTATTTGACCCAAACTGTTATAGTGAAGTAATAAACATTTTGAATGTCTCTGGAGTTTCTCTAAATGTGCAAAAACAATTAGGACGGTCAAGTTTTGTCACAAGAATACACATTGGTTTTCATAGAATGGTGAATATAATCTCACTATGGTTTTTGCAGTGTTGGTCTTTTATTCTGTAATGGTGTAAAGAAGGCAGTGTCAAGTGGGATTTGAGTGCCAGTAAAAAATGTATGCTAGTTCATTGTGAGGAATTTTGACTTGCATTGCAGCACTCACGCACACACACTGTGTGAACTTTTGGTTCAGCAAGCATTTGTCTGTTAATTTTTGTGGCCCAGAACTTTAGTCAAGTTAGTATGAAAATATACAGGCACCCTTGGCTTGAGACCCCAAATTTTGACCATAATTGTACATCACTAGCATGCATGACTGGTCAAGGGATATGGTAGAACAAATACATGTGGTGTATGGACATTTATTTATGCTTACCTCAGAGTTCTGGGCTTACAGGCCATAGAATGACTTGCATAGATGCTGTAAGCGCAGAATTCTGTGGTAAGCGATGACATGATATGGACCCAGTTCAAGATACATAATTCTGAAAGTACCATTAGATTAAGACTGCATTTCTAACTGGAATTTCCTTTAGGAGTGGTACTCCCAAACTCAAATCAAGAAAACTTCAGAATCTGATGTAGCTTACGGCATTTGAACACCCTTATGTTAAAACAACCCAGTCTATTTTCACCATAAACCTGTTCCTAACCCTAACCTTAACCCTATTCCTCATGTGTAATTCACGAGGGGGTGATCAGAACGTAGGGGTGTCGAAACACGGCAGTCGCCAAAAAATTACACGTTAGGTTTTATTTGTTTGGGTTACACTTACAGCTGTAGAATACTTCATACCACAGGACCCTCGATTTTAAACCCTAATTATCTTGACCAGCGCAGCTGTATGCTTGACCTTCGTAATCCAAATGCCATCAGTGATCATGATTGCTGCTCTTTAGTGCTATTGATTATCACAACAGAGCAGCTCTGGCAGACAACCTTGTTCCCGGTGTCTGGCATTAAAATGCTGCAGTCCAAAACCTTAAAAACTGTGTATTTCACTTCTCATGGCAGCATTCTCCCTTGATAGTAGTGCACTGGCCAAATACCGGTTAAAACACCCGAGGACCAGTCAAAATTCACTCCAAGTGGTCCGGCTGGCTAGCTCATTGTTGAAAAGCATCCCATTTTAATAACCAGCAGTATGGACACCTGTAAAAGCTCAGGGACCAGTGAAATGACAAGCTAACTGGTCCTGCTGGCTCGCCACTAAAAACGTTAAGGGCAAACCCTGCCTTGGGTCAGGTGTACGATTTACCTGAAGCAAGTAAGCTTTGACTAATTTCATAGATCTGTCAAAGAAAAGTTTTGCTTTAATATACGGTTACCAGCCGCAATTTTACATATGTACTGACAGTTGAAACTGGTTCCCTGCTTACTTGTGATTTGAGTGACTATTGATGCAAGATCATCTGCTATTAGATTGTTGATTCTTAGTTTTTATTTTGTTCAAGAAACACACCATAAAAGCATGGAGGGAAAAAAAGTTTCAAATAGCTAGGCCAGTCCAACCCCCAGAGAGTCAATAACGGCAGGTTCATTTGTTTCTTAGTTAAAACAGCAGAAAAAAAGTGTTTTTTTTATTTTCATATCTCTCTCTCTTTCTCTCTCGCTGGGATTTCTTATCGAGGCTTATATTTCAAAGCAGCAAAAACTGGTTTTCTGGGGGGGGGCTTCAAATGTTGGGGTTTTTTTTTTAACTATAGGGGAAATAGTTGGGGAAATTGTGCCTTTAGTGATACATGCCTGAAATGTGGCATACAGAGTAGGCATGAGAAAGATATATTGGGCCATCGCAGATTTGAATTTTGAAGAAAAAAATATAGGAATATATATTAATAATAATATTTTCGAAATGGTCGCCATCGCTTGTTATTGAGTCCAATTTTTTTGGACAAATCTGGAATGGCCCTATAGCCAAATTCATTTCTCATGACATACTCTGACTGTGCACTAAGAATTCCAGGCTTGCGTCATCGCAGCCACAATCACATCACCTACCTGCCATGCCTGCCAGACAATGGAGAATCGGTACACGATTGGTACTGGCGTGAACTTTATAATCAGTGAGCTTTCAGATTGAAACTAATCAATTTATTTGTCGATAATTGTCACTTTTGTACTTTGTCTTTGTTTCGCTCTATGAAACCTTGGTCCTGATAGTCAAAACTATATACCTAGGTTACTGATTATTTGCATGATTGAAAAATTGTTTTAAAATGTAAATTATTGTTTTATAATTTCAATACAATCATCTGTGATTATACAGCAGTACTAATTATCCATTTATACATATTTTCCTTGTATTATAAATAGTGTACACATTTCTTTGTTGTAAATCTGTTTTGAATTGAATCCCTAGTTACCATGTATGGTATGCTACCAGGATTTTGCTGGAGTCATTAATTCCAGTTGAAAGGAGGATTTTTGGCCTCTCCTTAGCCCAGAGTTTGGCATGCTATCCTGGTATGCCAATCCTTTTCATTCTCATTGTGCTGGATGCCAGCCACCCTTTCAATCTAACACCTTGATTTCTGAAGTTGCTTATTCAGCTTTATCCGCAGGTATTTACTTTATGGTACAGGGTTTGTTTGTTTTTTATGTTAACAATTTGTTTAACTGACAGACGACTTCCACATATTCTGTTGCAATGCAAAGGCAAAAAAACAACCTACTCAGAGTTTTAGTATATTTATAGTGCTGTAAAAGGCTGATGAGAATTTACTGGCTTAATTTGCTTATTTTGCTTATTTTTATTTGCAAGGTGTCACTTCTGTGAAATGCACTTTCTGTGACATAAGGCATGAAGTTGTCTTCAAAAGGAAGTCACAATTCCGTCAAGTTTTTTGTTGTCTTTAAAAAGATAAAATTTTGCACATACAACACATTTTATTTGTTTCAATTTTCAAAACCTTAGAGCTCAAAAGTGGCTGCTGTACTAAATGCAAACAGTGTTTCTTAAACACATACAAGTTGGATGTTTCATTGATATCAGGGAGCCAGGATCTGAAACAGTTTCACTCAAAACCCCAGGGCTTAAGTTTACATTCTTGAAATCTAATTGTCACTCGGTATTTAAGGCCAAGGACTCCTGGAAGTTTGCTGAGGGTCATGTAAGAGTTTAATCTTGCAAGACGTTGGGGTTAGATCGGTAGAAATGAAATGGGGGCAATGGCTGCCTCTGGATTCATAATTCTTTAATCATATTGCAACAATTTCCCATGGGAGGAGCTGTGCTTACAGGGCAATCAATGGTTGGGAAACCGAGTTGGTCCGGAATTGATACAGTACATAGCTGCATATGTATTCTCTAATATGAAGAGAGAACAACAAAATGTGTTGCCATTGGTACTAGTGGGCAGATGTGATTCGATACATATGAAAATTAATTGGATAAATGCAATAGCGTGCACAGGGTATTTTAGTTTGTATACTTTCTTTTATTTCACACATTGGTGTTCGTTGTTAAAAGGCTGCACTTTTTTATAACATTACTGTGTGAAGTATTGCGTGTACTACAACACGCATGCTTTTAAACACGAACCGGATCTGAGATTTTATGTGCACCCAGAAAACAATTATGTACCATATGTCTCATCACTCGTTGCTTGTGTTTAAACTATAAAAATGATAATGTCCACCATAGATGGTTCCCACTCGACATCACGCAGTGTAAATTCGGCCATTGATTATCATGTTTTGAACGCACAACTATGCGTTTTGCATGAATATTGCAAGCGACACGTGGGAGTTTTGTTAATAGCTTTGCTTTGATTGGTTAGTGAACCAATTGGCTGTGTAGACAAATTAGGACAGCTTGA
>CM021526.1:6308789-6334774 GCA_010994315.2 Pisaster ochraceus | reverse complement strand
TCCAAATTGTTCACTTAGGCCTACCATTCATAGACTTGTTAATGACAGATAAAACTTGGGTGTTCCAATTTAAAACAGGGTTTCCAAAAGACACCCAGACACCTCTCTAGCTAACACTATGCCCTTGTTTTTAGGATCCCCACTGTATCTAAAATAATGCCAAACACATGTTGGATAGCAATTTACATATATCATATTTGACTTTCCGCTCACCAGTATAGAGATTGGACTTTTTACCTTTGACCTTTGCTTTGTGTATCTTCAATGTCTGATGATTTTAGTTTTCGTTTCCATAGGAAAGCAGGAGATGTCACAGTGCAAAGATTCGACAAAAATTTGGAGGAGTTCTACTCTATCTGTGATCAAGTTGAACTCTATTTGGTAGGTGTCTGAGTTGTTTTGGGGTTTTTTTTGTTGCAGATACGACAAGTTGTGACCAAATCTGTGTTTTGATTTTTGAAAGTGATAAAAGTTTGACAAATCTGGTCACTAGTCTGACAGAAACAGCTGGAAAGGGCTGAAATTGCTAACAATAACTGTTCACACCATCTTGTAAGTAACCCTCTAATCTATGACTGTTGGGAGGATCAAGGCTATACAATGATAAAGACCAGCTTTCCGTCACTTTTCATAGTGTCGGCACTCTCTGCACTCCCTCTAAACATGCAGATCCATGGTAGACTTTCTCAGAATCGACACTATTGATGGGACTATCTGATACATGTACATGTAGCTACCCTCAAAAAGAGATGGAATCTATTTCTTGTTTTGATTGGTGTTGCATGGCTATAAAACAAACTGTGTTTGGTATACATGTGGAGGCCTGACAAATAAGTCGTAGGCGAGAATTTTTAGTAACTGTATGCCATAAAACTGGTGAGGTGGTTATGCCAGGCCTACTGTTGTTATTCTGAGCCTAATGGATACTAGAGTTTCTCCTTAAACATGGTGTCAAGTTTACTGCCGAAGCAAAATAAATATTTGGCTGAGAACAGTACTCTAACCTCATTTGAGGTTATAATAACTGCTTTTGTCATTGAGTACTGCTGAAAGGAAATTGTATTTTGCACCAGTGCTATGACTGAGGTCTTTTCTATATGGGAGACTGTTATGTTTTATTGAAGTTTACCCATCTTAAAACAAAATTAACATGTATTAAATTTACCCGTCTTGTTTTTTTATCATTAAATTGAATTTATGGGAAAATATCACCTGGTCATATTTCATAAAATCAATTCCAATAATTCCTATTGCAGACATGGACAAGACAAAGATTATGGTTACATAACTAACTGAAGATCTGTTGCTACCATTAAAATAGTTAAGTTCATGATCTGAATTGTTTGCACTGGAAAACATTTAGTGATACCATTTCAAGTTCAAGCCATATTTTGTTAATGTTGTTGCCAACAGAGATTGGGCTTAGACGGATCAGCTCAGTACATAGACAGCGTTCGCCACAGTCCTCTGCCGTTGTCCACTGCCAAATCGGAGGCGCCAGCCAACAGCTCCGACAGCCAGACTTATAACCAGTACGTCTCCACGGTCAAGTCACAGATTAGTTATGCAAGAGAGATCCACGATGCTCTGCTGGAATGCTCCAATAAGTTGGGAGAAGGAAAAGCATCGAGCTGAATCTGTACTTCCAGACTTATAAGTGAATCCTGATTTCTACATTTCTATCCTCTATTGGAGTCATACAGTGAATGAGCAGTTACTTATTGGTGCACTCTCCTGCCCAACGGGCTCTTTCCACAAAATGCCACAGGAGACTGCATGGAGACTTTAAGTCACAAGCAATTGTTTCCACATACCACCTGCTGTACAAAAAAAGAAAGACTTCTAGCTTTTTTGAAGGTGTGGTACTTTGTAGCAGTCTATGGTACCAGTGTACGGGAGGGATTTATTGAGGGGGCATTTCTTATACCCTAACAACTTATCAAATCATCAACTGCTGCTGCATCAGCTGCTGCTATTCCAAGGTCTGATGAGAGGCCCAGAGCCAGACTATGATACTGAAATGACAATCACGTAATGTAAATAGACTGTAAAAAGACTTTAGGTTTTCACCCACTGTCTCAAGAGCCAAGTGCAAGCCCTCTTGGATTCAGCATAACAGCTTTCTATTGACCCCTTGCATCAACCTCACACACGGCTACTGTCTGCCAGTCTCACCATTTTTGGAGTCATTTTGCGTGTGCAGATTATTAGCGAACGCCACATCGCCTAAAAAGTACACTAGACTGTATGACACACTGGAATGTTGACTCCCAAAATAGCACAACCAAAATGATGATGTAATGTGAATTGGGTCAATAGCGGAAAAAAAACACCCTTCATACAGGAATATTCCCAATTGGGAACTACTGATATCCTTAGTTATAGAAACACAGAATATCACAAGGTACATTAGTACTCTGATCAACTTATTATTGTGTACTCTAGACACCAATTGCATCCGAATCAAACGTCCGAATCGAGTGACTTCGGCTGTGGCTATGGCCGTTGCAATGGCAACAATGGAGAATATGAGTTTTCAGTGTTCAGCCGTAGCCACTGCTAAAGAGCCATTAATTCAGAAACAGCCAAGAGATCAAGGTTTGCTTTTAACCCTTGAAGTGTCCTGGGCTGATTAAATCAGCCCAATTTATCGATCGTATTGGTAGGTTGATTGAGTCGCCCCTATTTAAAATGCATTTGTATTGGATACAACACATCGTGTAATCTTGAAATGACCTTTGTGAAGAAAGTTTGGGATGTCAGCTCTGTGTATACCTGACTTAAGTCAGTATTAATATAACTTGCTAGGGTTAACACACAATTGCACCTAATGATAGCCCACCACTTTCAGATTTGGAATTCTACAGAAAACCATGGCTTTCTTTCCCCACAGGCTGTGCCTCTTGCCTCATTCTGTCATTCAAGAGAAATGCCTTTTTTTTTGTCTGGGAAAGTGGCCTTGCTTGCCCCAACAAGAATAAAACTCAAGGCCTGTAACATCAGATTCTTTATTTCCAGAATGCATGGTATTAAGTTTATGTGCGGTGCGTCCTATCACTGGAGCCCTCTTCTTATGGGGCGCATTTGTCAATTAATTGTTTAGCGTATTTTGTTGACAAACGGCTCCCCATAGCTTCTTCAATAGATTGTCATGTTGGTCTTTATGAAAAATAAATTAAAATTCTCATCATAAGAATTATTTTGAGTGTGCGTTTTTTCTTGGGTGAAGTGGAAAAAGAGGATGGAAAGTAGATGAAAAATGAAGATGAAAACGGCTAACACCACGGAATGTAAAGACCATATCAGCAAGCGAAAGTAGGACTGTATAGAAAAATGCTGAAACCTTAGAGAATAAGTATAGACAAAACACTAGCCCCCAGTGAGATTTGAACTCACGACCCCTGGTTTACAAGACCAGTGCTCTAACCACTGAGCTATGGAGGCTTACATAAAAACCTCTGAAACAAGCATATTTATTGCTGATTTATTCAGTGCCCTCGCTCTTGTGTTTACCAACAGGGCGGGGTGAAGTTGTAGATGTTCTGCTTGGCTAACTTCAAGTTTTGTTCTTTTGTTACCAAACCAGTCTTGGCATGTTTTAAGGTCTTATTAGTAAACCATGTTACAATCTCTTCCATTATCAGCTTATTGGATAATTACAACCCTAACTATAACAGACATGTGATTTTCAGGATTTCGAGATTTCTTTATAATAATTTTGCGCCCTCTAACTTGCAAAAAGTATAGCCAAAGGGAGAAAGAAATTGTCCACAGTTTGTCTTAAACAGTTGTTTTATATTTCTGGTGCAATGAACAGAGTCTGTAGCGTTGTGGGTCTAGAATAATTTGCAATTTTGTTAAATCTCCTCCTTTCTATGCTGTATTATTCAGTGTTTGTAATAATATAAAAACCCCAGGTGTTCGCAACAGACTTTGTTAAAATTATATAATCACTTACAGCATGTCATCAGATTATGATCTGCGAATGTAGATTCAAGTCTGACAACTCAATATTCACGTATTTTGATGTACCATGATTGATGTCACGATATGGCGTTGTTGTAACCAATGATATCGTTAATCAAGGGGAGACTCAGTTCATCTATTTCGGCCTGAAATGTTCCTTTCCTGCTGGCCGTTTTAGACCTCAAAATGAAGCTTGGGAATAGTTTGTATATATTTAACCTCCAGTTTGTACCAGAAAACAAACTGTGGGTCCTGTGAAGGTAATTTGTGCTCAGTTATTAGAATAATTTGTTTATGGTATTTTTATTGCAAACATCTGTTGCGTAGAAATGGAACAAAAGGAGATTGCTCAATGTGTTACCAGGGGAGAGACATATGCCCGACATTTCAAATCAATATGTTGTAATGTACACAAACAAGGTTTTGTTTTGTTTTGTTTGTATTTTGACTATTCTGTTCAGTTTGATATATATTAATTATTTGCTACAACGGGTTTTCCCGTTTATTTTCGACACAAAGCGGCCCGTTTCACTTATGCAGTTGTACTCAATCGACGTGTAGCCTTGTTCAATCAAGTTTAGGGGATTTGAGGCATTGCATGGTGAGGTTTCAATGTAAATGTATTTAGTTTGCGGTAACACCATGTGCATATAACTTCTTTGTTGAGCAGAGTTGATTTGTTCTTTGAGAACTTGTCTTGCTGCTATACTACTGCCGCGGAGTAGATTTCGGAATTAGGGAAAGTATAGCTTAGTTCTGAAAAGAACTGTCCTGCTTGTTTAGTACTATCTGGGGTATTGGCCGGGACTACTACTTTCGCTAAGTGGATCGAGGGGACTTCTCGCACGGAGTGAGTTCTTAAGTCAAGTTTGATTGTTGGAATATTCATCGTCCCATCGACAATCTCCACTGCAGGACGGCGTCAACATTTCCCGGGTGTGTTTTTTTAAATAATTAAAAACCTAAAAGTGCTTTAGTGCACAATAGGTTCGTTAACATTTTGTTCTTTCCGTTTTCGATAGCGAACAGTTGCAAAAAGCAAATACCCAATAATGTTAATGCCCATTGGACGCAGTGAAAATGATGTTCTAACGAGATGTTCTGGCAGGCTTGGTGTTTCTGCAAAATTGCAGTTAATTTAAAATTTACAAATGATAATTGACTACTTCCATTAAGCAGCGCTCATTTGATCCGTAGTAATGTATCATAACTGACTCTGTTTTATTTATTTTCTCCAAAACAATGTTTGAAGCCCTCACACTTTGTTGATAATTATCACTGGGACAGGCATTCCTACTTTATGTGACTCAAATATGAAATAAGAAACCTGTGGAAGTTTAAGCTCAACTTACCATCGGAGTCACACGAACGTGAAAACGCTATTATATGCTTTCGCCGTTTTCCAACATCGGGTTTTTGAGTCGCGAGTTCAGCACTAAATGCCCATTAAACAGCTGTACATTTAAGGCAAAAACATTCAATGGGACTTGTCCATCACCATGACCATCTTTAAACAGCAAATAATGTGCACACCTACTAACATTTAAATTCCTTACCGATTTTGTAGACACACCCTTTGATTATATAAAAAATCCACCGTTGGTTTCGGGGGGTCACAGTAAAAGCATTCACATCCTCTAGTTTCAGTGAGACACTGAACTGTAATTGCTTCGTAAAAAGCTGGGAAGACTAACTATACAAATATACCGTTTGATACCTTTCAAAATACCATTACCATTGTAGTTTCCATGGTATGGTATTCAATTGTTTTTGTCGGACATTTACCACTTGCGATTTTGAGTGGTTTTCTCTACGTCAGTATACCATTCAACATAATGGTATGCACCTATCAAATAATTTTTTTATGTAAGTTTTAACGGCACAACGAGCTGAGTGATAGCTTCCTTTTTCTTTTTTCTTTTTTTCCTTCTTTTTTCACTGTAGGCCTAAACTTCACACCTTTAGCATATACATGTAATTCTCACATTGTCGCCTATTATCAGCTTTTGAATTTACCTGACAAATACTTCCTGACCTAAAATAGGGCAGCTTTTCAGACTAGAAAAGGAAACATCAGTGTAGAAAACGTCGCGGCTAGACGTAGTTATCCTCAGCCTTGACTTCTGCTATCCAGACTGGCGACAATGGAAAAGAAACAGAAAAACCATCGAAGAGGTAGATGCCAAAATAAGACCATGGCGGAGGGGATCTACAAGCTGGACTCCCGCAGAATAGAAATTCTCCGAGTTGTAAAAACCAATCAGATTGTGTATTAAATTAGATTGTGTAATATTATGATTAGTTATCACAACCTGGGGGTTCTGTGCTTCAACGTTTGAGGAGACTTAATAAACGTACGCTTTAAAGTTCGTCCTGTTTGGCTTGGGAAGTGAAGGATATGCTTAAATGAAAACTGGCAGAAAGTCGGTTTGGGAAAAAGCACATTTTCGAGGGTGTTACTTCCTGGGCTAATTAGCAACAATTCCAAACGGCTGACCTGCCAAAAATTGAAAAGAAATCTGAAGCTGAGCTGTCCGAAAATATATTTGATTGGTAATTAAGAGGCTGGGAGACTCTAAAGTATTTCTTGAGCATTCATGAATGTGTAGCTTTTAGAATGGGTTGGTACGTGAAGTTTATTTTAGTGTGGTGGACCCCGTTGTTAGAGCGGTTTGTGGACGATAGCGCCCTCTCGCGGAGAAATTTGGGACAAATCAAAACGAGAAGGTCTTTTACCAAGACTTGCCGCATCACTGAGTACGGAAGGGGAAGATACCAGCACCGGGGAAGATTGACCCTTGTTCGGGATCTGACCATTTCGATTCACTACTGCACATTGATTCACGTTGATTGTTATTTTACAACAAGCCTGTCCAGAGGTGGTCTAGTGGTCTACCTCCATGGTTAGAACTATGAAGTATTATCTTCTGTGTACATCTCTGGGGTTAGCCACATTGTATCTTCCCTAAAAAAATAGACATGCATTTCCAACCGACATGAGCTCTTTTCAAAATATAGTTCTTGTGTTAGTTTGACCTATGTCCCTTTTTTTTATTGTCTTCTCTATGGCAGAATTTTAACCTCGAAAACTGCAAGAGTGCGTGAAGGTGAAACATTTTTTTCCTCAATATTGTTGTACGAGTGCGTGTTCCATTAAGTTTTCTAAATAACTGAACCATTTACCCTTAAAACAAACGAACAGCGCTTGTAAAATTCATAAAGGAATCTGTATTTTTACGAGAAGTTGTTTTCTCCGACTGAAAAAAGGATGTGCAACCTACACTTCTGCATGGTTATTAGTTTCTACTAACTATGTAATTAGGCCAATTTCCACTACCTTGCCCTGTGGTCAATGCGATGACAGCGTACGGTGGACACTGTTAATGGCACGCAGCTCAGTATTGAACCAGCCTCGCTACCATGGGCAACTCGACTCAACACAAACCAAGGCATCCTGGGGGTGGGAACAGCGCGACCAGATCGCACCCCGCTGGGAACGAGGATTATTGTTAACCAACACAACGCGTACCCCCTAAAACGCCATCTTGTTCGTTAACAAGTTTTGATTTACACCCTCGTACCTTGCTCTTACCTCGTACCTACCTACGAATGCTCTGATTTATGGGGGTTGGATCACTGACCGTTCCTCGGAAAATTAAATCCAGGTGCACCGTTTTGATTGAAATCTTCCTACGTTGGTCTCAGGCTGTTAGGACGTAGGGAAGACTCGCGTTCTAAATTTGATTTACGATTGTAGATTTACGACTGAGACTGTGGATTAAGTGCTTGTTATAGGTTTTTAATGACTAGAACGCCAACTAATAAGTTATGGGCGTCTCTTATGGATGACGACGTGTGTAGGCCTACCCATCAAGGATTCAAACGCTGCCGTAAAGATGGTACGACCACAGATTCCAGTGACTGACAATTCTGGCGAACCGATATCAGGGGATCACTGGCGTTGTCAATTCAACAAACGCCTCATGAAGTGAAAATCAGAGTAGGTGTCGACCTGAGCTTTAATACCGATCCTCCAACTGAAACCATGTTATTAAAAGTTGATTTATTTATTTGAACAGTTTGTGTTTTGTGTGTTTACATGTTCTCTCAATATTTCACGTATTTTATTTATGTTTTATTGGTGTTGTCGCCTTATGTGACTGGGTCAACAACAGGCTTTCGTGCTATACAGTGTTTAGTATAATTTGTTGATCCTGGCCATCGCATTACGATTATTTCATGTGCCTTTACGGTTTGTTGAGCTATTATTTACTTAAATACTTGTTTATTTATTTAGTAAGTTAGTTATTTTGTTACTTACTAATCGTTTGTGTCTGGCCAAATAAAGAATAAGAGTAAGAATAAAGGCAAGGAAATAGCAAGTTTGAAGACCCCAAACCCATAATCTGGATGCCATAATCGAAAACCCATCATCATTGTATCAATGAAAACGTGAAAATCAACTTGATACTTTTGTTCCAATGGTGTGTTCCTTGAAAAGGCTGGTTGGGATTTCGTTTACTCTTTCCCAAAACCAATTAAAAGTAATTGAAAGTTCCTTGAAAGCCCACTACTTTGAAAATTGAAATTCTCTAAGTCTTGGATGTGTGGGTGTTTGGAATTCAACTCGGACGGGGATTACAACTAGCTGTGAGTAAGACACAAACAAAGAAGCAATGAATAGACCGCCAGAGACTCCGGTGTATCGACAATAAGAAAGAAAAGTCGAATGAAGACTGCATTTCTTTATTATGAAATAAAATCTTCTTCATAACTTATATTTATACACAATTCTTGAAACCTAAAATACCCGTAGCAAGTTTGTATATACAACTTCAATTTTTCAAAATAAAACTTTAAGAATTAACATTTAAACAAGACTAAAACTTGGGACGAGGATGCTTATTAATTAAAACTCAATTTGCGAATCATGCCCGGACAAAATCCTCAACTGTTTACAAGTAACTGGAAACGGAGATCACTCGGGTTTTCTTCGTTGATTTGTTACATTTATTTTTCAAATAACTCATCGCTTACTTTTACTTTCCAAACAATGTGTTATAGCCATAGGCCTATAAACATTTCATAAACTAAAGTATTCGAATAAACAAAATCGCGTACACGTAAAACGCAATAATGATTGAGACCAATTAGTTTATAGTTTATAGTTTAGTTTATTGTTTTTACACTCGTGGCCAATGGCCAAATTACAGTAAAAATTACAATTTATACAAAAAAAGTTTACATACAAAAAAAGTTTATTATACTTGGTCCCAGAAGTTCGAGTATAATTTGCAAGACTTGCACGGTCTATTGAAGTACAACTTATTTCCAAGGAACCTTGAATTGATGTAACTCATTTTTTGGCGACTTTCCAAGCTGTCAGAGATACACTCGGACAACTGTGCATCACGGTTCCTCTGACTGATAAATAGGAACATGTTTGCGAATAAATTACTTTTACACCCACCCCCCCCCAAAAAAAAAGAGTGACTGCTGCTATGAACGTACAGGATGCAGACACATCCCTGTATGTAATCCAAAACGGTTCTCGATGTGAACTGGTTTCCAGGAAATGTCGGAAAGGCGTAAAATTGATGTCGGGAACATTCTTTTTTATGAGCTTGATAAAATGACTTGCCTAGGTGACTCACCCCAAGAGAACCGTCTAGGGCAAGCATTGGTAAACCGGTGATGCATCCAGTCTCTCTTGACTGAAAAAAAACCCCACAAACAAACAAACAAACAAACAAACAAAACATGTGGAGTAGACTCAAAACAACCAGAAGAATTGAAGGTTTTAGATCAAGGGGTTTTGTTTTGTTTTGTTTTTTTTAAGTACTGAAATGGCGTACCGTTCATTGATTTATCCGAGTCGGACAAATTCATGACACATTTCAAGTTTTCTTTGAATTAACGTGTTGGGTGATTTTATATCTGTTCATTTATTTAACTGTACAGTTTTTCTTGAATGGAGTCATACAAATTTATTTATTTCAGTCTACATTTTCCCCTGTCCCCCTGTCTCTAGTTTCATGGCTTTATCAGCCCACCGGGATACTAATACATACAACTTCTAATAAAACAGGCCAGTGAAACTTCTTTTTGAAGGAGAACACAAAAAAATTGCTTTATTTATAACCAAACTTACGTAACTTTCCCAGACCAGGCTAACAGCTACTGGCGAACATAGGCCGCGCCCTGACTTAAGTACTACCCCGTCCTTCACTCATAATATTACTACACCACCATACCAAAAGTAGTCCCATAACCGTGACTAGAAATAAGGAGGCGATCATGGAAAATGTATATAGACATATCCAATATACATGTATAGTTGTACTTGTACATTTAACTTGAAGGTGCAGTTCAGGCTAAATTGCTGACCCACCCCTTGGATGCACGCAAAACTTTAAACGTACATTCTGCAACTATTATTCTACCCACAATCCCTTCCCTCCTTCCCCCTCCCCCATTGAGACGTAAAGGATCTTACGTGTCACGGTAATGCGGCATTAGGCAACTCTCACTCCCGGTGATGGGTCGCTACGCGGGCACAGTTTCCGTTCGTCTCCGGTTTGTCTGTTTGCCTGATGTAAGTAACCTTGTTCTGCCATTAATTTGATCTGTCGTAACCCACAGGAACTTCCACTGACGCACGGCTTGGACGCATTTACTTGTCACGACAAAAAATCTGAGATCTCACTGTTTCTTTTCTTCCTTTTTATTTGGAAGGAATGAATTGTGGAGGCTTTTTAAGATTGGAAAAAAATAAAATAAATAAACGACGAAGCCCTGTGTGGTCACGACACCCTATCAGGACGGGGGAAAGGGGGGGGCACAATGTGCCTTTGTTACTTGTTCACGCTATATCCAGTCACCACCACCTTTTCTTACTTTTCCCAATTTATATCCAGTCTTAATTGTAACTTTTTTTTTTATGTTATCGGGGTCAGCTGTTATCGTGGCAACCGTTTGTTTGACCATGGGTCAAATGATTTTTTTTTTATTTCTAGTGATTCTGTTGTCTTTTTCAACAAAATTTCAACTTTTTTTTTTCTTTTTTCCACAAAATGGCAGCCATATCAGGCGGTCATCATGTATTTTGTGTTTTCAGCCTGTTCTTGGGGTTTAACAGTCGAATGTTTTTAATAATAGGCCTAGAACTATTAAAACACGCTAGAAAAACTAAACAATCGTCATTCAGGCCTTATCATTGCACCCTAAGCCCTCAGGTTGATG
Organism: Pisaster ochraceus; assembly: GCA_010994315.2. Lineage (NCBI taxonomy): Eukaryota > Metazoa > Echinodermata > Asteroidea > Forcipulatida > Asteriidae > Pisaster > Pisaster ochraceus. The sequence goes on along the minus strand of CM021526.1, from coordinate 6,323,566 downwards.
GGTGAATTGTTAAGGGATTTTCCCTTCAAAAAATGGGATAAACCAATGATTATAGCGCCCCTAACGGTGACTCCATTAATTTAAAAAAAAATGTTTGTCACGTTATCACATTCGCAAAGTCTTATGGCCTATAGCATTTGGACAAACAAAGACGGAAATTATGGGGAATAATGAACGAGCATAAAAACTACCAAAAATACCCTTCAATGATGAAATGAACATTTGTGACAAGTTTCATAAAAATTGGCTCCCCGACGTTGGAAAAGACGCAGGGGCCCAAACCTCGGTACCCGTTAGTAAAAAACACAAGCCCGGTCCCGATAGGGTTAAGAACATTATTGTCACACTTTTATCAGCCATTGCAAAGTGTCTATCAGCAGGAGAATCTACAGCCTCTATTTTGGTTTATCGTGATTGAAAATCTGAGGTTTCCCTCCCTCTTGACGGTTTAGTTGCAAAGGGACAAATATTTCACACATCGTTAATGTTACCCAACGAACAGAAAATAATGCTCCTTTAAAGTTCCAACACCATGTCGCGGCCGCTTGTTTTGTTCGTTTAGGTAGTCTCGATCGTATACGGTTCCAATCCGTCAAGAAACCTATCACAGCACCCGTTTCAGATATATATAAAGACGGTGAACGCACCTTTAATCAAACAACTGTCTGATAGCTGACTTCAGGGGATTACTTCGACCCCGAAGTGGATCAGACAAACGACTCAATAGCCTGGTATGCCCGTTGATGCAGCTGTAGTAATCCCAAACTTGATCTCTCACCCTGGCCTATACGCACCGCATCGCCGTGCTCTGGAGTATTACGCGGGGCAGCTGCAACGGGCAAGCCGGGCAACCCCTACAGACTATCACCCGATTGACTGCGGCTCAGGCGTTGGCTCGGTCAGAACTTCAGGAAGTTTGACAGAGGCATGATAGAGGTGACTAATGCTGAGGGGTCCGTCTTCGGATTCTCTGCTGTATACTCACACACACACGAACTTCATACACACTACGCGCGGTAGCGTGTCAAACACTCACTGATAGTAGTAGTAGTAGTAGTAGTTAGTAGTATGTGGTAAACAGTCTGTCGCTCAGATCACAGCTGACTGTTACAGAATGCACATCGACCGTCAGATGATGTGGCGCCCGGCGCGTGTTTCAGTTGCTTTCTTACTCATTGTTACTACATTCTCATCACTTCATCACCCTGCCGAGGGTCAGGCGAACAGGCAGGGATGGGCAGCAGTCCGATTTGTACTTGCGCCTAGAACGCGAGATGGGTAAGTTACAGTTCTCAGTTTATAAATTCTTAAATTTCTTAAGAGATGACAGTTCATTGATGATTCAGTTGGCCCTTCTATATAAAGACTTTGTCTTCCACTCAACTTGAAGTTTTGATATAATAGGGTGGAATAAGAAGGGAATAGATCATACAGTTCACGGGGCCTTGGGTGGTGACAAAAAAATACACTCGCAGCGAGAGTTCTAAAGTTCAGCAAAGTTCACAATGGAAATGACACCGCATACTTCGTATTTTATTGACACAAGAAAAAAATGACACTATAAAATGCTAGTCTTGCGAGAGTTGGTGGTGTAAATTACCTGAACAGTTACCGAAAAGCATTGGACACACTTTATTTACACCTTTCCCTTTTCATTTAGCCATGATACTAATCGTATTTACTCCTACATTTTTATCTCATAATACCGTGTGCTGACTGGATTTGATTGCAATGACATAAATACATGCGATCAGCTTGAATGTATAGACGGCCTATATACCGTATGTGATACCTTTGCATGTTGCATGCAAATATTTCTAGCAAGACGTAACCAGTTAAATTTCGCTTCGTTATTTAAACATTAGATCAAGGACAGCCTATGATTTAATGTACAGCGCATACACGGTATGGTTAAAACAAGATAATTCAATATAATTTTTTTTTTTTTTTAACAACTTCAGTCTGGCTCCTGTAGATCTCTCACTATCCCGCAATACATTTTTTCTACGACGTTCATATTCAATGTCAACGCAACATACCAGACCAAGGATTAGTCATGCATACCAAGGAATGATGAGCAAAGCATTTACAAAACTTGATTGTTTTTCCCAGTGTTCGATCCTTCTTCCTTGCGATAATGTTTCGTGCGTGGGCTGTTTGTAAATGCTGAGATCGTTATCGAGGGGATTTGTCAAGGTGAACCACACAAATCCGTGTATGGGTGTTCTCAAAACTACCTGGGCAGCTCCAGCATTGTTTCCGTCAAATTGCATAATAGCAATGTTTTCTTTGTAACTTAGTTCCCACAGGGAGTTGACCTTCACAAGGTACGCGTAATGTGGACATAATGTCTAGTTAGTGTCACATATTACACGCGTGAGTTGGTCATTGAGATTCAAGAATTACTTTATTTTGAGATTCGAATAGCGTGTCTGGTTTTTATAACTTCGTAATGGACTCGTAAACAAGACGGGGGTCGTGGAACTTGAATTTGTCGGGGTGAACTGTTTAGATAACGGGCACGAATTCCTTAGAATGTTCGGTTGGTTTAACCATGGTTGACTAATAGTAATAATATCAGTATGCTCGTTTTTTAGAAATTAGGGAGTTAGATCTGAAAGTGGTACCAAGCAACTCACGCCGAGGTTTTCAACATCACACAAATAGCCGTCCCTTGTTTAAAAAAAAATGTCAATTAATTTAGAATTAGTATCGAGAAACAAAGCCCAGTTTTTTGCTACAAATCAAGAGAAGAGAAAACAAGTTTTGAACTGCAACTTAATAGTTTTTTTTTACCAGTATCAATCCTCTAGAGTATTATTGTTGTCTGAGATACCACAATTGTTCCGTGCGCCCAACAAACCCAGACGCTGTTTCCTCCTCAGGTCGATTTGTCTCAAGTGCTCTTATGACATAAAGGATTCGGACGAGACGTTTACGTTGGAAAGACTTGTGGCCTGCTGTTGTCGTGTATGTCTAAGTTTCAGTGCCGAAATGAACGCAAAGAGCTGGACTTTAGGTAGCGAGTTGTACAAAGACAGCAATTTACGTTTTTGTGGAATTTACGTTTTTTGTGTTAATTCTGCGTTTTGTGTGTGTTAAGTCTTGGGCATATAGTTTGCCGATGGCCGGATCGCCGAAAAAGCTGCAGTGAACGACGGATAGCCGTTAGCCGAAGTTGGGGGTTTTGGGATGTTTTTTTTTTATTTTTTCACTCTCTCTGCTTTTTTAATTTATCAATTTCTTCCATTTATTTATTAACTTCTTCCATTTAAACTATAATGGATCCAAACCGAGGCTGGGAGGGGCGAAATCATCCGATGTCCGTTTGAAGTATAATTTTGCGATAGGGCACAAGGGACACTGTATTGTACATCGTGTTAAAGATTTCCAAAACGGTGTCGTGAGTCACGTCAGACGAGACATGTTTTAGACAACTAAAGGCCTTTGTTCCCAATAGTTGCACGTGGTCCGTACGCACTACGCTCATGACCTAGAAACCAGGCCATGGCCATCTTTGTCTGCTTCCCTGGCGTACGCAAGCAATTTGCTGTGGTGCTTATATACCTCAAAACGGGACTGACCATTTCGGCAGCCCGTATAGCGTCACTTTCGTTTAGTGCGTTTGCACACACAAAAAGCGCTTTTAATATAAAAACGTGAATGATGCGCACAAGTCTAGCCTGTTTCTTTAGACTTTACACAAACTGAAGCAAATGATAACCACGCGATTCCTATTCTTTGGCAAAACTAATGTTTGCGGATTATTTTGGCTTGATTTTAAAGTGACAGCCAACAACAAATACAGTTACATAACAGCCTGTCATCGAGAGGCGCTGGTCAGGGTTTCCCTTCTTAATAGAGAGGGTTGCTAGGAGGGTGGGGGAAGGAGGCAAGAGACTGGTTTTCTGGTTGTCTGTTTGCGGGGGAGTTCGAGGCCTAACCTGTTTCTACTCGACCCCATCAACTCCTTCGACCCCCACCAATTCCAAATAAATCATTTCGGGGGAAACATTTTGTTCTATTTGTTTGTAATGAAACAATATCGGCAGACCCCGGAGCCACCTTTGGGGTGCTCCAACTGCCGCACAATCGTGGCCCTCACGAACTTCATACATTTAATGTCACCATAAGGGGCAAATTGGGAGCAGTTTTATGGAAGGAGCAGAAATTACTTGGCGGGTTAACGTCCCCAGTTTAAGGTTACCCTGTCACAGTGCCAAACAAAGTGAACATGATTAATGTTAAATAACTCTGTCAGTCATAATAGACTCCCATTTATAACAAGGTCATTGTTGGACACGTTCCTCGTCGTGCTAACATCAACATGTACATGTATATACAAAACGTCCAGAAGATTTCGAAATCCTTGCGCGTTACCTTATGATCGTGACCATGTCAAATGCTGTGGCTTACCCCTAGTACTAGTTCTTGTATTACCCCGTAGGCATAATTTGTATACCCGCCCACTAAGCCAACTCCACCCTCCTCCACCCTACCCATAGACCTGTATCATGCTGTGGTCATCTGTGTCAGGTACCCTGCATGCAACAGTGACAATGGCAGCTTTGGTTCTCGTATGATGAAAGGGACCAGACTGTATTGTCCTTCCAGTCTCAGTTTGGTTACATTGGGTCAATTGGAGAAGAAAAAAAACAAGATGGCCGCACCATGATAGAAGTCCAAATTGTACACACGGCGTAAATTGAATGCGTCTTGTTATGTGATCCCTCTGTTATTCCGTTTTATTTATTCATTTATTTATTTTATTTGGACAACAAGTTTTAAGAAATTGCCCAGTATTCACTTGGGACAATTAAGGACTAACAGTATCCCTTGCATATTGTAAACCTAACCATTCCCTTCTGTACGAAACTTTCAGTCGGTTTTTGCATGATTGGACACGCCTACTGTTACCGACACACAGAAATCTCGGTTAGCCTCATAGGTGGCCCTACTTCGGAACAAGACACCCCAAATCTTTGGAGAAAGAATACTTTCGTTTTGCTGAACTTATTTAAATTGTAGACTGTCCAAGACTCTCATTACAATTCACTGTATATGACTGCTGCCCACAACTGGATGATTGATAGCCACATATAAAGACTCGCCACTCGACATGACAATTTGTGGTCACCTGGACTCATACTTTCGGTTTGTTAGTAACTGCTGTTGTTTCCGATTATCTGTGTTTAGAGGATACGTCACGCCGTTATTAACCTCTTTGAAAGTTTTTACCACGGCCCATATATAACTGCCACGGGATATACTTCACAAATGAATCAACATAGTGTCCCAGCTTTAACTGTACTCAGACTAAACATTCTTTCGCGATTTTCCTTTAGTGCCCCTGGTACTCTTTGATGTGACTATGTACACATTGAAACTGTATATCTTACTCAATCGCTGCGCAAAACATATAGAACCAGGAGCTAAGCAAACCTCATTGGGGGGAGTCTTTTTCTGTGTGGTCAATGCTGACAAGCCGAATGGGTGATAATTGAAAACGAGCACTCTCCCATCAAGCGAAAGGGGGACATTATCTCAGTATGGGGAATAAAGCAACAGAGACAAAGAGTCAACAACCGACCGGACCTTCTGTAATTCTAAAGAAAGCTAGTGTAGTAAACGAGTATACTAACTTCTGCACATCTTATACAATTATTGACATTGGTCATAGCGTAACATTTCTTCTTCATCTCCTTCGTCTTCTTCTTCTTTTCTTCTTTTTAGGTGTTCGTGCATCATGTGCACGAACACCTCTTGTTTTCTTTAAATTTTCTTTTTCTTCTGCTTCTTCTTCTTCTTCTTTACCAAAAAGAGGGTTAATAATCATCGGTTTTTTGCGTACACATGGAACTCAAAACAATACACCTGAAAAATTGTTCCTCCGTGTGTGATTGATTTCAGACTTCGATGAGAACCGAAGACCGGAGAGAGAGAGAGAGATTACAAAAAAGGGAAGAAAAAACAGACTCCTGCCGTAAACCGTTTAATACTTTGTCTTGAAAATGGGTCACTACGTATCTGGTTGTTCTCACTCATCACATTAAAACATGAAATTATTGTCTGCAGTCAAGCAATGACAGACATAGGAAGTCATTGTAATCAACGAGTCGTAAATAATGGCGGCAGCTTCACTTTCACTTTTGATTTCTTACTTCCTGTGAACATTATGTCATAAAGGGCCACTGGAGAACAGGTTTCTTCGAAAGCTAATGCGCTTTTTATTACCGGTTTGCAGTGGGGTTACCAGCGGGGGTGTGGGGGCCAGGGGGTTGGCGGGAGAAGTGAGATCAAAAGGAAAACAGCACAAATGAATAGTTGGAAACATCAAAATCCACCAAATTATGTCTTTGTCTCAAAAAAAGTTAATACATAAATAAATAAATAAATAAATAAATACATGCATAAATCAATAAATACATTAAATCAATAAATCAATCAATAAATGAATAAATAAATAAATTAATTAATTAAATGAATTAAATAAAAGAATATTTCTGGTTATGCCACAGCCGGTATGTTGTATATTTATTCTGAAAAGGCGGCAGCCGGTATGTTGTATATTTATTCTGAAAAGGGAAGAAAATTAGCACAATTTACCTAGAAGATGTGATGAAACTTTTATTCTGATCTTGACATTCCTAGTCTAACCTGACTGTAAGAATAAGGCTCGTAGTTATTCACTGGTGCCAGTGACCTTACAGATTAGCCGTGTTACTTTTGAGTCTCCACAATGCGAACTGGTAGACGGCTGACCCTCACCGAGGGTTTTATTCCCAGACGTTTTATTTTCGGCTCGTTTAGTTGAAAAGCGTTTTTGTTCGGAATTGTTACTTTCTTGTTGCGCGGCTCGCTGTTCATAATTTTCCACCTGGCTTGTTATTGAAAAGAGATGTGGCGTAGACATTGTGTAAGTTTACACTGCGCGGTCCTACTGGATTACACGAGATTCCGAAATGAAATTCGGTAAATCGTCAAGGGGGGTTCCAATCATATGGATAACACTATGGCATGTAAGATAAGTGGTAATAAGTATTGTATTTCTTTTTACATGGAAGTGGTGCAGACTGATTTCTTGTAAACTACGTGTGTACTGAGGTTGTTGTACTCAATGGTTGTGGAATTAATCTCAAAAAGGTTCTTGACATTGTGCTTGTTTAACTGCGGCCCTCAATTTTAGTAAACGTGTATAACTATTGTTTCGAAATCTGCCATTGGTAAATAAAATCCTACCACCCAAATCCATGTTGCTTTTCTTGATCTACGCCCAACTCTTCTGTGACACTGTGTTGACCCATTTAATGACCAAAAGTTATTGACCAATTACAACTTATCTTGGTCTCCCAAGTTTTATGGCGTACCGTTGTTCTCGGTCGTGATTGGTTATCAGGACGCATGCGTCCCTATGTCTCAGCGGCGTGTGTGTTATGCCCCAGAAATTATTGAAGGAAATTATTGAAGGAAATTATTGAAGGAAATAAGTTGTGGCTGATGAAATACTTTGATTGTTGACTCAGCTATTTTAAGAGTAGTGATAACTTTATGGCGCGTGCTATATAGCGTCTGTTTTCAGAAGGATTGGAGCATTTTGATATAATCTTCAAAAGCAATGGACTCAGTGAATGAACACAACTATTCAAACTAATAACCATAACTGGACTTCCTCTGTGTGAAATTAATTCTTACCACATGTCAGATGACGATGACATCGAGCTTATAAATTGAATTCGTCGTTGCATTGGTGGGTCCTGGGAATAACTGGCTGTAAACTAAGACACTTAATTTATCAAATCCACTAGGAAGAGTGGAGGGAGGGTGAGTCTTTGGGTAGGTTATTTTTTACTTCTTTGTCCAACACAGTCTTCATACAACAACTTTTTTTTTTGAAGACGAAGAAACCATTGGTGCATTGTTTTTTCGCCACGTCACTGTGATTTCTCTTCCTGCATCCATTGTGTACCTCCATGAGTTTGGATAAATTATCCAACATTTTTGTGAGTTAGCGTCAGTTGTAAACGGGGTTCGAATTCCCCCGGAGAACGGTCCGGGAGATGGGGATCCCGGGACATGGTACGATAAACCCCGATAGCTTTCATCAATGTCTAGATGCCAGGCATTCAGTGTCTAGCTTTAGGTCAGGCACAAAATGTTGGCAAACTAGCTGCCCTTATTGTCTGGAGTGTCATTAAAACAAACTGTTTCTTGAGGATGTTCATCTGATGCGAGCGGGACGTAAATAACAAACACCTCACGGGAGCTTGTGGTCCTTTATTTTTGTTTAACTGGCGGGGTTCATGCAAAATGTTACCCCGACGATTTATGTAATTTCCCCCTCTATCAGGGGACCTCGTACCACTGAGTGGGATAGAGAGTAGACTACGGTGGAAGCGATAGACTGAAGTCAGCCTCTGTTTTCTCTCAAGATTTTGAACATGGGTTATCGGCCGGTGATTTAGTCCGGGGGGGGGGGCCTGAACTTGAATGGTTGGATCTATCATGGAGGTAGCCTCCATCTTGATGCAGTGTGCGTTTCGTCATCAGGATGACTGGTCCCATGGATGATACCACTCATGATTGCTTAGTTGAGATAATAGTAGGTCATTCAGGAAACCAGTTGTCATGACTGCAGTCAAGTGTGCCATTTTGCTGGGAGCGCGAACTTCGGTTTGTGTATGAATTGTCAACAGATTATTGGCTGGTTCCTGTTAAGGTATGGCTTAATAAACGTGGATACATAAAGCTGTATTGTGTATATTTAGGATGAAGATCCCTTGTGCTATATATCAGTCGTGAAGGTATACCAGACAGTGGGCGTAGTCAAGTTGGGTTAACATGACAGCTCTTTGATGGGCTGGGACCCATGTTGTTTCACAGATCCCATATAACACTGTCAACCTACGGCTGTCCTATTAAAGGAAATGCTGTGGGAAACGTCGTCTGGTGCTCTCGTTATACCACAAAACTGTATTGGAGGGTTTAAAGGTTCAGAAATTAATGGCTGGGTACATTTTTGGGGGAAAATTGCTTGATTATGATGTGGGTGGGGGCGTGTCCATGATGTGGCTCTCGACAAGGTCGCTTTTCAGCAAGCTTATAGCGCCTTAGGTAAGGGCCCTGGGCCTTGCCCTGGTGACCCTGTAGGTCGTGTCCGAATCGAGTGACTTTGACTTCGGCTAAGGCCGTCGCAATGACAACAATGGAGAATAGGAGTTTTCGGTGTGACGGCCGTAGCCACTTGCCCGAAACCATGCGGACACGTCCTTAGTTGAAGCTGTGTGCGTTTCGTGGAACTACGCGGCGTCTTTTCGCTAGTTTGTTAAGATTTATTGCACAATGACCTTCAACTCACCCATCAATTAACACTCCCGCTTGACGTCATCATTTAGATTTGATTTGTTGTAATCTTCTACATAGAATAAACATTGTAAAAACGTGTATATTGCCTGAAAGGTTGCCAATTAAAATGACACTGATTTATAGCCTCGTCCAAGGACTTTCAATTGAAATATAATTATTCATCCCGTATAAACACATCCCGTTTTACGGGGAATGGGGATAATTAAGAAAGTGTCCGCCGTGACACTCACCTCATCGCTCAGCAACACGGGGCTTTGGACGCGGTGCGGATGTCCCGGTAATACATCAAGGATATACGTGAGGGTCTGATGACCCCCTTAGGGTCATGACCCCCAAATCATAGACCAAAAGCATGTTCCCCCCGTCTCCCCCTGCGCAATCGTGATCGATCATCAACGAAGATGTGGGGAAGAAAACAACTGCCCCGTCTGGTTTGGCACTCCAAATATTTACGTTCCAATGACATTATTGTCTGTTGCGTTGAATTTGATAACAAACACGTCAGAGATAATGGATGGTGTCAACCCTTTGCAGTTTATTATTAATTTACTGATTTGCCTCCGTCAAGGATAACTGGCGAGGACATTTCCTAGAAGTCACCACAGGTACACCGGGAATGTTTCGGAAAGTTATGCGTGTGTTTTCGGATCGTACGGGCCTTAATCGTCAGTTTCCTTGTGTGAACCTGGCAAATTCTCAGAAATCACCAGACTTTGTCGTCGCGGCTACACAAGGCGCTGATCAGTTAAGCGTATTGACCGTTCCGAGGATTTGCACGTCTCGTACCCAGCAAAACCTGATTAGGGTTGAGCGTTGTTCCATTTTAAAGACCCCCAGGTCTTTAAATTACATCACTGCTATACGGGCCGATCAAAAGGTTAACTGATGTCACCTCGGGTACGGTTTTGTTTCGCTTGAAGAATGGCGACGTCGAGTGGAAAGAAATGCGAGCGTCAGCACCGGCCTGATGGAAATACGAATCCGGTGATTTATGTTTTGTTTTGTTTCAGAAGAAATCAGTCACAGAGGAATTGTAATGGAACGATGTCGCTTTCTTTCTTTTAAGTTTTAAACCATACCTGCATGACCATGGTATCAAATTGAGTTTAGTTTGCCCTCCAGCGAGGGGTCTGTTTGGCTGCAACGCCCCCCGTGGCACGTTGTCAGCACATGCTTCCAAGCATTTTCCCCATGAGGGTTTGTTTTTAAATATAATTTTGGGTTTTTTTTCAACGATTCTTTTATCTAGGTGTATTGTTTACAATGTCCAGGTATTGCTTGAGTTAATTTAACCTTATTTGTTTGCTTAATTAATTAATTTAGTTGTACAATTAGTTTCATCTACCGTTGACAATAATTGATATATACCGAATTTGTGCACAAATTATGCTGGCTGAGTTTTGTCCTGCCTCCCCCCCTTAACAAAAACCACAGACCCCTGTTGATTGACATCCCAAGGACGTGCGGCATGGCCCACCTTAGGATATCAAAGCTGACCAGTCCGTAAGACGTGGTTAAGACAATGGAAACATTACAATAAGTCAGCACTTCGAGGAATTCTTTTCAAAAAAATTGATTCTCATCATTTCACTGGTATCGCGTATCGCCGTCAGCTCAAAACTGTTCAAGGATAATTGTGTGCATGGTGCAACCATAGAGAAAGGGTGCAACCAACATCTTAACCCTCTCTGTCATAGGTTTGAGTGACAGGGTCCATTAATTTTAAACCAATCCGATCATTTTAATCTAATAACAACTGGTTCTGCTTATTTCTCTGTCCTATCAGTCTCAATTAGAGCCAAAGAAATATGCCTTATGTTAAACCATGCGCAAGTGTCTTGATAATGTCTACAGTTTGTCCGTTGTATTCACCCATTTGACGATTGGTACAGTTAAAACAGCTTGTACAGTTGTACCACAGTCTCGTTTGGAAAGGATAAATTGGTAGGAAATCCTTACCATGGCTTTAAAGTTTTGAAATATTTCAAACTGCATTTTATAAATGGTCGTGGGCAGGCACCTCTGCGAAAGATTTTATTGCTATTTGAAACATTTCCCTGGACGCAACTTCACCGCAAACAAGGTCGTAGGGCAGGCTGTTTCGCCTCACTCCGTCGAGTGACACGCACTTCGGTTACACATTAGAGCCTTTGATCAGAGCGCTGAGATTCCATCCGTACGTGCTAGATTGAATTAAAGTTGCATGACGCGATTTTCAGCGAAAGAAACTGTTTTTAAAGATTGTTTTTCTCTGAACGATTTTTTTTTTTTTGGGGGGGGGCAAATGATGATGTTTCAAAACGAAAACCCCAACAATAGCTTTCGCATGTGCCACGGAAAATGTACAAACTACATTGTTAACATGCACAATATTGTTTGTACATGGCTGATGGACGTGAGAATGTTGAGCTTCTGACAACAATATTCATTATAAGTTTTTTTACTAACTACCACATTATTGATTAGCAAAACAGAATTCATGCAATATCTTAAATCTCGAATTCTCGAATATATTTCTGCAGTCGAAATGTAAAAGGAAATTTGGGCCAAATCGGCGAAATATGGGACTTAGCATTATTAAGGCTTTTATATTATAATGTGATCGTTAGGTATTGGTAGCTACTGTATGTAGGCCTACTGTGGGGAAAGATGCAAGGCATATACTAAAGTTATTCTCAACGTTTATTTTCCAACCAGCCACAAATAGTGTTTTCTTTTTCCATCTCGTTGATGTGTTTAAAATCGTAGAGCAAGGATATGAAAAGTGGCTTTAAAAAAAAAACGGAATCCACCCCGCCTTTAAGAGTAAACAACAACAAAAACAACCACAACACGGCTTTGGCTTTTTAGACTTATTATTGACATTTCTTGAAAGTCAATGGGGCAGATCCGTAAAATGTCAACCCGATAATATCCAATGAAGTTGAAACTACCAGTTTTAGCATCTGGACGCAACATTTCCTGATATGACATCACGCAGCAAGTAGAGCCCGCTGAGCGCGGTGGACGCCTACCAAGGGGGTCTACCTTGAGATATTGAAGGCATAATTGGAAGCGACTGATGGCAAGGCTAATGAGCAGTTCTTGTTATTATCAGTGGACATCAATATGCTTTTTGCGTGTTATCTCCCAACACATAAAGAGTACAATATTGAGGAGATATGTTTTCATGACCCCTCCCCATCCTCTCCCCACCTGCATCCATTCCATTAATTGCTACCATACTTTACCTTTTAATGAATGAACGGATGAACGAATGACCTGCTTTAAGTTAAACCGTCTTGTAAACTGTCTCAATTATTGAGTTGTCTATACACAGAGTCAATTTCATACAATCTTGATTCAAAAGCTAATTCAGGCATCAAAAAGGTAATACCCTTTTCATTCTACAAACGAAATGAATCAACGAATTGGCGCTTTGAAATGTTTTCGCTAACCTTTGGGGGTTTAAAGGCTGATTCAGTCTGAGAGTAAACTAAACGTTTTTAAGGTGATGAGATGGGGGCGGGGTAATACACGACGTCAACACTGACCGTGACAGTGGCGGATCTGATATCGGGCTTTTCCTGGTAACGGACAAGGCAGTGAGACATTTTGGAGATTCTGGTAATGAATCCAATTTCCCCTGTCTGGGTGCATCGTCAGCTGATGCGAGAAACTGGAAACCCAGCAATTACCTCACGAGATGAAAGTTGTGTATTTTTTTTTTCAGTCCAGAAATAGACGTAGATGGCTATATGTACGGAAGCTAACGCCGGTGTGTAACTTGGGCCCTTCTCCAACTCCCCTCCCCCACCACTTTAGTAAACGTCTGTGAAATTGCCCAACCTGAAACCTTTAAAGACATTTTGAGAAATGATGGTATATCAACTATATAAACTGCAACCGTACTGGACACCAAATCATTACAGCTTGATTTATGATTAGCTGTTTGCAAAATTAGCCCTAGACTATTCTATGATTAATGTTTGCACGAATGCTTTTACGCAATTATCTGTAACAACTTTCATTGAACATGACTCCCTGAACGTTAAAACAGCGTCGTAATAAGCCTTCCATCTATTTCCAAACTATTGAAATAATATTCGGAGCAAAATGTGCACGTGCAGCGCCCTCTTTTGAAGGACGATATATATATATATATATATATATAGCGACGAAAATTCTTTGAAAATCTTCCGTAAAATGGTCACCTGCGTAAGGTCATTAAGGCACATTTCAAAGCACTGCGATCCACAGCAGCTCGTCTATCACTACGCCAAGTTGTGACAGTAAACAGACGACCCAGTCTGGTTTCTATAAATGGAGACGTTTAAATACACCGGGATTTATTTAATTTTTTGTGAAATAATCAAATCTGGCGGCACACCATGAGCATCCAAACCAGGCCCGTACGATCGCTGCTCTGGATCGGCCCATTTGTACTAGATCGCAGTAGGCCATTTACCGATCTTTCGATGGGTGGTCCTAAATTACATTTACATGTGTATCATTGTGTTCGAGGGGTTAACCGTTTATCCCTGTAAATGTCAGTTGCTATGACAGCCAACAATATTTAGAAGGTATAATTCATAACAGCTTTCAAGTATAGGGGGCTGCAGTGTGGCATTAGAAAGGCTTATTGATGTATTACTGTTAGTTTTGTTTGGGGATGTTTCCGACGTAATGGATTTTATTGACAAGAACATCTCCCCGACTTTCGTTAAGTGTAAACAGTTTCGAGTAACGGTCGTTTATTTCCGAAGCGGCTGAGATTGCGGTCAACTTCTAAAAGGAGATTACGCGAGAATTCGTTTTGTCAACCATCTTCCTTTTCCCATGGTAAAACATGATCGTGAAGATCAATGTAACCTCTCTTTGACGATGGGCTGGCTAAATCGGTATATGAAGGTTCTTGATTTCCCTGTCTAGCGTATTACCTCCCCCCCCCCCATCCAAAGCCTTCTATTTCTAAACTTAGCACTTTACCAACTTGTTTGTTTTGAAGCCGGAAAGCTAGAAGGATATTTCTCTAATAAGGCCAGTCTCTTGCTGCTCTGAGGAACATATTTAAATGTTTACTTACATGTAGTTCGAGGATATTTTGTGGTGATATTACTGTGCCCTCGGTGCCAAGTTGTGTTGCGTGTGAATAGATGTTATGCAGCATGTGTGCAATGTTCAACCCACTCCCCCATGGTCGATTAGTCAACACAGCTTCAGCAATTGTTCATGTGGTTTATTCATTTTCAAAATTCAAAGGGTACCACTAGATGTGCATGGAAAGAAGTGTTCTCCTTCGTAAATTAAAAAGATGTCCTAAGCGAGGCAGATATACGTGCCTTTAAAAAAAATATTTGAATAGATACATTTTTATGAAAATTTTCTCTCTTTGGGATTCACAGCATGGCACATTGGCAGCTCTGTACCCATAA
>CM021526.1:6269007-6292488 GCA_010994315.2 Pisaster ochraceus | reverse complement strand
CCCCCCCCCCGTCCGAGACTCGGTCCTCCATGACAAATTGTGCAGAAATTTCGTCTGATGGGCCTATCACCCACTTGTTTTATCAACTTTACCGTCGGCTGGGGGGGGGGGGCACACGCACTGGGGACAAACTCCTGTATCTGACCTCAACGACCTCTGATACAGAACCGTTTATGTGAGGTTTTCTTCGGGGTTTTGCCTCCCATCACATCTGAACTGTAGGCCCACTACGTCTCCCTTCGTGTTCAGTGCCTGGTTTTGACAGGCCTTCTGTAGAATATGTACGCGGCCATTGGGGATGCCTTGGTCTCATTACGAGGAGCAACATTGACTAAACTAATAATGTTGCTTGGTTAGTGGGGAGCGAGTAGTCTTAAGCAATACATGTATCACATGGAATGTTATGCTAAGCAGGATGCTGGGGCAGGTGTACATCAGCTCAGTTGTCTCGGGCTGTGTGTAATACACGCTTCTGACTCTCCACTTTGGAGCCTTCACTTTGAACGTATAAAATGAGTGTTTACATAGACCGTGTCCAAACGAGGTGAGATATCAAGGTTACGGCAGAACTGTTGAAGACTTTACGGTTATGTCACATGTAGGCAATTTACAGGCAACCAGTTCCAGGCAATCTCCAAGAAGAAAAACGTTCACTAATCACCTCCCACATAATTTTGTTGGGGACAAAAGATAGTGTTAGAAAAATGTATCTTGTACTACCAAGTGTTCCTTTTGTATGTAGCGCAGTGGTTTGTCTCCAGTTGCCAGTAAAAGTTGCCCCGAGTGTCATGACTGAAAGGCTGTGTCTGAACTGGCGGCTACGGCTACGGCTACGGCTGTGGCTGTTTCTAAGGGTGTTGCCAAGGGCAGCCTCAGAGCTAGCTGCCGCGATAACCAAGCTGCAACCACAGCCGTAGCCGCTAATTCAAAAACGGCCTTAGCCTTTGCAGTGAAGTTCTGGCGCCGGCCGGCCAAAATTGTCAACTCGGACGCCGCCTTAACTTTAATACAAAACAGGTCATTATTCGAAAGAAGCGAGGTCTACTGTGACTCATATACCCAACGGTATGGGGAAAAAACTTAATAGTTCATCCCTGGTGGCATCTTCAGAGGGTTGGACTCTTGCATAGTGGAACTACGGTAACTCTTCTTGGGTATCCCTTGCATTAAAACTAAAATGACCTCGAGGTTACTGAACCTAAAGAGGGCAAGACTGTTCAATAACAGTGTTCATCCTGTCAAAACAATACACGACTTATCGTTTCAGTATGCTCGTATAGTCACTTCGTGTTTGGGGACTCTCTCTAACTCGCGGCTTACCTGATAAGTGGCCTCGGCTGCATTTATTTTCTATCAAGATCGTTTAACAACTATTAAAACATAACTAAATGAGCAATTGGTATTAACGGTGGGACAATAGTTTGAAGGAATCATGCGACGCCTTCGTCTTCTTCTGACTACGGCTACGGCAACGTTGAAGAATTTGTCTCTTTTTGGCTAGCTGGTCATAGCCATAGCAAAAGCTATCGGTTCGAACACGGCCTGAGTGTCATAAAGGCATTTACTCCCCCACTGCCGACATCTTGAAACTTTCTCAGCAGAACTTCAAGTGTCTGGAGTGAAGCCATCATGGTCCTCTCTAAAACCACGGCTTCGGCTTTGACTTCGGCTTTGGCTTTGGCTTCGGCTTCGGAAATTTGTCACAGACACAGTCACCGTTTTGGTCGAATGCGCTGATTTTCAAATTTGGTGGCGGAGCCCAAGACAGAGCCTGGGCCGAAGTCTTTGCTTCGAAAAGGCTCCGTTAGCCTAAGCGTTTGAACTTTATTATTGCAAACCTAAATAAAAAGGTGAGAAGTGTCGAGATGAAGATCACAACTTTGTGTGTGCATGTTTTTTGGAATAAGTGGGGGTGGGTGATACTTGACATTGTACCGTCACCGAGGGTCTCCTGTCTCTTTCAATACAAACAGGAACTTTAACTTGAGTAGGGGCCAACTAAAATGTCAACACAGCACCAGGATCTGTGGCTTAACGGCTCATCACTGGTCTCTTGTGGATTATATTATTTTTTCCCCCATTTTTTAGTTTTGCGTGCCTATAAAAATACCAGTCTTGATCGAGAGGACCTCCTGGAACGTAGCCAGGGTCTCTTTGAACTTGAAAGGTTGCTGACTTCTTGGTGTTTAGGCATTGCATGAAAGAATATCGGTACGCTGCCAGTGTCAGAACGTATCGCACAGGTTTTTTATTAACACTCGGCAAAACGAAGGTAGACAAAGCAAAGCTTATTGGAATCATCGAGCTTGAATCGCGTGCCAAAGTGTTGTGTCAACTGAATCAGTGCCACTGCCTAAGGATCTAATTAGTCAAATCTACTGAGTTTCTGCTGACTGTTCTCCCAAGACATGCTCTTGTTATTGTGTTCACACACTGGGTTTGTTCAACAAGGGCTTTGGGGGACATTGGTGGCGTGCTTTAAATCCCACGAGAAACGAGGTTGGGAACGAGGAGATTTTAATCAGGAATAATTTGCAAACATTGAAGTGTAGGCTGACTTCTTTATTACGATGCCATTTTTCTGGGTTTCTTTTAATATTGTACTTTTACTTAGTTCCACGACTTTGTTTTTTCTTTTCGCATGTTTTAGTTAGTCTTATTTTCAAATGGTGGCCCATTGAAACTCAAATTAATGTGTGACATGGCTACCAATATATAGGCCTAAAGCTTGTGTTGTTTGTTTGTTTGTTTGTTTGTTTGTTGGGAGTGTTGGGGTTGTTTATTTGTTTCATTTTTTATTTTATTTTATTTATTTTTTATTTTTATTTATTTTTTTTTTGTTGGGGGGGGGGGCTCTCACTGGATGCAATTAAACCAAGTAGGTGTGAATGTCGTTGCTCTTTTCCGTGGAACGAGAATCAGTGACACATTTTTACGGTAGCGGCAGCTTGGTCAAGTTGTATTCACAGCAGCTGCTCCTGTATATTTCTCAGTCTTTTGGTGAATATTTTGCCGGTTTTTGTAATAAAAATAAAATAAAACAATTGAAGATGCATTGGCTCCCGGATTGGGTGAACGTTACGAAGATGGATTTACTTAAAACGTTGATCAACTGGAGCCTACATATCAAAATTGTCGCAAATAAATGGCCCGTCTTGATTTTGACTGTCTTGATGTGACCCCTGTATATGACTCCCAGATGTTCTTGCGATAAACACTACATTTTGTTCGTGATTACATTGCTCCAGTTACCTCGATCTACTCTACGGTTATCATAATTGCGTCTTTGACCAGTATCGAGTCTATTAATGCCTTTTTTGTAACGATGCAGGTTCCACTCTAGCAGGAAACAGCCCCCTGGCACGGTACCACATTAGAGGGCCTTGCTTCCGAAGAGTCACCACAAATCAGTGCCTCGCCCCGATGGCCGACGACTCCACTCTTCATGACGATTGCTGCGCCACTGTCGGTCAGGCTTGGGGCAGTAGCTGTCACATGTGTCCCCAACAGATCGGTGAGTGTGATTGTTGTCCCCAAAGATAAATACCGTCCCAACAAATAGGTACATGTACATACTAAGGTATAGGTGTCACTGTGGTGAACCGCGGGGCAGTACACTGCAAAAGCTGGAGTGTTAAAATTGGCACCACGGGTGTTGTCATTGTTATAGATACCCAAGAGAGTATCAAATTGTACATCATAAGAGGGTGTTGAAATAACACCAAAGTAATTGTGTTGGCAGAAACTAGTGTTATTTTAACACTTATGGTGTAAATGTTGATTCTTTTTTGTGTGTGTATCTATATGTGAAAACACCCATGGTGTTAATGCTAACACCCCAGTTTTTGCTGTGTATATGCCAACATTGTCATTGTCATTGTGTCCCATTTAGAGCGTCACTGATTCAGTATGTACAAACAGCAGTTTGAGTGTTAATATTGTAAGATGGGTACTGTGTTGGGCAGTATAGCATCACCTGTTTCCCGGCAAGGTAAAGATTACCACTGCTACCGCACTGTTTCCCCAAGACTACAATGAGATGGACGTCACTGTCAGATTGCTATAAAGCTGTCTCCTGTGCCTGAAATTTAATGCCGCATCCCCACTTCGAACATAAATTCCCAACAAGTGAGTGAGATGCCGATGTTGGACTGAAAGGCAGTAGCTGTCAAATATGCCCCAAATAATCAGGCTGGTGAGTTCCACTGTCGGCCATTGGACAGTTACCAAATGCGACTGTCCACAATTCTGAGACGGAATCTTTAAGACCTCGTTAACCTGATAGGCCCATTGACATTGCGTTCCGCACATCCCCAAAGGCCTCAGTAATGCAAATTAATTCTAAAACCCTTACGGTAATATTGGTACAGTCGAAGAGGTCACGACGTAAAATGAATCCTCAAACTTACGGTACGATGAAGAAAGAAATGGCAGTCAACATTTTTTGTTTATAACTCTTTGAAAACTGAGACCTAGGATCATTACGTGAAAGTACACTGCCTAGCCCTCCGAGACGGAAGAGAGAGTTTGGAGTTGCACGGGAAACGACTTGTGTCTAGACCCCAGACGAGTAAATGCACCTTGGCACATACTGCATCATCGGGATAGTTTGCAGCTGTAAGAAACCGATAAGTGAAGCCTGTCGACCAAGGAGGAGATCAAGATCACGTATAAGGAAAACAGGAGAAATTGGAGTTGTAAACGAGGGAATCTTTTTCGAGGACAAAGTGTCCGTGACAGGACCGTTTTTGTTTGCTCGTATAACGATACTGTTTATTTGTTTTGTACAGGACGTGAAAATCATTGCAATAAAGGTTTTAAGAAGGTTCCAGGATCGGAAACAATGTGCATGGGTACGTATGGGTCCTTCTTCTGATTCTTAAGGAGCAGTGGCGATCATTTCTTTCTTTAAAATTAGTTTGCTTTGCTTCTCAACTCTGAAAGTTAACTCAATTGTGGCTATATCATCTGCTACTGGGAACTGATTGTCTTAAACAGCTACCTGAGCGAAAAATGTTTAATGTGAATGCCATTTAAACTTGTTTTTATAATGTGTATTATTATTTATCATTCAAATGCAATTTGGATATTTTCACACTTCTGAATTTTATCAAAAAATAAGGCCCTAACCCTTACGGTTTTGAAAAACTGGCTACACTTCTGCCGTTGACGGTTTGCGTCAGTACTTTGACGTCATTATTAAGTGGGAGGTTGCTTTGTTATACCTCTGTGTTGCAACAAAGCTGCTATACAACACGGAGCTCCCACAAAATGACGTTAGAGGGCTTTTCACGAATCTTATTGAAAAGCAACGGAGAAGGGTATTCAAAATGATTCGATTTTTTTACAATTAAAATCTGTTCACTCTCATGTGAACTCAGTTTCCGTATTCATTAAACACATTTTAAATGAATTTCAGCACAAAAAACACTTGTTGCCAATTTCGTTCAAGCTGGTCTTTAACACCAGATCTGACAAGAAAACCAGAAATAAATTTCAAGCAAACCAACCTTTCCTTCATTTATGTTAGATATCCACTTTTTATTAAAAAAGAAAGAAAAGATACAAAGTCTGTTGATATTCATTTATAATTTCTTCCAGATGTAAATGAGTGTTCGGCTTTCGACAATATTTGTATGAATGGCAACTGCGTTAACACACGTGGTAGCTACCGCTGCCACTGCCGGCCTGGATATTCATTGGATCCGACCGGAACCATGTGCACGAGTAAGTAGAGCCGGATTTATCCGGATCACATAATGACCAGTGGGGAGTCAGTTATCCTTGGTTCCTGAATAATATCTACAATGTATTATGGCATAAACCAATTAGACAAAATCACCAATTAGAACTGTGGGAAATTTAATTGTGGCTGGTCCGCTACCGGGGAACTTATCATTCATTTTACCAGTCTGATAGTAGGCCTATAGGGAGATAAAATGTCAAGTTAACTATTTTGCCTCATCACATTTTTAGACATAATTGTTATTACTTATTTTTGTAAAGTCTGACCTGGAGACAATTGGGCCACATTTCACTACCTTGAGAATGTTCTGTAAATCCATTTCGAGTTAAACACTCTTTTAGAGCTATCAATGTCACAGAATCCAGTCAATAACAACATTAAATTTCAAAGGATTGCATTCTGAAGATTCATACAATATTGTGAGAGCCGATGAACTAATTACTGGTCGGGGATTGTTTCCTTTTCATAACAAGTGGAGGCCAGGCGGAGATGCTTTAGACGGATTTACGACGGCCGATGCCTGTCGTCGAGCGCCTCGGGTCGGCTGACGACACGGATGGAGTGCTGCTGCGGAATCGGATTGGCATGGGGCACAACGGCATGTGAGCTCTGCCCGGCCAAAGGATCTGGTAAGAGATTGGAGGTTCACTCTGCAGATATTTCGGCAAAACTTTAACCGTTTTTACTTAAAAGCAAACCATTGGGTATGTCTCATTACAAGTCGCCACTACTTTTCTTAGCTAGCTATTACAACCGCACACCAACCCTTCAACCAACTGAGATTCGAACATTGAGAGCTGCTGGGTGATATTCTTGGCAGAGCTTGCGGAAATACATTGAGTATGTGATATTTAGCTACACAGTCTAATTCACACCGATTTCCAGCCGATACGCTCTACATAGTTCCACACCTGTGTCAAATTACGGAGTGATATTTGTGGTGTGGTGCGTAACCTTTCATTTTGTACACTGCCACAGTCCACTTTTTTTTATGGGATACGATGACTAGGCATTTTGTAACATCATGAAAAACAGACTTATGGTACTTGCCGGAAACACATAGCCTGTTCCAGTATTCTGTGACAGTTTGAGAAAAATTTACGACACCGAAAACGGATGCGCACCATTCAGTCCCGGAAAAAAAATCACGACATCGCGTACGTGTATGCACACATTTGCGATGTGCGATGTTTCCTCTGGGCCACCATTTTATTATGAATTTCCATGTAGAATTGTTGTTTCCTAAAGAAGTCATAATTTTCAAAGAGTTTACGAATCTGTTGGGAAAAAAGAAGAAAAGAAGCTGATGAGCAATAAGGGCGTAACCCAGTTAAGCAGTGTCGCAACTAGACATTTTCATTTGGGGGAGGGAAGACATAATGGGGGCGGGAGCTTTTGCTGTGCAGGACCATTGTGTACATGTTTTCAATCTCATGGGGGCAGGGGTTCTGGGAGTGGGCACCCCCCGCCCCGCCCCGCTGGTTACGCCACTAAATTAAGCCACTTTGGCTACGGCTATGGCCATTAGCTGCAACGACAATGTTGGATACTAGGACTTTTCGGCTTTCCAGTCGTAGCCACCGCCAGCCGAAGCCATCAATTCGATCACGACCTGAGTAAGACCTAAATCTGGTTAAAGTCAGTCGCGCGACTAGAAAACAATTAAACAGAAAAGAAAATAGAAAGACACAGCATAAACATTGCTGATGCGTCAGAGGTTTTGTCCCTGAAGGCGGGGGTGGTCATCAGCATTCAATGAGTATCATCGCGCGACCGACTATAAATCGGCCTTTATTGTTATACTGTCAACACAACAGGCCTTACCTGATTTGTAATCTATTGTAAATCTCTCTTTTACCTACTCTTTGCAGCTGAATACCGTGCTATGTGCCCACAAGGTACGGGATACCATTATGTTCCTGGGAAGAGCTTATCTAGTAACGGTAATAAATTTCCACTTTTCCCCCACTCATCACCACCCTTCTGACTGCCTTCACCATCTTTGCCGTGTAGCACAGCACGCATGCGCAGTGAAGAGATATGCACACACACATACACCCATCAAGCACGTTCACCTGTACCACCTACCTACCTACCTCTTGCACAATGTCTTCCAGTGTGCTAAAAAAAAGGAAGACAGCGGCTGCATTGAAGTGATGTGTTTGTGTACTTGCCTCCTCTTCGTGCATTCTGACTGCACTTTTTACTCGCACCACCGTCGCATTGTCTGCACAGCACTACTATACAAACATAGGCTATTCTGTTCTGTAAAATGAAAATACAAGTTACCCTTACACTAATGAAATACTGGACAACACTTTTTTTTAAGAACACCAACACTTTAACTAACAAAATTACACCTTTTTGTATGGTCACTATTTCTATATAGGGCAATCCCTCTTTTAATTCTGCACTAATTGGGTTTTCGCACGTTAGTTTATACAACATGCCTAGGCCTACTTGTTCCTGCTTTTGTGCTGGATATCATAATGATAACCTAGGTCTAAACACGGAATACAACAACAGAATCCGTACTCGTCGTGCATCATCAAAGAAACCACCACATGTCAATGTACACCAATCTAACTGCCAAAATTGTGGTGCGTTCGTTTTAAAAATCAAACGGGATCATAGATAGTAAAATATTCCACAGGTAGATCGCTGCACACTGTTTATTTTTGGATTTTCTTGCACTATGCTAGTCAGAGAGCAGGTCGAGTAACCAACGACCCTTTGCCAGGAGCTGCACAGACGGGATGAGTCGACACAGCAGTCAAGGCGTTGACGTATAGTGTGTGCATGTTGTAGGAAAGGCCTGTATAAAGAGTGTGATAAGGCGTGCATGATCTTCTTTTAAAACAACAAAAACAAAATGTTGTATCAGGATTGTGATTGTTTATGTATGCACGGTTATGCAGGGTCAATGGGGTGACCGTATATGAGTCTGAAAAATAGTCCATAGTCTGAAATGTTGTCAATGATTGATTTATATACTACATTTGTCTTTGTTCAACCCCAGTGATGTCATGAAAAAAAGGTTGTCATACTCATTTCCACTTGTTCCTTTTTCTGCGCGTAGGAAAAATTACAGATCATCGATTCTCGTATGTTACTATGAACTATTTCTGTCCACCTGAACAAGTGAAGAGTTCCTTGTTGCTATCTTTAATCGTGAATAAGGAACTGCATGGCCGTTTGGTCGACGAATACTCCCTGTACTGGAACATACTGTCTCTAATCCCCCTTTAACTGCATTAGTCAGGAACAGGTTATTTTCCATAAATGTTAAATAATAATACACATCAGAATGTGACACTTCAAAATCAATCTTTAAAAAAACTAAGACTTGGAACCAGAGTATAAGCGCAATTTTCGAGCATCAATACGTAGAGGTGCTATATTCACCTCAAAAACCAAAACATGTGGAACCTATACTCTTTTCGAAGTCACACTTGAGATTTAAAAAAAAAATGTGCGATTAATTTATTGCTGCTCACAACCTGTGGAAAGGAAGGGTTAAGGATTTCTGCCGCAAACATTGTATTCATGCTCGTAGGCATAGAAGGACCACAGAACTACTTTCTGTCAACACGAGCTGAAATATTTCTTTTCAAAATGTTTTTGTATGACTGTCAAAAAGAAAAAAAAGATATAAATCTTACTTTGATATATTTTTAATTTACAATATCAATTCTCTTGAGTATTTTTCCGCTTCGGATGTCAAGTCACTTTCGGACAGAAAGGTGAAAAACAAATACACCCGATTCCATACAATCACCACTGTGGGATTTCCATCAAATGGGTCTCATTTCAGTGAAATCAACACGATGATGGGCTGGCTTAACACGGCAATGTTTTGTCAGTGATTTTGTACACGTTCAAACACTTCCTTGTTTCGAATCCGGCAATCAAAATAAGTAATGGATTAGGGGGTCGTTTGATGCTATTATTTCAAAGTTTTAATATTTTGGATCACAGGTTTTCCGTTTCGAGTCCAAACCAATCTTTGAATACGTTTTATCGTTTTTGCGAAAAACAAGATAATAATGGAAAGTCTGTCTTTCTACACACAATTTCGATTGTATTGATAAATTAGAGAGCTAAAACACATTGGAGCAGGGCCTGACTACATTCCTTTATTTTTAAAAGCGGAACAATTAAGACGACCAAAGTGGAAGAAATCCGCCACTGACTAAACCAGACGGAGCAGGTTCGACAAAGCAAATCCGGTTGATAGAATGCGATTTCATTGAAGGTTAAAGAGACAGTTTATTTTATTTTTATTTTTTTATTTTTTTATTTATTTATTTATTTATTTTGGGGGGGGGGGGTGGAAGAAAAGTTATCTTCCATACTCCAGCCCGAAAACACTATCCCCTTTCCACCATCAACCTGCTGAAAATCATCAACAGAGTATCAGTGAACACTTTCGATAAATGGTAATGTCATCATTTGCAGATTCATAATGTGCTTTTTGGATCTGTTTGTGGGGTTTTCCCCTGGGGCGGGAGAGACCTTTTGAATGTTTGTACCCTCGGACTCTTGAACTATTTCAGACGTGAATCGGCGGCTGTGAAGTTATAAGCAGCTCATAATTATAGCAGGGCCTTATCCTTGAAAAAAAAATATATATCGATCCCCTATTTCCTTTTCAGTTTCCCCCAATTGAGTGAAAACATGATGAGGCTTTGGTAAAGAGGATCCAACCCTAATTTGCAAGCGCTTTCAAAAACTGCTCAATGGCTTTCAACGATAATTGTATCCCCGGCCCCAGAACAATGCGAGACTAGTCTCCACACCTGCATCTTGTGTGACGTTAACCAGTTGTGACAGCAAACTTCCGAAGTGAAGTTGTTTCAAAATTATTGTCATCCATGCACGCCTGAGCGGAAGCTTGCGACGCCTTGTCGCTTTTTGAAACGATGTTATTCTAACTTGTTAATTAAGTAATATCAACCAAATGGCAAACACTTCAAATTTAAGCTACAGCTGTGTTTCATTTTTTGATTAAGTATAATACTAAAGGTACATTTATTTTGTCTCTAGTTTCACTCAGTCTATTTCTGTGATGATCCAATTAATGTACCCACCGAATTTACTCAAAAAGAAGCCGTGTATTCTTTTGCACTAATGGAGCGCCCCCATGAGTTAGCTTTTGATGAGGTTTAAAATGGCGGCCTCTACAAAAACATAAACTGTGAAAACTTACGATTACAGTACCGGTAAGTCAGTAGTTTACATTATGCTCGCGTTCCAATCGACCCTACTACTTTAGAACTACCTGCTACATACTTGCTAAGAAGTCATGCAAACCAGATTTAGGCCTAATTTGGGACATCCAGGGTAGTAAGCCTTGTTTTACTTTTCAACTGACTGAGAAACTGAAACCGAATAACATTTTACAACAAAGATGAATCTACTGTGAATTGAATTTTGATTTAAAAGACAAAAGAGAAGGGGGTTACTGTGTTATCGCAACTAGTACTACAAACTAGGTACTACTACTAGTGTAGTAGTAGAGTACGCCGTGTATTTTTGACAGCCGCACCGAGAGCATAATAAAACAGATCGTGAGAATTATTACGAGGCGATATTTCTTTTTCAAGAACATGAGAGGCTAAAGTTCCGTATTTGGGCCACCGCTTAAATCCTTCTTATCAATACATCATACATGTCTTACTAACAGTGTTAGTCTTACCGCCTGTTCAGATGAGAAGGTTTGGACAAAATGTCATGATGTGTATGAAGAGGCACAGGCACCTTGAACTATTACCATTACCTGGGCCCAATTTTATTTACTCATTACTGTAAGAGTGTAAGCAAAGAATTGGTGCTTATGGAAGCAGGGAATTCTGCGCTTACGTCAAGTGTATTTTACAGGTTAGCAGGGAATTTCTGCTTGTGTGGTTGTGCGCGTGCATAGTTCATGTAATACCTGGCAGTCTTCGTTAACACAGCTAGTGCAGAATTTGGATGCTTGCCCTGTAAGCCCAACATTGTTGAACAGAGCGATGAAATTGGGCCCTGGTAACAGTGTCAAGTGTCAAAACATAAAAAATCAGCCATTTTGGTCCTTGACAATGCTGCTGCTGCTCGCTACCTAGTCCCTTAAATAGTGCTAATATGCTGGACTCCCTTGACAACTTTCTTCACAAGAGATTTGGCCTTGATTTAAGTGTAATTTACAAGACCTACATGTACGGGCAGGTCTACAATCTACTCCTAGAACTATAGTGATGGGAGTACAATCATCATAGCAACTACATGTACACCACTTTTTATGTACACATGTACTTGTAGAGTAGGAAAAAAATGAGAAAGAAAATGCAGGGTTCTTGTATTAAATTAGGAATATTCATTAAGTTTATATTAAAGGGTCACAAAGTTTATCGTGGATTTTAGAACTTTTTTACAAGTCACATAATTGACAACATAAATGTTTAAGCTCATTCATATGATGTTTAGGCCTATACTCACTGACAATCGTGAAGTGTTGTTTAACCCCAAACCAACTTAAACATTCAACAGAAACAATGCCAGACTCAATACAGGCCACAAATGTGTCATATTATATAAACACTTTTTATTTATCATGGTTTTTTTTATTTTTTTATTTATTTATACTTAACGTATCTGAATACTCATTTATTTCTTTTATTGATTTTTTCTTTTTGCTTGCCAAAATAAGTAAGTAGTTTTGTGCATGTTTTAAAAAATTATATAATTTTTTAATTGTTTCCATTGATGAGTAGTTTGATTTACTTTGATAAAACATTATACAACTCTGCTGAATATTATTCTTTACTTTAGCATAATACATACATACCTCTTACGATTTTTATCTTTCACATGCTTGATAACATTTCTTACATTTTGTTTCTGAATTATTATTTTATGGGGTTTTGTCAGAAGGTATTGTGTTCAACATTTTTCATATTTCCAAACTTTCTCAATTCAAAACACCAATTTTTGTTCAAGGTATCTTCAAATTAAATGCTGAAAATGAAACAATGTATAGGCCTATAAATGAAAACTACGTGAACAGATCTAATATTTGGAAATTGTAAGTTGATTTCATCTTTACAGTTAAAAGAGATTTTGTGAAATGAGTTTTGGGGGAGCTCGGCCAATTGGCTGATATGCTTGTTTCCTGACTGGTTACCCAATAATGAAGTGTGACCTACTGTAATTGGTAAGGGAGACATTGTTTTCCCCAAGAAAACCTTAAGTCTATATTTGGGCAAACAAAGTGGATGTGGATGATTACCGTGATTTGTTACGTTGCTTTTTGTTGCTGTGTTTTTAAATCAAGTTTAACTTCAATACCTTTTCTTGGGTTAATATTTGACTTTGTTTTTTCTTTTCTTTGGATGGGGGGAGGGGGGTGCAACACCACAACTTAAATTTTTGTAGTGGTTTGCTGGGGGCTGCTCAGCTACCTTCTTCATTTCACCCTCTGTATTCATATTTTTTTCTTCCGTATTTTTTGTTTCCCCAACTTCGTGTTCTTTTTCTCACAGCCATTGACCCTAATGCATGTGCAGAAAATAGTCTATTGTGTACATATGGGGAGTGTGTAAACACACAAGATGGGTACCAGTGTAACTGCAGACGGGGATTTAGATCTATCAACGATGGACAAGCTTGCGAAGGTAGGGATTCTTTTCTCTCAGTGTTAGCTGTTGGTATTCAAAAGTCTAGTAATTTGAGTTATTTATTACATTCCATCAAGTAATAAACCACAAGGGGAAACTGACTGGGTAATTTTTTTTTATGATTTGAGTTTAAACAAAGAAAAATTGACTGGAGCGGGGCTTGAACCAAAGACCTCCGGATTAACATACAGGTGTTCTACCAACTGAGCTATACAGCCCTATGTTGGCGGTCTCCCCATTAGTCAATATCTTTGGTCGGGTGGCAGTCAGAAACCATATAACTGCTAGCTGCCGTGTAGCAATAGTTCAAAATATTGTTGTTTTACTATTAACTCGCTAGCTTCAGGTTTGGGATTCTTCCTGAGTTCAGATTTTTCTCAAACTTCCTTGAGCCTTCAGATTTTCTTGTCAGAAGTAAAGCTGTCACCTAAGGGGGAGAGAAATAGTCCACATTGTGTCCAAACTTGCAGTTTGTAATACTTTGTATTTCTGGTCATTTCCAGAGTCTGTAAACCTCCTGAATTCATAGGAGAATGCTGCCAGTACCAGTACCAGTTGGTTCAATTCTATTTTGAGGGTATAATATGAACAAGTTTAGTCAAGTCTGAAAACAGGGTACCAGGTTTCCGAGTTATCCACAGTTGTCTATATTTAGTGTGTATGACTAGATAATAACATTATGAGACCACATCTGGCATTGTTTGAAGATGTCATTGTGAACACAGCTGTTTCTTATTACTGTCATACCTTTTTGTTTTTACAAGATTATTTTTTTCTTTTGGCTGTATCGTGCATCCTGAATTGGGTCACGGGGTAAGCCAAGCAAAAGTTGTAAAAAACTAAACAAACATGGAACTCATTTCCAGATATTGATGAGTGTCGAGAAAATCAGGATATATGCCACGGTGGACGGTGCATCAACTCCATGGGTAGCTACTTCTGCAGATGTACAAACAGTGGAGGCCTGCAACAAAACGGCAACATATGTCGAGGTGAAGATGATGCATAAAAATCAGTCAGCTAGTAGTAATAATTACAAGGGACACATACACACACAAATCCTTCTTTGCCTGGCAGTTTGTATTGATTCAAGAAGCCGATAGGAAAAGGGCTTCGCTCTGCATGATTCAAAAGTGCCGTGTGTTTGGTGCAGTTTAATTACTAACATCAGTTTGGTTGCTTTTAAAGATTGACCTGTTCATGTAAAAGCTGACATGGACATGAGGTTGCTTGAATGGAGGTATCGCAATGAGCTGAAACAAAACAATTGTAACATATCCATCTTAGAGTGAACTGTAGATGTCCTCATTTGGATCTTGTTGCACTTTCATTGAACTAATAGGCCGTGTCCGAATTAGTGACTATGGCTTGATTGTCATGTGAACATGTGTTTAAAGCATAGGATGCCCATAGCAACACCCTTAGGAACAGCCATAGCCAGAGCCAAAACCGCCAATTCGGTCACGGCCATACACAGTGCAGTGATTTTTACCTTTGACCAAGAATCAAAAACAGTGCTTAAGCAACACATTTTACTTCACAGTTTGTTGCTAAGCAAATTTAATCAGGAATTCTGTCTCAATCAGTACACCTGACATGTTATTTTGGCCGGTCACCGTCTTCCTGGTAAGTAAAATGCAGTTATGCTTAGCCACTTTTTGTGCTCCAGCTCCAGAGCTGGGCCCAATTTCATAGAGCTGCTTAATCACGAAAAAATACCTAAGAACAACAAAATACCGCTTACCAGCATAAGATTACCAGCCAAAATACCATGGCACTTGTACTTTCTGTTACTGGTATCCTGCATTGCAGAAAATTCTGAAACAATATTTTCTGCTTAAGCAGCTCTATGAAATTGGGCTCTGATTATACATGCAGGTAGTTCTAGAATGGTCGAGGGTCATTAATGGAAAGTACAACGAATAGTGTTGCAACATTTTACTTTGGTTGTTTTATTCTATCCACAGATATCAACGAGTGTTTACAGAGCCCGTGCGGTGTGAATGCTTGTTTGAATACATATGGCAGTTATTACTGTATGCCTTCCTCGTGTATCAAGGGGTACCATTATGACAGCAGGGCACATCACTGTCGAGGTAATGTTGAACACTCATTTGGGTGCCCAGTTTGCAGCTGGCGGTACTTACAAGAACTGCGTTTGTTTGCTTTATGTTTTGACTTGCCTAGTCGTGCCTTCATCTAGCCTCCTGTCATAAACTTGAGCAGGATAATAAAATCACTGACCCATAAGCCATTACATGACCCACATAACCGAATGGGAAATAGGGGCTCAGGAAGCTCAATATTCGATTGGCAACCTAGGCCTTTACGAAACCATGACTTGGGCTCAGGCTTTAGGCTTGGCTCTGTACACCAGTTGGAGGCCCCGTACCACCCAAAGCATACTTTTTCCAATTAACTGACAGAGCCTAAGCTAGAGCCTAAGCCAGAGCCAAAGCAAGTTCCCAAGCCGAAGTAGTGGTGACGATCAGCTATAATCTTACCAAAAGTGTTAGCAATATGTTTTGTAACAGACAGTTGAATTCAATGACTGTCGCGAGCTGCATGTTACTATAATAATTGAGCCATGTAAAACATTCTCCCATTAGAGATATCAACAACTGACTGACATGTTTTGCTTGCAATCTTCTCTTTTTTCCAGATATAAATGAATGTACTGAGGAAGACAGTTGTGTAAATGGCCAGTGTGTCAACCAACCAGGATCCTATCGCTGCGTATGCCCGACAGGAACACTCATGTCTACAACGGAGGAAAACACATGCGCTGGTCTGTATTACCAGCTTGAAGAGTAAAGCCATGTCCAAATTAATGGCTGGGGCTGTGATTGTGGTTTGATTGCCATAGGAACATGTGCTGAAGCATAGGATGCCCATAGCAACATCCTTAGCAACAGCCATAGCCGCGGCCGTAAATTCAGACGCAGCCGTAGACTTTTACAATGGTGCAGCCATCTTGGTTTTTTTTTCCCTATTCGAATCAAACCAATCTGATGCTGCAAGGGAAAATAGTCTGACTCCTTATGGTGTTATGAGAATCAGTATTCACTGCTGTTGTCGCACGCGGGGAACTAGACAAAGATGGCAGCTGCCATGAGAAAAGTCTATTATATGTTACAAAGAGTCATAGATTTTCTGTTGTGGGACCATAATACAGGCACGGTATTCTTCCTTTTTGAATCTGTTTTTCTGATTTTTGTTTTTGCTCTGAGAAAATGAGTGAAGTTGTTCTTAAATAGTCTGTAACATCAATAAAGCATATCTCATATGTAGGCCAGCCCTTGTACTCAATAAAATGTTGCACTTTTTTTTCCAGGCGCCAATTAAATACATGTAATAACATTGAGTCATAGTTGAAGACTTGGTTTTGTTTGACAAACGGTCGAGGGATTTTTAAAGAACGAGACAACAGCAGTGACACTTTTTTTTTTATCAGCAATGACTCTACCCCTTATTTATCTATAGATACATGTGTAGTTCCCAACAGACGCCATCGTTACGGGCAAATTGCATTTAGACTTGCAGGCGCATCAAGCACTCAGTTATTAACGCAGCTGCGCTGTTCACTAACCAATCGTGAAACAAGTTTTGTGAATTGTGCGCGTTCCGCACGCCGTTCTCACGCAAAAAGCATTACTGTGTGTTCCAAATTGCCTGTAGAGATGAATGATTTACATCATATTGCAACCTATCTATTGCTTTTCACTATATTTGCTTTGAATCCACAATGCAATTCAGCTTCCAACCTTGTCCCCAGATATTGACGAATGTAGTGAGTCAGCTGATGTCTGTGGAGGAGGTGACATCTCTTGTTCCAATACCTTCGGTAGCTACACCTGTGAGTGCCCCGATGGCGCCATGTACGTAGAAGATATGAAAGGCTGCATCTACATTGACGACTTTACTGTTGGTAAATACACAATGTGAAATCTTCTTCCATGATCAGTATCATTTTCTAACTTTCTAGTATGGTTAAATTTGTTCCTTTTCTAAAAACTTGATTTTTATTTCATTCTAGTTAATTGAGCATTGTTGTTGTTTTGCTCATTTCTGTATGCATATGTTTGTCCGTTTGTCTTGTCTCTGTCTGTCGACAGGCTGATTACTACAAGCCTCGGATCATCAAATCAGCCTCCATACTGTTTCCTTTCTTTGCTTTTTCAAGCCTATAATAACTCAGTCTGTTCAGTCCATTTGTACCTGACCAATATGGATGTTGAGGTCAATCTTGAGACCTGTTGTTGCAGCTCTTGGCCTTGTGCATCGCCTTGATCTTTGGTTTCTGTTCAGTCCATTTGTACCAGACCAATATTGATGTTGAGGTCAATCTTGAGACCTGTTGTTGCAGCTCTTGGCCTTGTGCATCACCTTGATCTTTGGTTTCAACCACTTTACTCTCGGTCTCGGTCTCATGAAACTGAGAACCGAGACCTGAAATACATTGAATACAACATTGCGTAACTTTCTTCCATGTGCTGCCTTCTGTTAATGTTGTTTCCTGTTTTAAAATGTTGGGTGACTCCACAATAAACATGTGATGCAATACTGGATCTCAACGAACAGAAACAAACAAAAAGTATATAGCCTTTATATCTCTTCAATTGAATACTGAAAGTTCTATTGTTATCTGTAGACAAATCCACTTGGGATGTCCTTTAATACTGGTGTTTTTCACCATTACGTGGATACAAATACACCCAGCGTTGATTTATTTTATACACCACAGGCATCTCCGACCAATGATGTCAGAACAACTTTACAAAACGCCAGGGACAACCCTGATACAGGACGTACCTATATCTCTTTCCAATAATCTCTCATTTCTGTCAGCAGTAGAAACACAATTCTGGAAAAAATTCCAAACTAGTTTTACAAGTATCTTGTTCAGATTTGATATACAAGTTGTTACTTCAGTAATACGAGGGATTGTCTTGTCATTTTATTTGTATTTACTTTTTTGTTTATTTATTTATTTATTTATTTATATTTTTATTTTCAGAAACAAGTCCAGCTCCTCCAGTAACGCCCGATGAACAGGAAGGTCCAGAGAGAAAGGATTGCTACGCTTCTGTTGACGACCCCAATTTCTGCAGCAATACTTTATCCTCTAACGCTACCAGGCAGGAATGCTGCTGCAGCGTGGGTGCTGGTTGGGGAGATGACTGCCAGCTATGGATTTGCCCGCCAGAAGACTCCGGTAAATCACTCATTTGATCTTGTGCCAATAATTTCATCAAAGTTTCCATCTTCTTCTTTTTTTTTGTGGGGGGGGGGGGGACTTTTACAATTGTTTTCGACATTCCGTAGATTGTGAAGCCCACTGTTTCACCATTGAATACCATTTACACGTTTCACTAACAATAGTAATAATAATAACTAGTTCTTGTATAGGGCATTTTACAATAGCATATCAATGCGCTTTACATTAGTGCCCTGGTCAATGTGCCATAAGATTCCTGTAATCTTTCTCAGCTCCCTGGGGAGTATACAGCCCATAGGTTTTTTTTCATACACAATATCAACCTCTACCCTTTCAAGTGCCCTTTTATACCCCTGGGTGAAGAGAAGCAATTATGGTAAAGCATCATTGCTCAAGTGTTAATGACCAGGATTCGAACTCTCACCCCAATAACTAACCACGTAAACTTGAATTCCATGCTCTAGACTGCTTGGCCGGCCATGACACCCTAATCATGCATGGTTGTGTACTCTTTGATACAATGTACCTGATGGCAAGCCATTGCCTCACACGCGTACCTATCTGCGGCATGCCCAAAGCTGTATCTACTTCTGGCTCCAAAGCTGTCATACATGGTTGAGTAGTTTTACTATAAATCGCCCATTTCATTGTTCAAAAGCATTTCTTATGGCAGAAACTTAAACTCTGTGAAGATCTTAGTCTTTGACGAATGTACGCAAAAGCCAAGTCCAGTTATTAAAATGTTCTTGCAAAAAAAAAGTTCATGGCCTGATGTTTTGACACTAACGCCGTGTCCGAAACGGCGACTTCGGCTACAGCTACAGCTAGATCAGCGCGTCTGCCAGTGTTGAAGAATAGGCAGATGCACGCAATCTAGCCGTAGCTCTAGCCGAAGTCGCCGTTTCGGACACGGCCTATGAGTCTTTCTCAAAGGCTAAGACTCTGCCGTTAACTATCTTTTACATTTTAAACCATAGGTCCTTTTGGTTGGTAAGCAGTTTGCAACAGCTAATTCTGTTTTTAAAAAATTTAAATTTTCTTGTATAAATCGTCAAAGGAATACTAGCTTGATTCAAGTGCTATAGGCCTCTGGTAATCAGTGGAGCCAGTTTCAGTGAAGTCGGCTGTAGTTTTTGAGAAATTAGTCAAGTAATTAGTTTTGATCTCGCAAGTTCAAAACCTGACGTTTGAAAACTGTAAAAACAAACAGGGTTCTTCACAATTTTCTTGTGACTTCGATGACCATTTTGAGCTTAAACTTTCACAGGTTTGTTATTTCGCACAAAGTGCGGATCTTATCTTTGACCAATCTTTCCGCTTGCTTTTAACACGTTGACTGCCGGTCATAGATTCGTAGGGCGTTCCCATTTGCCAAGTGTGGTGCGCATGCGCGCATACCAAGTAGGTAACACTTTTTTGTGTCTACATGTTGTAATACAAATTCTCAGGATGTATGTCCTCACCACTGCCAGAAGTGTATTTGTTGCTTTCTCAGTGATGCCAGTGTATTCAATGTTACTACGAATATACTCGTAGGCGGCAGTCAACGTGTTAAACAGTAGTAAACAAAATTGGGCAAAAAAGTTGAAATAAGGACATGTAACTAACACAATAATTTTTTCCGGTAATAGCTGAAAAGTGATTAAATCTTAGTAATTTGTATTTGATTTTTTTCTCTTTTTCTTTTTCCTTTCAGCTGAATACAACCAGGTTTGTCCCATGGGGCGAGGGCATGCAGAGATAGAGGGATTGCATCCAGTCTTAGCAGCGAGCAGGGACACAGGTAATTTGACTTTTTTTTCTACAGTTAACAACTTTTCTGGTTGATCAGTCAGCATTATAACCACAGGTAGTAGAACCACAGATACTGTTGAGCTTTCTTTGAGCTATGATCAATGAATAAAAACTTGGTATCAGAAGCCGATGTTGTACAGTCATTTTAAAAATTTCAAGGATCTACTCGGGTGTTGTATAGCGGAGAATATTGGTAGATGCCAAACTGACTTTCATCATTCATACTCCCAAAGAAGAAAAACAACAAGAAGAAGAAGATGCCATTAACTCAAGATTGCCCAGATTGGAACCAATTTACCTAAACTCATCATTTTCATATCATTACAATATATTGTTTAAATAGAGTCTTTCCCTCGTGGAACACCTGTTTGTGTTAATTGCTTGTTTGATGAAAGCTTAAGTTAATGTTACTGGGTTACTTTTAAGTCGCTTCATAATCTTTGCAGGTATTAATGAGTGTAAAGTATTCCCCAACATCTGTGGGGAATTATCCTGCTCTGATCTGGACATGATGTACACATGTGAGTGTCCCGAAGGCCAGCAATACAACATGGACAACAAGCAATGTGAAGGTATGCTCATTGTCTTTGCCTCCCAAGACATTCTTTTACTAGAGAGTGCTCCTTTTTAACAATTTTCGTTTATGAAGTCTTATCTCCCACACATTGGTGTTTCATGGCCGAGCGGTCAAGCACACTGGACTCAAACTCTGTTGTTTCTGATCAGCAGAGTGTGGATTCGGTATCAATAAAGATTAAAAAAAGTCACCTGTGAAAGTTTCAGCCGAATGCAGTGTCTACTTGTTGAGGAATACAGCAAAACACCTTCATGGTATTTGCATCAAGAACAATGAATCCATCCACGTTTAGCGAGGTGACAGCGGGTACCAACCACATCTCTGGCTGCAGCATCCACAAGCGAACACCACAGAAATTTGAATCTCCAAAAGTCTCCTGAACGCGATCTTTTGAGATTCAAATTTTTAAACATACTTTGGAATGATTTCTAATCAACAAGGGGTGCTTCAGACGAAACAATTTCCCAGGATGCTCACTACCATTACCATCTTTATCAGTTTATAAAAAGTAGGCTTTCAGATGAAAAATATTTTTAAAAACGATTTTCCGAATCATTACCAAAATATGGCTCAAACTCAAAGTTTTGTAATACACGTAATATGATAATATTATTGCATCTATTGAATTGCCTTTCTTGCAGGCATTAACGAATGTGAGGCAAACCCAGGTGTCTGTGGAAGGTATCCCTGCATTGATCTTGAGGTCTCTCATACTTGCCAATGCCCTGATGGTCTCAGGTACAACCTCGCCAACAGAGAATGTGAAGGTGTGTGTTTAAGTAAAATCACTGTCCGTTTTTATTGGACTCGTTTGTTGTTTGTTGAAGCCACACAGCTTTGTTTAGTTTGATTCAAAGAGTGGTTCTATTGAACGTGCCGTCCAAAATATGTACTGGACTGCTCCTTTAATCCTCTCATTACAGAATTGTTTTGACTGAAACGACCGCTGGTGATTGCATTGTTTGACCACACATTCTTACATGACAGAAAAATTTTGTTCAAAGAACAATTTTACAAACCCTATTATCACCTTGAAGTTATTGCTTTACAGCAAAAATAAGTTATACAAAATTCAGATCAGCCCAAAAAATTTGCAAGTTCTTGGTCTTTTTTCCTACTCTTCCTACTTTTTTTTCAAACACTTTTTTGAGCTAAGTTTTGAAATGTTGGATCTTTCCACTCCTATTAGAAGAGAATGCATGGTAGCGACGTTATTTTACTTAAACCATCATTGGAAAGATTCGATCTGTCTTCTTCCAACCATTGTAAGCTTGTGCGTGGAGGGTAAACATGTAGAAAGCTACAGCTTTATAACAAAAGGTGTAGGTGCTCAGGATTGAGTGTTT
Organism: Pisaster ochraceus; assembly: GCA_010994315.2. NCBI lineage: Eukaryota > Metazoa > Echinodermata > Asteroidea > Forcipulatida > Asteriidae > Pisaster > Pisaster ochraceus. The sequence continues at coordinate 6,270,152 of CM021526.1, read as the reverse complement.
TTGTGTGTGTGTAAGCTTGGTCTAATAAAGTCACCAATGGAGAGGGTATGAGTGCAGTCGCCTATGGTGAGGAAAGGATTAAATGACTGATTGGTTTTCTTGGCTCACCTCCTCCAGGCATTAATGAATGTGAAGAGGACCCTGATATCTGCCAAGGAAAGCAATGTGTTGATCTTGAGGTGATGTACACCTGTCAGTGCCCTGAGGGTACCCGCTACAACAGACAGAACAGTCGCTGCGAAGGTCAGTCATTGTAACTCCCCCCCCTCCCTCCACCCCAACCTGAAAAAGGAAACGCAGTATTTTGTTTGGTTTTTCAATAGTCATGTCGGCCATCTTTACGAGCAACGGTTAACCTTTTGTTTTTTAATGCACAATGTATTTTGCGTAAATATCGAATTCCTTTTATGATTGGTTGGTGAACCACTTAGCTTTTGAGTAATATTAGAACACTTGACGCGAAGCATAGACCTAAAGTGCTCGTAGAGACGGCATTTATTGAGAACTATCATCTGTAAAAAGCTGCTCCTCTTCTTTTTGTGTGTGGATCAGATACTGCATGCTCTTTTTGAATGTGAATAAATTTGGTGCATCAGTTTTGTGGTGATCACTCTTCATGGATTGGCTACTTTAAAAAAATTACATGGGTGAGGTTGGGGGGGACTGGTGAACCTTACCCCGGCTTTGGCTTCCTTAATCTGCGCCTCAAGCAGGTCAAAGGTTAGATTGGTCATGTTTACATTGGTAGGAAAAGCTTGATGACGTGGCACCTTTTAAACACTGTTATCATGTTACCATGGTTTTCTATGTTTTTCTTCTCCTGTCATCATCAGGTATCAATGAGTGTAATGTCTACCCAGGAATCTGTGGGAGTTTGCCGTGTGAGGACCTTGAGACTCTGTATACCTGCCGTTGTCCTAATGGTTACCAGTACAATAGAGAAAGCAGACGCTGTGAAGGTAGTCCCCCCCAGCCCCCACCCCCCCACCCCCATGCACCCAGTTACCCTGCAACTAGAAATTGTTAAAATTAATGACCACATGTAAAATTAGTTATGCCAATAAATTTCTTCTCGTCCAAAATCTTAAATTGAAATATCATGCCGACTGAGACTAGAGAGGCCACCGTCGGCCATGCCCTTTTCC
>CM021526.1:6236851-6256179 GCA_010994315.2 Pisaster ochraceus | reverse complement strand
TAAAATGCAAACATACACTCTCTGAGAGGAAAAGGACATGTGACCATGGATAATACTTAACACATGGCTCCCAAAACTAACAATTTTGTTTATTGACCAAGCTTCTATTTTATACTGCTTTTTAGTTTGTAGGCGATATCCGCAAAGTTGCTTCAATTTCTTTTTTTTTTGCAATCACCTTTGTCGGCTATATCTAATGATATTGTGTTGCTTCAATTCTTTCACATCTTTCCTTCTTTTATAAAGCCACTGCTTTTGGCATTTCGTTCTGATATTGCAGCTGACATTTTCTACAGTGTACTTCTCCTTCCAGGCCATGTCTTCTCTCCTGGCTTTGGTCTGTAACGCCTAAGTTAATCTTGGCTAGACTCCTTCCCGATCGTCCCATAAAATCAGTTGGTACAGTTGCCCCACACCAAGTTTGATTTGTTGTGCGGAACTAAATCAAAACATTTTGGGAAAATACTGAGTGTACAGTGCTTTACACACATCAGTGTATGGGTAAACACAAATAATATTCGTCATCCACGATGCAAATTTAATAATTGTTGCAGTACCCATCGCTAGAATATACAATCTGAACTGACTCTAGCAACCAGGCAAGCTCTAGTGGTAAGACATCTTCTCGAGAATGGCAAAGGTCATGGGTTTGAGTCCCGGCTGAGTGATATGCCTGTAGGTCTTTTCATGGAACACGGGAAAGCACTGGGTATATAGTGCTTAACACACAGCAGTTTATGTGCAAAACACAAACAACAAATCAAAACAGGCAAAATCATGGGATGATTTTAGAAAGTTTTAGGATAGTTACAGAAAGTTAAATTTACCATTTATTTTGCTATCTTCTTCTTCCATCAATTTATGGTGGGACTAGTTCCTCTGCTGCTGATTTTGTTGATTTGATTTTGTCCCCTTGCACGTTTGTCGACCTGTCTGTCGACCTGTCTGTTGTTTGTAACCCCAGCGAGACTCCTTTAATAGTCTGTCGTTTCCTCCCTCTGTCCTAATTTCAAAATGACCATTAGTAACGAGTCATCACAACCTTCGTTCTACATCTTGTCTCTTCTTGTAGCAAAATAAGTAACTTTGTGTCTCTACATTCTGCAAATTATCATAGAACTGTCCATAATTTCATGATTTGACAAGGAGTTGTTTCATCAAATTGTATTGATGAGATGTCAACAGTTTTGTACAGGAGGTTGTTCAACAAAGTCTATGTTCATGTTTTGTAAATATACATCTCATCATCAAGTCTGATATTAAAGTTGGATTCACAGCAAGTGCATAATTTTCCTCTTCAATGTAAGAAATTGGATTTTGGTTGTGCAGGGAGAATTTACAATATTAAACAACTCACGGTGAGATGAACTTTATACTGGGCCCAGTTTCATAGAGCTGCTTGAGCAGAAAATATTGCTTAACAATTTGCTGCTAAGCAGAAATGAGCAGGATATCAGTCACAAATTGTACATTTGACAAGATATTTTGGTTGGTAATGAACAGACTGGTAAGCATGGTTATGGTGTACTTAGCTACTTAAGCAGCTCTATGAAATTGGGTAATGCTTTAATTTGCTCATTTATTTTGCAGCTATTAATTGTTAAACATGTGCTTTGTTTGTTTGTTCTTTGTTTTTTTAATTGTTCACGTCCAATCAGCAGCTAAACTCAATGCTTTTTCATTAAGTCATTAATGAGCTGTATATTATTTGCACATAAAGGCTGAGATAATTAACATGTGACCGGAATGAGATTACATAGTAATGGTTTTGTCAGATGGGTAGAGACCCGTTGAAAATCATTTGAGCATGTTGCATCAGACAGTAAGATTGTTGATACTGGCCCACTTTCATAGAGCTTTTATTGAACACGCTAAACAAATTTATTTAGCATGTCATTGGTTTGCTTAGCAGAAACAGGCAATTTATATGGCTACGTCCCAATTGGTGGCTATGACTATGGCTATGGCTATTTCTGGATTGCTGCATCATCATTGGTTGAAGTATCAGACATCCCTAGCAACACCCTTAGCAACAGTCATAGCCAAACCCAGAGCCACTGATTCAGATACTGCCTTACTTGCCATATGACTTGATTTTGTGTTGTCTGTGTGTTGGTTTCAGACAAATTTCAGTTTAGCAAATAAAATTACAAACTATTATCGAGTGCTTATGTTGCTGAGGTTGGCGCTAGTATTGGCGTTGGGCCCTGTTTGTGTGCTACCGTTGAATTGAGCTAGTCCTGGTAGGATGCCTGCCTCGTTGCACGGCTACTGGAGGAGTCCAACCTGGGCTACAGTAGCATGACATGAAACAGGGCCAATGCATTTATGAAAACTGAAGAGAAACACTCTCTTAGATGCTACTCTGTTTTTGTTTTCCAATTTATTGCTGAACCTCAAATCCAAATCCAAAACAATTCTGCAGAATTCCATCTGCAGAGTGTTTCTATTTATATATTTAAAACACTACTAGTGCTTATTCTGATTGCACCAGTTGAACAAAAATAGGAATCAATGGATTTAACCCACCGGTCAAAGAATTGTACCCCATGTATGGATTAATGACAGATTTGTGATTGGAAGCATATTTGAAATGCAAAGTTTATGTGTCACAGGCTAGGATTGGCTCACATGATGATGTTGATGAAGACACTAGGTGGCAGCAGACTTATCAAATTTACCCTTCAAAAAAACTGTATGCTCAGAATTTGCAAACAATGGGAAAATTTATTGTGCTGCTGCCATTTGCAGTTCATTTTTATTAATGTCTGGTACCTTGACTTATTTGTCAGTAGATAATGTTTAAACTTGAATTCCTCAGACTACAGAGACAGTTGCTATGTCACATGGTTCGGGTAAGCTTTTGTATAGAAACCGCCATGATGACGATCCATTGTGCCATACACATTCATTTAGAATTGTGTGTAGGTGTTCGCAGTCTCGTACATAACTACGCAAAAGTTTGCCCGAATCATGTTCCGTAGCAACTGTCCCTGTTCTGTATAATCAGAGGAATTCAAATTTAAGTGGTCACTCATGACTAAGCAAGCAATTGTACCACTACCAGACAATATTCAAATCTAACTCGCGCATGACTCATAGACTTGGTTCAACTAAACTGTGTGTATTGTTAACAATTAATCACATCAGATATCAAGGAATGTGATGAGAGACCATGTGGAAATGCAAGATGTCTGGAACTGGAGGGTTCCTACATGTGTGAATGCCCCACTGGCTATGCCTTCAGTCGAGAGTCTCTGTCTTGCCAAGGTAAGTTCCTCAAAATGTCTTCTCTGTTTGAAACTAACCTTGCTTGGCGTTCAAATCACAGTGTGTCGTTTTTCTTTTGTGGAAACCCTTAATGATGCCCTGCACTTCTAACTGCACTCTTTTAATGAGTCATCAAATGACGCAAGAGGCAAACATTTCAAAACAGTGACAGTCTTGACTATTTCATGAAGATATAACATTTCTGTACTTTCTTTTGATTTGGTAAAATCCTCCAAACAAATAGTCCAAATGATTAAAAAAAAACATTCTCAGGAACGGAGCAAGTGTAAATCTCCAAATGCATCAGTGCTTTTTAGGAGCTGCAAAGTTTTGTAAATTTATTTTTACAAATCTGTGTGGTTTACCTGAAAAAACAAAAAGGGTGTGTATTTGTTAAAGTGAACTCTCATAGTTGTGTGAAGTTTTGTGAAATTAGCGGGAGATGGTGTTTTGTGTTAATAACATTCATCTCCCGCCAATGAATGAAATTATTTCTCCTGATTTTACCAAAAGCCAAAGTGATCATTACCGAAAGAGGTAGAGTGTTCTTGATTATTAAAACACATTTTACTTTCAACCACTTGTGCTACAGAGTAACATAATCTAATTGTTTGAATGGCTTAAGAGTAATCTTTATTTTTATTTTGTTTTAAAGAGCACTGCATCCCTTCTAACTCACAAGACTCAAATCTCAAGACATGCCACCAAAAAGCTTACTTGGGATAAAAACTGGTACTGGCTGAACCCTTTAAGAAGATACTCACCCAACACTAAAAAAAGAAAAAAACAGTTTGATTGTTTATCTTATTGCTCTAAAGTGTAAAATAATGTATAAAAACAATTGCAAAACATGAATTAAAGGTACAGTACCCTCATATATAATTTGTTTTCACACATGATTACTATTTGGTCATGAGATTTCACAGGTTATTTACCTTTTTAAATTTTATGACACTGTTTGAAAGTTAAAACTCTTCCACAAACCAATTTGTATCATCTTTTTGAACCACAAAAGAAAAGGATTGTGGTAACCTCAAACTTAGTTTGTGAGAAAAAATATGTTACAGGGTTTAACTAAAATGAGGGGTGGGGACACTTATTGAGAAAGTTTAAGCTTTTCCTAATCATTGCTTACTTCCATTGGCCAACTCTGATGTAATTAGTATCAGTGTGGATTCAAATAAACCTGTTTTGGTCGTCATCACAGACTATGACGAATGCCAGGTTGCTTTCCAGACTTGCGGCAACGGAACCTGCCAAAACTTTGACGGATTCCACCTGTGTACCTGTCCCCTTGGCTATATGTTTGATGACCTGCTCACATTGTGCATTGGTGGGTTGTGTTAATAACGATCATCTCCCGCCGATTTCACGAAACTTTTACGCAACTACGTGAGTTCACGTGCGCAACATTTATCGTGTACACCACTATCACAAGAAATCTTGCACAAGTTGATTTACGCAGTTACATAAAGTTTTGTGAAATCGGCTGCCGATCATCATTATCATCTCCATCTGCATCTTCATCATCTTCATCATCCAGACGCCACTTTCATCGCGATGCAGCAGCCCAGCTTAGTTTTGAATGTTTTGATTTTTATTATGTGTATTTGTTGTGTAAATCACAATGCAAGCAGAGTTGGAATACTTCTTTGACACTATGGGATTGCTCATTTCTGTTTTTTTAGCCTTCTGTTGTTTGTTTATGAGAACAATCTTGCTTGTATTGTACTCAAATTCTGGACAAATTCTTTAAAACTGTCTGCAACAATTCTACATTTCAAACTCTCTGAATAATCGATTACAAAGATGAGTACAGTTTTACCAGGAGTGAGTTTGATGGAATAGTTTGTATGAATTGAGCGCATTTGCTAACATCACATGCTTTTTTTCTGTTGCATTATGTTGCACTATAATAACACACACTGGTTACGAGACGCAACTTTATCGAGGTGTCAAGCAATTGTGCTAAGCATGAAATAAAACTTACTCAGTAAAACCGGGATATGGACCAAAGGACAAAAAATCCCGTGATTTTACCTTTAAACAGCCCCTGTGACCATTGTCAGGATTGTTCTCTGACACCCGGTTCAGACAGTCCCTCTAAACGTTGCACTGGACCAAATTATTGAATTAAGTACGTAAAAAGTTTGATGTCTGAAACAGTTAGAAGCAACTGTACACACTGGAAGTTGAAAGATCGACTGTTGCCGTCGTTCTGAACGACTCTGGAGCGTCTTGGTTTCAGACGTCGATCTTGTCATGAGCCAAACCTAAAGTAAATGTTATGTTAAGTTCGCCTGTCTGAAACCAAAATTTGATTGGGTCGACCTAGGTCGCTCCTAATCTTTGGTTCGATGCGACTCTGGAGTGCCTGTCTGAACCGGGTGTAACCTGTCTTGGCCTTCAGTTGTTCTCAAGAGAGGTGACTATTGAAAGTGCCATCACAGAGATGAAAGACTCGGCCCTTGATTTCTGTTAGCGGTGATGTGAAGAGTCTGTCAGCCTCTGAAGTATAGCATCGTTTTATCTTCAGGGAGCTTCATCTCCAGACCAAGCGGATGCCGTTGTCAAACTTTCCATGAATTTTCATTTTTGCACAATCTCGCCCATTCTTAAAGCAGAACAAATATTGAGCAATTAGATGTGCTCAAATGTTTGAGATATTCCCATGTTCATTGCTACCAAAGTCCGCAATTTGTTTCCGAATTGAAATCAATAAACAGACAGTCGGACACCTCAAATGAATTAAGGTCATCACATCACATCATCAACATCAACATCATTCATTTATCCTAAATTACATACCCACTGACCATTATCCATAGTTTTATACATCCGTTGTTTTATTCTTATATTCTGATAACGGCTGCAAAAGCCTGTCGGAGATCTGTGGTATCAGTGTATGTGAAATGACAACAGTCACATACATTGTACATGGTATAGACCTAAGTGGTGCCCAGGTATCTTCTTGTCACCATTTGTAAACAATTTGATAGGTTTTAAAGACCCAGTTTATGTCAATTGTACTTGTGGACAGTAATCATCTATTTGGAGACCCTACTTTGCAAGTGAAAGTACATTTGAGCATCCGATTTCTAGCCGATGCTTGATATCAATTATCCATTGACATGTAGCAACCTTTCTATGGTTTTTACATTTAAGCTGCTACTGGTTGCACAAGCATGGAAGATAAATTGCATTTACACTGCAAAAGTTGAAACAATCACATATCAATGATCCAGTTGGCATATTGATTGTTTTATTTTACAACTGATAACAGCTGCACTAGCCTGTTAGGTCTCTAGTACAGTACATGTACATGCTACTTAAGAAGAAGACACTAACGTATCTGTGACAAAAACTTAAGAGATTCCTTTACTTTCATGTTTCGGCTCTTAATGTTGCACCAGTATTTGTGGTTTTGGTACCACTACTCACTTGAAAAAAAGACAAATTGTTATTTATTATCCGGTTGATGTTTGTTGTGTTGTTTTTATTTACTTGAAGCTGAAAATGGCTGCACCAGTGTGCCAGATATCTGTGGTAACGGAACCTGTGTACCTAGAGGTGAGGATCATGACTGCCAGTGCCCGGACGGAGAGAGATTTAACTGGCAGAGTAATCAGTGTCAAGGTAAAAAAAAAAAATCTCAAACTCAATTTCTCCAGTGCCATTTTAAGGCATTCAAAGTAGAGTTGGATCCCCCCCATGAGAAAATCCACTGTATATAAATACAACGTGATACGTGATTATTGTTATGTCTTATCTTTTGTATTTTTGTCTGTGCCGGCTAAAGAGGAGAGTTCCCTTGATAGAAACTTTGTTTCTCTTAGGCAGTCCGTCGGGATCTTACTGGTTCAGCTCTTTCCTGTTTGCTATTTTTATGTACTTGCCCAAGAAATAAAACAAAATTGTATAAATATTTGTCAATGTGGAATAATATTTGTATCTGCCTACCTGGGGCGAGTTTCATGGAGCTGCTTAATTAAGCACAAAAATTACTCTTACTAGACTAAGATTACCAGCTAAAATACCATGTCACATGTGCAATTTGTGACTGGTATCCTGCTCACTTTCACTTGGCAGGAAATTGTTCAGCAATACTTTCTGCTTAAGCAGCTCTATGAAATTTATAGACTTCCTAGTTTCAATCGTTTAATCTTTTTCAGCCTCCTCCCAAACTTCGATTGAATAAAAAGTATTTCATTTTCATATATTGTTTGTTGTTGTTGTCTTTGACTGTAGATATCAATGAATGTGCAGAGTTCCCCAACATCTGTGGACAGGCTAGCTGCATCAATGAGTATGGCGACTACAGCTGCAGTTGTATCGAAGGCTACGAACACGACGCATCATCCAGATCATGCGTTGGTTAGTTACTGTTAATCCTCTCCCATCAGGCAGATTTGTTAACTTATAGTTACTAAGTTTTGTAGTTTTAGTGGCCCAGCTCCCGGGATTGGACCTTCCCTGCGGTCAATGGTGCCTCCTGAAACGGTTCCGCACTGATGCAGCGTATTTTTTTCTCTCTGCCCACAGATGTAGATGAGTGTTCAGTGAATGAGGACATATGTAACAACGGATTATGTGTCAATGAGGAAGGTGGTTTCCTGTGCATCTGTCCTGCACGATCAGCCTTCGATTACAACACCATGTTCTGTGTGCCAACAGGTAGAATTCAAAAGAAATGTATTTTACTCTCAAATTTTATTACTTTTATGTTAGAGTTGGGTTCTTTTTTCCGTTTGTGTATCAAAAAACCATTGCATTGTTTGTGCTTCGATTTGATGGGTTTGGAACCCAAAACCACCATTAGCATGAAGCCAAGCGCACCCAGTGCATTCTGTGTCCAGATTGGCAGCTATGGCTACAGCTGGATCACCATGTCATTATGTGTTGAAGCATAGGTTGCCCTTAGAAACACCCTTGGCAACAGCTGCAGCCACAGCCGCCATTTTGGACACTGCCAAATAATGTATTCAAGAGACCAAACATTTTGGAGTTGAGGTTTTAACATGCACTAATAGAAACGACGACATGTTACAAGAGTTTTTGTTAGCCTTGACGAACTTAGTTACAAATATTCCACTGTCCATTCAGGCGATCCCAACTCGTTGCCAAATCCCCCGAGAGGCGCTTTCACCGGCGGCAGCACAGAGAGTATCAATGAATGCAACCGGTCACCCAGCCCGTGCACCGATGGAATATGCATCAATACCGATGCAGGGTTCAGATGCCAATGTACTGACGGGTACCAGCTCATTGAGGATGAGAACCGATGTGTTGGTGAGTCACTTTGTTTTTGTTTTTTTTGTTTTTTTTTTGGGTAAAGAATTTTGAGGGTTGCTCTGTCTTCGGGACTTTAGTTATTTTGCCCTCCAAAATTTGGGTTAAACGGTGGGAAAACTTTAGGCACAGCAAGGAGAAAGAAAATTGACAGAGAATGCAAAAAACACTTTTTACCCATGTCAAATTTCGGGCAAATCAACCCCTCTGCCCCCCTTAACCTAAGAGTCCCCATCATACACCCAAGAGCTTTGGCCATTTTTTAACCTACGGCTTAGCCTTAGGCTCTCCCGCTTCGGGAACGTCTGTCAGTTTGAAGCCGTGCACCACAACTAACTGTGAGTTTTCAAATCAACTGATTGAGCCAAAGTTGAAGCCCAAGACGTGGTTTTGAAAAGAGCCTTTACATTTTGACTTGTTTTTACTCATTTTCATGAAAGTAAAGAAATGTGCGGTTCCATTTCAATAATTTCAATAATTTGTTTGAGGTATTCCTTCCAGTGTTTTGCCTGATCCTAAAGTCTATCACTTATTCATTCATTTGTACATTCACAAAACCAGGAGTGAGTTTATAAACATTAAACAAGACGAATCAGTTTGTCATCCTCCACTCCTGAACATATGGACATCTTTCAAAACTCACTATTTTAGTTGAATATGGTAATTCGTGTTGCTGGTTTGGCCTGGTGTTTGGCTTAGTTCCTTGTTATATAAAAGTTTTATCTGTTGTTGTATATTCTGCCTTTGCTATTACATGCATACAAAGTTTAAATCCTTTTTTCAATGACCTGGGCTACAGTTTAGCTCCTTTTAGAAACGTTTTGCTGTTGTTGCACATTCTTTATTAGCTTTTGTATCTAAAACTTTCATTTCATATTTTCTTGACGTAGTGCTTCTCATTGTAAAGTGCTATTGGTCCTTTTTAAATTTGTTTATCCATTGGTATTTCCTTTCTTTTAAACACTTGGGATTTATGGTATAGATGTAAGGCACTGTATAAGATCTATTTATTAATGGCGTGTCATGGCCGAGCAGATAAGAACACCGGACTCATGCTCTGGCGTTTCTGATCAGTGGAGTGTGGGTTCAAGTCCCGGTCGTGACACTCGTGTCCTTGAGCAAGACACTTGACCATTATTGCTGCGTCCTTCGGATGGGATGTAAAGTCATTGGTCCCTTGTGTTGTGTAACGCACATAAAAGAACCCAGTGCTCTTATCGAAAAGTGAAGGGGTTACGACCCGGTGTTCCTGGTTTGCATTGGCTGCATATTGGGCCACAGCACCTTGTAAACCATGACTATGTGAAAGGAGTAGGTCTCATACTTCAAACGTAGCCCCACACACCTTGCAGGAAAACACTTAATATTGAACCACATTGAGTGCCACTGAGTGACGGATATGAGCGCTATATAAGCAGCCGCTATATTAATATTTTTTTCAAAATGTACTAATATCTTTTTTGTTTCTACCCGTCATAGATATAAATGAATGTGCCTCTCAGGAGGAGGTGTGTCTGTATGGTAATTGTGTCAATGAGAAGGGATCCTTCCGTTGTGAGTGTAGAGAACCCCTGACCCTGGATAGCACTGGCCGTAGATGTATCTGTAAGTAACAGTAGTGTTTCTTTCAGATGCAACATCTGTAAAACAAGGGAGTTTATTTGTTCTGCCCACAGACCCTTTATCTTGCTACCACCATCTTGGTCATGTTCCCTGTGTCCAATAACAGTAATGAATGCTGTTGATCAGTAGATAAAGCGCCAAATAAAAACTGTTGTTATTAGATATGAACAATTTTATAAAATTGATCTTGTCTGTTTAATTTTCCCCAAGCTGTTATTGGTGTGGTCGGCACAGAGAGGGACAACAGAAAGAGTCTTTGCTGGCACAAAACGGATAATCCCGGTTATGAGACTGTGTGTGGAATGATCATCAATACAGCTCTCACGTACAAAGAATGTTGCTGCGCTGAAGGAGTTGGCTGGGGGACAAGTTGTGACCCATGCCCTCCCAACGGTGGATGTGAGTCAATCTTTTAACGTTTTATATGTACTTCACGTATTTCGCTTACTTCGACTTTAGCACAAACGATAATGATAAATGTATACTTTTTGAGGCGTTGCATGGTGAGATATCAATGTGTATTTGGTTTGCGGTAACACCATGTGTATATCTACTAGCTGTGTAGACTTGTTCTTCGGGTAACTAGGTCTTGCTTCTTATTCAATGATAAAATTGAAACTTTCACATTTCTCACCCTTCTTGAAGTTGGTCGTACTCTGTCTCAAAGCTTAATTATCAACAGGTGACCGCTGCTGCTCTGAGTCAATCCCAATGTCAGGATTCTACTTTCTTTTTCGGCTCTACAGCCATTTGGTTTGGCCTGATCAGACAGTGTTTAGAAGTTCTCAATATCCACCGTTTTTGAGTCTTGAGGTTCAATTTGTACCATCATTTTATTTTTTTTTACTGCTAGACCACTAATTAGCTTACTGGTTGAAGGGAAGCTTCTTGGCTTACCTCTTTTTGGGTATTTTAAGATTCTTTATTTGTGCCTCTGTTTACATAAACTACTCTATGCGGTCACCATACAAAATGTTCCTTTGATATTTCTCATTCTACAGTATTCATTTTACAATCTGTATACGGCCTATTAATCAGTGTTGATTTACTTCAAACTTCAGGGTTGAGAAATGTTATGTCTGCTCGATGAAAAACTTGCCCTGCCCTCCAATTTGCTTCTCTTGTGCTGAGGATACTACTGTTTACAAAAGGTTCTTGCAATCAATAACTGGGGTTACTAAAAGAGGGAAATGCTATCATTCCAACACACCTCCTGAGATTTGGATCATAGTTTCAGACTTTTTTTTGTCAGCGATGACTCTTGCACCTGCCACTTATGATAATCCACAGTGAACAGTATTCTGTACACGTTTGAGAAGTGTTTGATTCTTTAAGTCATTAGTCTTCAATGTCTTCCAAATCTAGATGAACAAAGAGTTCTTTGCGAGACTGCTCAGGAACCATCCGGACGAACTGGCTCGGGACCGGCTCCTATTCGCGAGTACCCAGACGGCTACTATCATCCCACTGGGGAGGATGGAATATACGCACACGGTTCTGAAGGGACCAGCGTAGCGGAGGAGTAAGTTAATGACTACCAGTTTTCTTGGTTGTATTTTGGGTTTTGGTTTTTTTTTTAGGTTGTGTCATGGTTGAGTGGTCTACTGCATGGGACTCAAGTTCTGATGGCTGAATCATGGGAGTGTGGGTTCGATTCCCGGTCTTGACACTTGTGTCCGTGAGCAAGGCACTTAACCATCGTTGCTTCTCTTAACCCAGGTGTTTAAATAGGAACTTGAGAGGACAGTATTGTGTTGGATTAACCCATTCGTGCTAATTTAAGCAGCTTGAGGTTGTTTGCTCCAAGGTAGTTGTGAACGTTAGAGGAATGGTCTAAAAGTGTGCTCAATGAACGGGGATAATGTTGTACAGCACCTTGCGCTACATAACAAGCAAGTGTTATTATTTTGATTCATCTCATTGGTGAATTTATGATAATATGACCGTTAAATAATAGTTTCATTCGAATTGATGATGAATATTGGAAACAGTTCATCATTAACGGATAATGAAAAAGTGAGGCAGTATCATGGGTCAAATAATATCCATTGCAATGATTCGTGGAAACAGAGCTCTGAGGGATTAAAAACAAGAAACAATTATGAAAAGTGAAATCTAGCAATCAATAATTTCTTCCGTCTTACAAATGTTCTTGATGATGAAACCATCTCCTTTTTTTTCAGGTATATTCCAGACCAAGGTGGGCCTCGTCCGTTTAGAGAACCGTATCCGACTGGCCAGTCCACTGGAGGTTCACCGCCCTACACTGGTAGACAACCTCCCTACACTGGCGGTCAACAACCCAACCCTGGCGGTCAACGTCCCTACTATGGTGGTCAGTCACCGAACCCTGGCGGTCAACGACCCTACTATGGGGGACAGACACAAAATCCTGGTGGTCAGCCTCCCTACCCTGGCAGTCAACCACCTTATTATGGTGGCCAGTCACCAAATCCTCTCGGTCCAGGTCCCTACTATGGTGGACAGACACCAAACCCTGGCGGTCAACCCCCCTATACAGGTGGCCAACGTCCCTACACAGGGGGTCAGTCACAAAATCCAAGTGGTCAGCCTCCGTACTATGGAGGGCAGCAACCATACCCTAGTGGTGGGCAGACCTACCAAGGAGGGCGACCAACGTACCCAGGAGGGCAACAACCCAACTACAACCCCAACCCCAACACCAGGCCACAACAAGGTGTTAATCCTAGACCTCCACAGCCACAGCAACCTAGCAGGGGCACATCTGGGCAAGGTAATGTCAAAGAATAATGGTAATAACTTAAGAGGCTCTTAAATCGTCCTTCCTCACAGCAAAGACGCTGAATTGCGAGGGACACGGCTACGTGTTTGAGCTGCAGGGGTGTAAAGTCACATTTGGCAGCCAGCCACATTGACCCATATGACCATGGAGCACAGCCAGAAAATGAGCCCATTATAATTTAAATCTCATCCATAGATTCTCAAGGATGCCAAGTGAAAAAGTAGTGCATCCTCTGTTCATGGAGCTATATAGCTCCAAGCTCTGTTATAAAAAGTCAAGTCATTCTGAAACAAAAAACACCCAATGAAGACAATTCACACAAAAATGTTTAAGTTGATATTTCTTTGTTTCCTCAACATCAGGTGGAGGGGCCTGTGATAGTTTACCACGAACCATCTGCGGTCAAGGGAAGTGTCTGAACGTGGAGGAGACCTACACATGCCAATGCTATGCTGGATTCTCATTTGACAATGACCAGAAGCGCTGCGTACGAGCAAAATACAACAGGGGCTGAGGACCAACCCTTTCTGGAATCTTATCTTTTCTGTGTCTGTTTTTATGTGTTTTTATCGGATGTGCCTTTCATTGTACAAAATCCATTATCAAGAAGCAGCTTACACATTGGGAGGGGCTGGGGTGGTGTTTATCAACCCCTACCCCCACCCACCCTCCACCAGGCTGCATGGTGAGTCAATGTACCCAGACTAAGAACTAAAAATGCTGCATTTAAGCTACGGAGCGTTAAAAACATCTTCTTTCACTTCTGTAATGGTAGTTGACGATTAGTGATGTTTTTTGTTGGTTTTTTTTACAGGTTGTGGCGTATTTGGTCATTTTCAAAATGTCTATATTTAATGGTTTACAAAGAAGCATTCATTTCACAGACTTGACTGTATTTATGTGTTTTGTGGAAACTCTAGTAGTCCTTAACAAATATTGGATATATAACACTTTTGCTCAAGTAATGATCAATTGACTTTTAACTTGCAACAGCTTTCAAATTCCCCAAATAAATCTCGAACGAAAATGAATATATTTTATTAATCTGTTGTATAATCTTTTTAATATCTAGAAGTTTAACCTTGAAAATTTTAAATTATTATTACGACAATATCTTCCTTTTTTGTTGTTTGATTTGAATCAATGCTTAATGCTTCTCTAATGCTCCTCATAAAGGTAAGGTCATAGATCGGTTTTTGTCAACGTAAAGCTGACAAAAAGGCAAAGTTATCTAGAAACATTCAATAAAAGTTACCTGTGAAAGTTTCAGCTGAATACAGTGCCAGTACTTGTTGAGAAAAAAAACAAAAAAAACTGTCACTTTATTTTTATGAACAAACGTTGAATCCATCCACATTTAGCGAGGTGACAGCGGGTACCAGCAACATCTCCGCCCGCAGCATTCGTGAACAGGCGCCGCGGAAATTTGAGTTTTCAGTTAACCCTTTAGAAATCTGAGAAATGATTCATGCATGAATCGTTTCTCGGGTTCAAATGTTTGACTTCGAAGGGTATCCTTTCTCAAAATCGTTTATACTATCAGCAGCTGCAGTGACCACTAATTTTTAGAGTACTTCGTCTATGACTTTACCTTTAAAGGTATCATACTGGATTGGTAAGAATAAAAAGCATCATTGTTTTTTAAAATTTAGTCTGAAATCATGCTGATTATAAAGTTCATTGTAGGATCTTTTTTTTTCTGTGAAATATTTCCCCCTAAAATGAAGTCATATTTGAGAAAACTGTATCTGAAGACCTTTTTCAAAAAAAAACGCAACAAGATTTCAGTTGTTACAACCAAAATCAAGGACAATGTGTTTACATGCTGGAAAATATGCAAGGTTTCTCACTATTTTCTCCCGACTCGCCAATGAATTAGGCCCAAATTTTCATAGCTTTATTTCATGTATAATGGTTGATCACACACAGACACAGTGAACGGTCAGGTTGGGGCGGTCAGGTTGGCGTAGTGGTATCTTGCCTTGCCTTTCACCTCTGGGACCCCGGTTCAAATCCCACCGGGAGGCACTATGTGAATTGGGTTTTCAGTCCCTGCCCGATTGAGTGGGTTTTCCCTGGAATAATTCTCTGGGGTTTTCCTCCCACGTCTAAAACTGAAATTTCCTTCATTGTCTTCTCTCCTTTGGGTTCTTGGCTAGTATAGTGATTTAGTTCACTTTTCTGAGAGTCCTTGGCTTCACAACCAGAATCAATAAATGAAATGAATGAAAAACACTGTCTGCAACTATTGTCAGCTCTACCAATCCTGTAAAATACCTTCAAGTCTTTAAATGTCGTATTGCACAGATGAGTCCAAAAGAGACTGATCACATGTAATACTTCGAGTAAATTGAGTCTGCATCCGACTTCATTTCTCTTGCATTTCATTAGACATTTTAAATCAAACCATGACAAAACATGAAGTCATTAAACATTTTATAAACAAATTAGCACCTATTCCAAAGAAATATATATATAGTTTCTTTATAAAGACATTATTTGTTAATAACTAGATAGTATGTACTCCCCAAAATGTTGCCTCTTTTTCATTTTATGTTCTTCATTTTAGGGAAGTATTTTGACATATGCTGTACCAATATTGTTGAAGTACCCAAACTTTACGTAAAATTATCAACAGCAAAAAGTCCTTAAAACATTTGTTTTGTTTTTAGGTTTTTTTCACTCGTCCAGAAAATGTTTCCAATTGTAGTCATTGCTGTTTCTACCATTGTTTCATGAGTCACACTCCTTTTATTTACTCAAAACCAATATTTTAATTTATTATATACCCAATTGTTAGCTCTGCCGATTTGGCTTCAATATTTGTAGCAGTGTATATATATAACAAATATCAGCTTAAAATAGTGGGTACCAATCACTGTATAATGTACATTTCCTTCCAATGCAGTCAGTAAATCTAAATGCATGTTTGGAAATAGAGGTTATATTCTAGTAAATGAAATAGCACTGTTCTTTTTCTATAACTATCATTTGCATTCTTTTAATGATAAACATTGTCCAATAAAACTCAAAAGAGTCTAGTTACCAAATGAAACATCCTATAAACTTCATCAAACAAAAATTGCAAGTAGTGAGTGCTACAGAGGCACGCACCACCCAAGCATACCAATCAGCCATTAGCGAGTTGGATTTAAATAATGTCTGGTAGGACGACTTACTCAATCACAAGTTAGTGCTAAATTTGAATTAATGATATTAGTAATAACTTAATCTTTTATAGCGCCAAAGTCTGCCTAAAAAGATGCTCGATGTGCTTTACAAAGAGACAACTTAAAAAGCAAGGCAGAGCACAACAACAAAAACTACTACAAAAGGAGTAACCAAACAATTTAAAGCACATTAAAACAAAGCCCACAAATTCTCTGGCTATAGAGACAGCTGCCATGTCATATGGTTCAGGGCAAGCTTTTGTATAGCAACCTCCAGATGGGCAAACCCTGGTACCAGTGTGCCATACACATTTATTTAGAATGGGCGACTTTGGAAAATGCACACATTACCGAGAACAATGGATTTACCTTGTCTGCTGCCATCTACATATAGCATCCCAAAAGTCCCCCATTGTTTGTGGGTGTTAGCCATCTCTTACTATTTAACTACACAAAAGGTTGCCACAAAATTTTTACTTGTGACTATGCAAGTCATTGTACCAGAATGATATCCAAATCTGACTTGCAAATGGCTTATTCAAACACAGTCCACAGGTGTGGGTAGTTAAGCTTAATACACCATCAGGTGTTGGAAGGTGCTATGCACTCCAGTGAATATCCTGGGAAAAAAACTTCTGGTTGTGCCAAGTACTGAAAGTGAAGACAATTTATGGGGACACTTGATCTACAGCAACAACCCTCAGTTTGCCAAAAGGTACAGTATTGGTGTAGCATCATTCAAACTGTTCCATAAGATAAAAAGGCACTATGTTAGCGTCCAATATCATACTCTGTGAAACCACTGCATTAGAAAGTTTACAGAAACCTGTGAAACTCTTTTAGATCTATAGTGTACATAACCCTGCCAATGCTGTACCCTTACACCCTTCCTGAACCACACTATTACTGACTCTCTATGCACAGGCTGTGCCAGTCGAAGAATCTTCCACAATTTTTTTTATACATGTACTCCAGAGCGTTTAAGTGCATAAAACACTTGACAATAAGAAAAAGAGGAACAGTTGTTTTGCAAGGCACTCAAAGTTTGATCGTGCATCTGTCATTCGCACAAGATAAATGTCTACATAAAGTTATTTGCCATGTACGCTGTAAGTTCTGAATCTATGGCGATCAATAAAAGCAAAATATGCAAAAGAAATTGTGTGAATCCAGTCTTGTCTGTTACTTTGGTTGTTGCACGGGCGAGGTCTTACTACATTCCCATATCCTAATAACAGTGATAGCACTGAATGACAGTCTCATTCCATACTAAGTCCTCCTGTACCACCCAGACACCACGCCATCAATTTAAAATGTCCATTTTTCCCCCTAACCTCCATCTCCATATTTCAACAAACTTACATGTATACAATACTGGATGTCTGACACACAAACTTTACAAGTGATATGAATCATGACGTCCTACGTTTGCAAATGAGCCCATTGATCTAGATCAAAGGTTATCTTGTATAAATTTCAGCTGCTTTTTATACACTCATCCTCTGTGAAGAGATGATTGTGAAATCTGGATGATATTTTATTGTCCACAACAAAGTTTGCCCATCAGGAAATTACCCCGGTTCGTAGCAGGTCGTACTTTCATTTTTAAACGAAGGTGAATTCATCGATAGGAACTACAGATAAACACCGTTACATTATTCCTTCACACTTTATACAAATCCATATGGGATGTTCTATGCAAGCGGGTGTTTTGGGGTTTTTTTTCAAATTTGTTCGTTTTGATAAACAAAAAGTATACCAAAATCAATTGCTCCTACACAGGATCCGCATCAGTGATTTAAAAACCCTGTAAAACCTTACACAAAGAAACTTGTTTTCTTTTCTTTTTAAATGCACGATTGTTATGTGGGCTCATTGATTGTACACACATCATATACCAAACCAATCCACTTTATGCTTCATTGCACCAAAGAGACATTTTACAAACTCAAGGGGTTACACTTCACAGAAGAAAGTGTGTTCCATTGATCAAACACAAAGCTGTTTGTCTAAATTTCAAAGTACTTTTAGGATCAATGTTTGGTTTTGTCAATGTATGCTGATTTACAGGCACATACAATAAAAATCAGCAAAAACGTTCACATATTTATCAAGAATGTTGAGGTACTACCAACTTCATTTCATGCTGTATAGAGGGCAGCAATAAAATGAACACCCAGGAAATTTCCCTAGGTCGCCTGTGCCCAGGCAATCTTTGCCGATTTAAATTTGTCAACATACTCTCATTGACTTCTAATCATTAGGGGCAAATGCAGGATGCTTACTACCATGACCATCTTTATCACAAGTAGGCTTTCGGAAGAAAAATAAACACAATTTCTTTTTGGGGTCATTACCAAAGTCGTGAACCTACAAATAACAAATTTAGAGAGTGGAAGCCAATTAAGACCCAAAGGGATTGGTAATTGGTAAAAAAATAATGCAAGAGTCGAGTAACCTTTACATCAAGTTAGCTGGAAAACATACATGAAACAAAGTCAAACTATCCAGTACAGGATTTTAAGTAATACTTCTATATCTCACCGAGTATCAAACTTTTGTGAATAGAAAATCCTTGGTCACTGATTAAGGCACCGTTGATTCTATTTACAGTATACAGATAATGTTTTAGTCAGAAACAAAAAGTCAAAGTTTTCACCAATCAATCTCAGAAATCCATTCCTCTTCTGAGTACAATTTCAAACATTGTTAGACACTAAACATTTACATTCAAACCCTAGTTTGTTAACCAAGCTTACCTCAAATGAAATTGTTTCTTTGAATACATACGTCACTCCATCACATGCCCTGGCCCATTTATAAAACTACATGTAATTAATTATGTCAAGTTTTTAAAGGAATTTAGCTGTCAATGACTTTGGTGGGAGACAAATTGAATAAGAACTTAATAAATGTATGCTTTCAAATTAGCACTCCAAAGATTTTTCTGTCATACTCAGTCGACGTGATGAAAATGATGCAATAGCCTGAAAGCCTGAATGTCTAGAGGGCTAAATTCTGGGATTCACATTAATTATTGAAATCTAAGTCACATGTAAAAGATTTCAACCAAGAAACCAGAAATATATGTTCTTCTCATACTGCACACCTTGTGTGCATGGTGAGAAGAAAAAAAACCACTACATGTATTTTTGCTAAGTTTTGAGTACTCATGTCAATGTTCATTCAGTCGTATGATTTCAGTCTCTAAA
>CM021526.1:6057895-6075869 GCA_010994315.2 Pisaster ochraceus | reverse complement strand
CCCCCCCCTTCTCCAGCCCCATCCAGTGATAATTGTGATGGGTGTGCCAATGGGTACATCAGTGATCCAGAAATTTAGAAATGTCCAAGAAGGCAAAGTTGTTAAAAAAAACAAAAAACAATCATTTGATGACTATAACCGTATGCGCACAATCGCAAAAAAAAAAAAATTGGGCAACTGATTTTTTCGATGATGTGCCCAGGTTAATTTGTTTCAGGTATGGTTTCGCGAAGTGAAAACTACATTCCAGGTGAAATACTCTCCCAAGCCAACGACTGTTTGATTTGTCCATGGACCCAATAGACCTATACAAAATACAATCATGGACCAATGCATGATGAGTGCTCGCCGGTAATAAATGGTAAAGATATATGTGTCCATTGACCCCTTGTCAACGTTACCATAGAGACGGCGTCACTAGTTCTTGGGGGAGGGTGTCGGTGAAGTAGTGAGTCGAAAGGGCTGGTCAGGCCAACCACAAAATCAGACAAGGGAGTCCTTAGTATAGCTGGACGTTTTAAAGGGATAGTAAAAGCAATTTAAATAATTGACAATTTAATGAATTCGTTAATTCAATCGTATACATTATCTACAAGTGTTAAAACAGATAGTTTATGTTCTTTTATGGGGATTTGTGTTTTTTTGCCATATAAAAAGGGGTTGGGAAGGCGTGGGGACCCACAACTTAAAGCTGTAGACTGGCATAAGTAAATTTAAATAAAGAAGAAAATTAATGTCTAAGACCAGCAAAATAAATTTGTATTATGTGACTCAAGATTAATTTCATAATGTTTAGAAGAATGAGATTTTATGATCAACACATCCTTGTTGAAACGTCGCTTGTCATTTTCCCTTTAAAGAAACTAAACAGACAGCCATAACACTTTCACCTTCTAGGTCACAGGGATTTGCCTCACACGGAGCTGCGTTTAACGCTTGAATTCTCAGCGAACATTATTTGAGGTATGTGAGGACATGAACTGCGACCGCATTGTTAAAAACAATGGGCTTCATAAGAAGCTTGTGACAGAAATAACTGAAGGTCTTGCCGAGTCTCCTTCCGTGGTTCTACGCCTTTTTGCAGAGTTCCCGGTTCTCCCAAAACCACAAGTTGATACACTGGCGAGTTCGTTGCATTTCCACTGATCAGCAGCCACACGATTCACAATTACTCTTTTGCTTCCAGACATTCAAAATAGCAGATCAGGTAGGCTATCATATCAGCTCAGAAACTATCGTTGTTTAGTTTAATCAATATGTTTTAAGATCACAGTTTCTGAGAGTTCAACTTCAATGCGATCTTGACATAATATGTGTTACCCCTTGTCCTTATGTAACTGTAGGATGTACGTTTAAACATCGGTAAGAGCTAAAACTAAAATGTACACATAATTTGAACATAACTATGATATAAAGCTCGTCACGATAGAATATTTCCCTTTAAATATTTTTGCCTGAAATGCTATGTCTTTGGTAAATGTTAAATCTCGCGAGTCCAACTCGATGTTTGAAAACAATGAAAACATATCATCACAGTTTTCGCTATTGTTTGTGTGACTCTGATGACCGATTGATCTTAAATTTTCACACGTTTGTTATTTCATGTGCGGATCTTTGAACGTCCGCGTTCTTATGAAAGTAATGCCCGGTCATTTCCAATGGACGCATGCGTTATTTTTTATGCCATAGTAGATATATTGTCCACTTCTATGATATGAAGGAATATAACACTTTATATCAAGGTTCTATAATTCGTATAATGAAGTTTGCTGCCTGCAAAGACAATTTCCCGTGCGAAAAGTTCACGGCAAAATCTGCCTTAAGATTGCAAATGTCATGTGTGCGTTTTAGTGGGAACAGCATTCCTGACAGTTGTGTCAAGGGCAAGACCGATCACCTCATCCCTTTTACCCATTGTGATATAATGATGGAAAAGGTTCAGCGTCTGTTATTTCATGGTTAGTTTTCACGCCGTGCTAAACGAAACCATGGACAGTCGAGGCAGATAAGCTTTCTTGTTGAATTCCTAGATCTTAGTATGGCACGTTCTGTTGTGCCTCCACACCTGTCAACCTTTGGAATTTGGAAACAAGGGTGATTGAAACTGCCATAAAATATTTCTTCGCAGATACTAAAATTAAAGTGGCCAGTTATACAAGACAAACAATAATTTCAGTCGGGCTGACCTTCTGTAAATATTGCGGCTGTGTTCCCTATACATCTGGCACGATGTTTCTGCAGTTTGTAAACACTTGTATTTGACCGGACACTTGACATAGTTGTGGTGTAGATAAACAGCCATCTACTTGCCAACATACCTCGCCCCAACCTCGCAGATTTAACCTCGGGAAATGTAATTTTAATGGGTGCAAATTTCATGAGACGGAATAGTTTCAACGCGATATGGGCTGCAGAGAATAGTTATTTCATTGTGAAAATGAAGTCATAAATTATACTCTGTATACCAGGTAAGTGAAACATTATTTTCTATACAGGGACACCGAGTCTCAAGAGTTGGTAATTTTACAAACAGAAAAAAAATTATATACATGGGTTTGAGTTGATGCTTCAACCATGCTTCAACATGTACATTATAGTCAGGACTGTTGGTTGGCGAATAAAAAGCACTCACCATTATTATTGCATTTGCGTGCTTGCTATTGAATCTTTAATCAGTGTTGTCTGAAGATGTCAAATCGCTTCATGGTTGGTGAGATTAAATCACTTGATTTTGGTATAACGATGTTATTCTGGACATAGGGCAAGTCCTTGCTCTATCTGCTGAATGGCACTCAGGGCTTGAATAATAGGGCCTACTGTTTTTCTTCGTTTTCCTTTGAGGGGCAGCCTTCAAATGATTGAAGATGTACGGACTGACAGGCACACACAGGCGAACCCCTTCTCTTGTAGCGACACGTGTACTGGGGTATCGTTCATTGGTGTTTTTTTTTAAACAACACACGGGACCTACGGTTTTACCTCCCATCCCTGGATGGGACGAAGCAATAATGGTTAAGTGTCTTGTTTTAAGGACACGTGAGTGTCAAGACCGGGACTCGAACCAACACTCTGCTGATCAGAAACACCAGAGCTTGAGTTCGGTGCTCTTAATAATCGCTCGGTCAGGACACGCAGCACCTTGGCTTTGATGTAACACATTGGTGCCTTTTTTCCACCTGTTTGATTTGTCTGATGATCACTTACTTTGATTTCAACAAACGATAACACCACGGATCCCAATATTTTCACCACCTCGGATAGACGATGACGATGTTGACCGGCCACCCTGATATTTTGGTCACCCCCCCCCCCCAACCCAACAATTTTCTCCCTTGTCCTTTGAACATGCTTACGGCGGCTACAGAAGAACAACATTGGTGCAAATTTAAGCAAGACGAGTGTTTGTTCTTTACTTCCTCTGTCAGTGTTTTGTCAAGTTTCTCTGAAGAACGGTCGTATGTTTGCATTGCTTTCTGTATGAGTGAAAAGACCGACTGACTCGTCAAACAAAAAACTGTTGCTGTCTGCCACTTCAGTTTTCACCTCCTCATGTTGAAACAGTTTAATCACAGAGAAAGGACCGGAAGAGTTCGAACTCCCCTGTTTGGTGTGTTCCAGAGACTCGGTTTATGCTAAATCACATTCTCAGTGTTCAATTTAAAAGGGATACTTTCGAATATATTTAATGACTGCAAAAATCATAAGAAGTATTTTACAATGAGTTACCAAAGGTCCTACAAAATCCTAAAACCCATTTATATTTATATAGGTCTCTCGCAATTGCATATTATACGAAAGCGACCCAATTTGTTGCTCTATATATATTTTTTTGTAAGCAAACAAACCTACCCACTCGTCAGACCCCTTAGTTACCGGGTAAATACCCACTTTCACCGTACGACTGGGGGTAGTGGTTGCTTGGGTCATAAAAGTGAAATAAACGGGACCCTTTGTTACCTCTTTTGTCACGAATTCCACATCAAGGATGTCAGGCGTAACAATCCAATGGAATCGACAATGATCATTAACGCAGTGGCGTTTTGCTGCTCCTACTGAGATATCGATCATTCAAAGAGTTACTTTTAGCTCGCCAAGGCAAACAAAACGTTGATTTTGTTGTGTGCGTGTGTGTGTTAAACACGAGATTGTGGCGTCGAAGCGTTATATTACAATTTACAAACCTATATTAGAGTCCGCTTTGTAGATAAATTTGGAGAACATTTTTGAGCGGCTTGTGAACGCTGGGCGCATATAGGTTTGGTTTCTCGTGAGATGACGGGCAGGTAAGAACAATACTACCCCATTAATATTATAACCTACCGGCAGGTCTACCTAGATTAATAACAACATGCCCCAGGTTATTCTTTCTGAGAATACTGACCAGACTATTGCACAAATGGTATTGTCGTTTAAAGGGAGGGTATACCTTTAACAGTATACTCCAAAAAATTTTGACCGTGAAAACTTACTTGGCAAAGAGCACCGGAGAGCTAAGTGTTGGTATTATAAAACATTGTTATAAAACGACACCATTTAAAGAAATGTAGTTTTAGAGAAAGAGGTAAATTTTCACAGGCAAATTTGAATCTGAGAAAGGCTTCACGCATGAAGCCTTTTATCGGGCATCTGAAAGCACACATTTCTATGCAACAAGGATTTTTTTCTTTCATCATTTTCTTGCAACTTTGATGACCAATTGAGCCAAAATTTTTCACAGGATTGATATTTCATGCATAATAATGTTGGTGCACACTAAGTGAGGATGCTGGTCTTTGACAATTACCAAAAGTATTCCCTGCCATTTAAACCTGGTTTGCGTTTTTGGCAACATGTGAGGTCCATATAAATGTAAATTTAGCAGGATAGTCGGACAGGCAGAGCACATGACTGGATGAACCGCAGCAAAGTGCAGAGGCGCCCTACTCGACCCAATGGTGCAGTAAACCGTTTAGCTCATTTCAAGTCTATATTAACCACAATTAGGGAAACGCAGACTGGGGACACTTGACAACATGGAGAGATCGAACACTAGGGCTAGAAAGCTCAGTTGGTAGAGCGCCGGCACGATTCCGGAGGCCGTTGGTTCAAATCCCACTCTGGTCACTTTTTCTTATTCAACCCCAGCTTATTTTATCTGGACATTCCCGCCCATCATCCTGAATTTGTCATGAGCATCAAAAAACAGTAACTCTTTTGTCCCACCGGCTGTTAGAATGCATACTGCTACATTTTGTAATTTTAATTTGTTATAATTGTTCTTGTTAGATTTTTAAAACTAAATTACTGCTTTATTTTTTGTTATCGTTTGTATTGTTCCTAACTTTAGCATTTTATGTTGTTTTAATTACCGGTATTATATAGGCATTATAGGCCCCTTATGTTCTGTGTTTGGTTGTTTGGTTTGGGATCAG
The DNA here is from genome assembly GCA_010994315.2 of Pisaster ochraceus. Classification (NCBI taxonomy): domain Eukaryota; kingdom Metazoa; phylum Echinodermata; class Asteroidea; order Forcipulatida; family Asteriidae; genus Pisaster; species Pisaster ochraceus. Next base: position 6,070,458 of record CM021526.1, on the reverse strand, counting down.
TTTGTTTGGTCTTTTTGGGGGGTGTTTCAGTTTTTGTAGGTTTTTTACTGTCAAAGGCCACACAAATTTGCCCTTGTGGGACAATGAAGTTTCTATCTAATCTATTTATCTGTATTGACTTATCCAGTAATTGGCCGAAAATCGATCGTGTGTGTCCGGCCAAACCGTGGGACTTCCATCGACGGTGGCAAAAACAAATACTAACTTGGGTTCCCTATCGCTGAACAAACAGAAGATCACCGTATTCACATCGATGAGCAATTATTATCACTGCATTTAAACAATAACTCATTTTATTAATTCGACTTTTCAGTTTATGTCACATCATCTTCTTTATGAGAATCACTATACTACTTGATGCCACCTGTTGTTTAGCCTCTAGAAAAGCCGCATGACTGTCACACGAGGCAATTTACAGGCCACTGTCGTTCCAGACAGTCTGGTAAAACAGTCTTTTCATTTCCATGTACATTTTGGGAGAATTGTGCAGCGAAGTTGACCAACATCAAGTAGCCATACAATTTCCAGAGTGTTTTACAAGGCCTTTCTATACAGTAAGACTTTGTGGTAAATGACGTGACGTATTCATGTATTCAAAATTAAAATCCTTCTGGGCTAACCCGTTTGTGTGCCTCAATAATGTGATCATATTGACAATATTTTGTTTTCTCTAATATTTATTTTCCTAGTAAACAATCGGAAGTGATCGCCTGGTATTTTTATTTATTTATAATATAGTGCACATTTTGTTTGTCTAACTTGCCAACCTTTCATTTTCTGATAAAATATTTTATCTAGCTGACAGATGCACCGCTTAAAGGAGGATACAACCGTACACTGTGGGTGTGTAAAAATAGTTTACTTGTATTGGACGTGCAATATTAATAACTTACCGTATGTTTCCCTCCCGTCCTATATTCGATTATCTTGTTTTTCCGTTTGACAGTCACCACGGTTACACACCTACATGTTTCGACACCCCTATGTTCGGACACAACTTATGTATTTTCCTAATTCTAAACCCTGACCGTAACCACGGCGGTGCCCTAACCGAACCCTAACCCAATTCCTAGCGTGCAGATCATGATGTTGTAAGGGTGTCATTTACTGCGAACGCTGTGGCTGGGTTTATGGGAACAGAATAATTACAGTGATGGTCTTTGACAAAGGTAATTGGAACTGAGCAATCGTGTTTTTCTAGACAACAATTGATGTTTTGGTATGGACAGCCCATGGCAAGTATGCTTAGTGACGTGACGACCGATGGGTAACAATTCAGTGAAAATGCCTAATTGTAAAGCGCTGCGACAGAATGACCACGCTCGACGTTCCAGTTGGTTTGGTAGTTTTACCGTGAAAAGTAGGCTTTAAGGCTATCTGAAGTGTACGAGTTGGCCGTGACATGGGTACACCGTTCGTACTGACCTGGTTTCCTTATACCAAGTCGGTTTTTGCATGAGCAAGGAGCCTTGTACCATAGAGAAAGGACAGTTTCTCTATGCTTGTACTATGGTTTTTGCAGCGTGGTTTCTGCCTGTATATGCAATTATTTCATAAGTGCCTCAAATTGTGGACTATTTTCTTTGCATGCAGTTGAAGCATCCAGCAGTCACATGAATGTTGTCACGAGGTAGGCCAAGTATGAGAAGCACGTGTGCATCACCATGGAAACAAAATCAGATGACAGCGCCAACTCAATCAATGCTACTTCCAAACCGAGGGGTGAGTGAAAGTTTGTTATTTAAATGTTCGTGCCCGTCTGGTCACTTTAAGGATTATCGAGTCTTCTCACTTGAAACACATGGGTGTAAAGAACGTCGAATAAAGACTTATAAACTACAACAGTTATACACAAATGTACGTGTTAATTGCTTGCTCTGTCAAAATTTCTTCGATAAGATCCAGTTCAAAAGATGTGCGCAAAATCAAACAGCAATTGTCATGCGACGGTATTAGTGACACAACTATGACCAAATCCGGGGGTCGGAAAACACACGATGGGGACTTGTGAGATCTGAGTATATTGTAGGCATATTTTACAGATTTTAGTTTAAAACCGAATCTGTTGGACGGGCTTGAAATACGGATGTGTGTTTTAAAAATTTTACAAATGCGAAAATTATCGTTTTGCATGTAATAAAGTGGTCCTTAGATTTAAATTGTTGAAGCGTACAGTTACGTTATTGTCCTTCCCCCAGGGGGACGGGGTTTAGGTCTAAGCATTTTTTTTTTTTAGGATATCAGTTTAAGCCTTCGAGAAATGGCGAACTCCATAGGAGTACGCCGTTTGGTTTAGGCGTAGGCCTGTATACAGAGCGATTTACTCAAACCGAACAGTGCAATTATAATGTGGCCATCATATTTCAAAATGACGGTTACAGCTGTTTTCAGGATGGAGTTATCATCCCGAAAGAATATTCCTTTGCACACATTGATACAGTGGGAACATTATTATTAGATTCATTGCCGTGCTAAATTAGAAGGAAAGTCGATTGTTTCTCTGCAGTTTGAGTATTGGCCCCTCTCTCGTTCATCAACATTGGGCTGTGTGTTTTGAGTTGTGTTTTTTTTCATCAGCGTAAACGTTATTCACTAAACCAAAAGACGAACTCGAACTATTTGTTGAAAGGACGCGTGTCGTATAGATTGCCAATAGTTGTAATCCCATCAAGACAAGAGGTTTAAACGATTTTTAGAAAAGGGTTTCAATGTTCACACTTGTTGTGATCTGGACATTATATAAGAAAATATAAACGTTCCGGCCGGCAGGTATGAGCGAGATTGAAGAACACTTATGGGCTTCATGAACTGCACAGCATGTTCTTATAGATGAGTCTCCTAGACTTGAAGCCTTGAGCTCCAAAAGATTTGTGATTGATTTTTTGCCTGGGAACACTCCTTGCACTACAATTTGCACTTACTTTACTGAATGGTGTCTTGCCTGGATGATTTCCCGAGTGTGGTATTTATACAGTAGAGAACACCACACTCTCTTTGATTCTTTTGTGGACGAAGGAGTGTGGGTCTATTGAATGATAAAGCCGCTGCCGAGTGTTCTGTAAGCTCATTTTGGTTATTGTCTTTGTCGCCATAGAGGCCTGTGGTACAACTTTGCCTCCAAATAAAAGACGTCACCCAGAAAGAATCCCTTGAATTGTCACCCAAGGCTGTTCACACAGTGATGTACATGTACACACGCACTAGTGGTGCAAATAGTGTTTTAGCCTCAGTCTTCGACTAAATTTACTCATTTACCGGAAAAGAAGAAGATCCACCGTTCAAGCCATTTTTTAGATAAGATGCGAATGATTTCTCAGGAGTTCGCGGAGTTGTTACCGTGGTGAACGTAGGAATGCCCCCAAACTCTTCAGACTCAGAGCGACATGCGAAATTGAGACTGCTCTTCGTAGTTTCTTGACATTCTTCGGTTGCCGAAGATGATACAGGGTATGATTAGTTATTTAAGTATTGCACTGTCTGTCTCGTGAATGTCCTCTGTTGCCAAGCGTTTTAAGAGTCATACCAAGAAATCTAATCATAGTGTCGTGGGGGTCGAGGTATTGAAACCCCACCCCCCACTCCCGCCCATGACAAACATTTGCCAAATCATTGCTCCAGCTCTGCTGCAAGTCCAAGCTTTGAAGACTTGACATCTGAGATTAGTCAGCCATTGGTCGTCCAATCTCAGGGTTCTAATGTACGCGGTACATCGCGGTACGTTTCTTTCACCGCAAATGGGTCAAACAGCATATAATCTTTTCACCCTCATTTTGGTTTAAAGATTGACGTTTCTTTGTGAAAATGTGCGATATCACTTTTTGTCATTAATGTTTGGAGGGATGGATATTACGTATTAAGAAACTGGTCGGAGTTATTCATAACACGGTGCCACTTGAACTTACTGTTTCAAAAAATCTGACCGTAGAGGTTTGGTCTGACGTGTCGGACCATGGTTGTGAAAATCCCTCGTTCTTCTTGGAGAACAGGCAATTCCAGTGCTGATGTTGTTTTGTTGATCTTTTTTTTCCCCTTTTCTTCCTTTAGGTACGTATTTAGATCCGCTCAAAGCATGTGCCCTCAGCGGCGAGAGTGGTGTCAACATTGGCAAATCCGAGTCGGCCACCTACACCAAATACATGAATATCGTCCGGCAGACGAGACGAACCGCTTCACGTGTCTCCGTGTTGAACGACGTAGAACGCAGCCGTCTCAACAGCGTCATGAGAAGGATTGATGGCGAGAGAGCGTACAGCACGGCCGTCTTAGACAGACAGAAGAGACAGTTCAAGCGGTCTTTGGATAACTTGGACAAGCACAAGAGTGGGTTCACACACCACATCGACGAAATCGCCACTCCGGCACATCTGCGTGCCAAGCAGAGCTTACTTTCAAATCACCGTAAGCATCAAGTACACACGCTCAAACCAGTGAAGGAGTACAGCAATGCCGATGATCAACCGAACCCAACGTCCGAAATCTTGCCAAAAAACGAGAATAACCACAACGAACTAGAGCTGCCGGTCGTAGCACCCCTCCCTCGATCTCCATACTTCCTCCGTTCCAGAGAGAAGATTCTGACCGCTACGGCACCCGGTGAAGTCGTTGAACAACAAGGGGAGAACATTCCTATATTTTACACGGGAGATGGACCCGAGGCACTCCAAGAGCAAGTACGAATGGTGCACAATAGGAAAGATGTCAATAAGTCACGACCGTGATTCCGCCATACAGAAACAGATAAACAATGTACAAAAACAGTTTGTATGTACGACAACTTCTAGTTTTGAACTAGTCTGCAAGTGCATCTTTCGGCTTAAATGTTGTATTTCCTTTTTACTGTACACGTGCGGCATATTTTGGATCTACAATGTGCAGTCGGAACTCTCTTGCCAGAGCGGGTGTGTCGGACTTGGCAGTCATATTTTAAAGATCTAGCAACGTTTTGTTCTAACATAATGAGCTCCAAACCCGAAATTGTCGTATTTGTTATTTAGCCAAAGGTTTTATAATGCAACCAATTTATATGGTGTGTTTTTTAATGCATGTATTTCAAAAGGAAAATAGGCCTACCGTCTGATCCGTGTACATGTATATGCTGATTTAACCGTTTTCAATAGCATTTAGCACCAAAGTTCCCTCGAGTTTCTTCCCCCGATTCAAATCATCAGGGGTGATATCCCTTTGGAAACCATATTTTATAAACTACCTCAACTCATTACGTCATCATTTTCATCAAAGAATACAGAACGAACTCAAGACGAACTACGTTGTGTTGATTTAATGAAACTCAGCTCATGTTATTACAAATAAAATGAGCGGTAAAATGTTTCAAAGAGGAAGGTCGAGCATGATTCTTGGATTGAACGTTCATTCTCAAGGAGTCTCTCCGCAAAATAAATTGAAGTCATAATTGTAAATATTTTTTATTATTATCAGTTTTTTAAAATGATTATACATTTGTTTAGAATACAACGAGACCAGGGACGGTACTGATTTCAAAGTTAAAGGTAAGGTATTATACAGGATTGGTAAGGATATGAACATTCCTCATTTTTTGTTTCATTTTAGTCAGAAAGCTTACTGGTTATGAAGTTTATGTCAGAACCATTTTTTTCTGTGAAATACTTCTCTCTGAACTGAAGCCATAATTTGTGAGAAATCTGTATCTGAAAACCTGAACTGTATCGGAAAATCTGAACAGCTAATTTCCAAAATTAAGGACAATGTGCTTACATGCTGAAATTGTGCATGTTTTCCCCCCACTATTGTCCCCTGACTCACAAAACGGATTAAGCCCATTCGCAGGTTTGTTAAATCTAGGCTTGGTTGAGCACACAGAACATGAACAATGCAACTATTTTGTCATCTCTATCAACCCTGCATAATACCATTGAAGGAATAAATGTTTAGCCTCGGGGAGGGGGGGGGATAGAAATTATAAATAAAGCATGCATGCCGCTGAAATGTAAACTGAATGCAGTGTCTATACCTGATTGTTATAACATATAGCTACATTACAGAACCGCTGTAGTAAAGCTCAATTGGTATATCGCTACCGAAGTATGTTCATCGACAAGTGAATTTTGCTTAAATCTGATCACTACCTTGTGACTATTGGGCAAGGGAAAAGCATATTATTATACATTATGGATAGCAACATACTTCCATATTTAAATTAAATTGTACATTTCATATCAAAACTGAATAACAGTAAACGATGCATGAACATAAAATGACATATAGTTATCTTTCATGCGCTGCTTGAAATCTTGGCAAACATACAATTTCAACTTAGAAATGTGGCTGTATCAGAACGACCAGGGTGTGATTTGCATGTGAAAGCACAAGCGGATGTTCCTTTGGAGCAGAAATGTGATGCTGGAGACCTTGCTGAATTCAACGAAAGTGCCAAAGACTGTGTTCAGTTCTGGCTGAAGCACAACATTTGGATTTTTCTATTTGTTTGATATAGATACAAAGAAATAAAGTCGTGGTGAAAGCTAGTAAGGCAGAATGATAAAACTGGACAGTTGTTTTTTAGTAAATTTCGCCTATGTTGTAGTTGTTAGTTGGCAAGGGATGTCCAAAATTGATGGAGCCATCAAAGCAATTTAAAGCTTTTAGGAAACTTCTTCTTATCATGTCCACACACACTGTTTCTTGCCTATCTAAAATGAGTTGCGGTGCATTATTGTGACTGATAATATATTGTATTGTCAGATGTAATCATACACTCTCGTGGCCCTATGTAATTAGATTTTAAAAAATTAGTTCATGCATCGAATAAATAAAAAAATAAAAAATAAACAAATAGAAAATTGGAAATTCAAAGTTTGATGAAAGGACTAAATGAATTTCAATGCAATTCAACAATAAATATTACCAGGTACGTATATAACTTACACACTCTCCCCCCCCCTCTCTCTCTCCATTACGTAGCAATATTCACCGTCTCAACTACCCCCCCCCCCACGTCACCTCGCATAATCCTCCCTTCATTTTGAAATATTGAAGAGGTTCCTTTCTCATTACTTGTTGTTGCGTTGCTGTTGTCATGGCAAACCACGTTCCTTCTGCCTTGTATAACACCAAATGGAGATTATCAAGGAGAACGTAACGGCTTCAGATAAAACAAAGTCGCCTATTTATTTGTTTATTTATTTATTTTATAAAAACGGCGTTCCAACTGGTAAGGTACTTTGTTTGAATTTGCCAATACCTTATCGGTCAATCATAACTGCACTCAAATCCAGGATCCCGTTTATGATATTAATCTTGAAGAACCAAACATGGCTGTTGGCTGTACATATGTTAGCTAACAATTCCGACTCCAAGTTCAATACATTTATTTTGATGTGCACTTGAAACATTTTAAACGCACCTGCCCATTACCTGTGCAACTTATCTGCTGAAACCTCGGCCCAAACAGAGCTGCTTACGCAGAAAATTATATTTTAATAGATGTAAATTTTGCATCGGGGACAAAGAATATTAATTTGTATTTTTTACCCTACACCGATGTGTGTTAGCACTGTATACTCAGTACTTTCCCGAGTTCTGTGAACAAAATCACAGGCATACTCCCGAGTAATATGCCTGTGATCTTTTTCACAGAACTCGGGAAAGTACTGAGTATAAATATGTACATGTACAGTGCTAACACACATCGGTGTAGGGTAAAAAAACAAAATTAATATACATAAAATTATGCTTAGTAATTTTCTGTTAAGCAAAAATAAGCAGGATACCAGTCACTGTACATATGTTAGGGCCAATGGTGTTTCGGCTGGTACCGTGGCATTATTCTGGTAAGCGTGCTTGGCTATGTGCTTAAGCAGCTCTATGAAATCGGGCCCTAATTTGTTTAGGCCTTTATGCTTTTGAGTGTTCACTTTAGTCAGCATTATAGCCTCGGCCGAAAACAACAAAAAGATAGACATTGTATTGCTTTATTTTGACGTATGATGCAAAAAGGTACGAAATGTTTCACTTTGGGCAATTTGTTTCCATCTATATTCAGAGATTGTGTGAATGGGAAGCGAGTTAAAAGTCTTTGGAAATGTACCACTTTTCTTTTCACAACGATGCTTGATTTTGAGTTTTGTTTGAGTAAGCGCAATATTTTTCAAGCAGTATGTGAGAAAACGAACTAGAATGTGAATATTTTATATGCATGGGTAGTGCTTAGAATAACCCAAGAGCCTACAAAAAGAATACTTATTATTGCCAGCAAAGCTGAACCGATGCCGTACATAAGAATCTGAAAGGTTCACCAGACAATCAACACTTCGAGCGAGACTCGTTGTAAGCGATTATCTCCAACTCCAAGAGTGCTTATTTCAGTTGATTACCAGAATAGAAGGGGGGCGTATGCTGCAAGTCATATATAGACCTTGATGTAAACCTTACCTATTCTGTTTAAGTGCCAAATGATTCAGTGCACATTTGGGTTTGCAAGTGCATTCTATATATAGTAGGCAATGCACCATGCACCAGACCAAAAATACACTTGGTTAAGAACAAGTTTGAAAACAAAGAAGGACTTTTTTCCTCGTAAGTGAAATCTGATAGAATTCGGGGAGGTGGATTGCTGAACGATTGGGTGTGAAAATACGTGTACGGAGCCTACGTCACAATAGATCCTTGTCATTTGGTTGGTGGAATGCGCGTCGTGTACTATCCGTTATTTTGCCATGTATTTACTGCCGAGACGCTGGACTGTCGTAACCGTCGTATATGGAAATAAGTATAGGACGGTATTGAGTTTCGAGGCTTAATACTCAGTGTCGTTCCCAAAACATGGCACGGTTGTGTCACTGCGGACAAGGTTGGTGTCTACACATGGAGTCGTCCACGTTGGATAGGAGAGTTTTCGGAGTGTGGGGTGGACGAGTTTCTCAGTCTTTTTTCTGTTTATTGTTAAACATTTTCAAATGAAAATTTTAATTAAGAATATGTGGGTGAGTTATATAAAACAAAATATTAAATGCATTTCGTTCGTGGGGCCTATAGTCCAGATTTCACCTCGTGATTATGTTTTGCGGTAATGTACTCATATGCATTCAATATTTGTGTAATATTTGTGGCTGTCTAGTATACTTTTTTTTCTGTAGTCCCTCGAGGTTGCATACCATGGAGTCTCACCACCTTAACTGACTTCAAAAATGTGTATGCCAATTCCCCCATGGCATTGAAGTTTTTCAGACAAAATCTTACTTGTATTTGCTCAGTGAAAAGGGTATCAACAATGAAATGAAAAAGCTGAATCGTTTGACCTTTCAGATGATTAAGTGAGCTCACTGGTAATTTATCACGGGCTGTCTCATCGTGACAACGGTATGGCGCGCTTGTGAATGTTTCCGATGGTTACAACAAAGTTATATAGGACTAACAATGCTGTACGCACGCATCCCTGGCTGACTCAGGCATCTTTCATACCTTGACATCTTAGGCAATTAACGAATCCGTTGTGCAGACGAGGGAAGGGTTGTATTTATGCTCCATGCCTTTCCATTGCGCTCGCTCCCTTATAAGTGCTCACCACGGTCCACACACGGGCTGCTACATCTCCGAAGAAAAGGCAGTCATTACTTCATTGATTGATCTATAGCGCCAAGCTGATATTAAGCTGACCGTTGCCTTCGATAGTACTATTATCAAACAATGGCAGTGAAGAGCTCCAGACAACTTAAAGGCACATGAGTATATTGAATAAACATGGCCGCCACAGGCTCATTTGAGATCTGGTATCCGTTTTCCTCCCACTTTATATACACGGCTTTTCTTCCACCCCGATTCAAATACGGTGAAAAATCACATAGTAATCTGGGCTTCTAGAGTTGTTGAGTCCCTCTGCCTGACCGTCTGACCTGTGGACTTCTATTTCTCCTCTGGGTACTTCGGGTTGAGTACGCTAGGACGGGCACCAGCGATCGTTTGTTCGGTTGTGACGATGAAAGTGGTTTCTGTTGCATATTGTGAATGCGGCCATCTTTTCCCGACCGATCGGCAACACTCGACGAACACACAACGCCCATTGTTATAGTTCTAAAAGCGCCTAGGGGAAAAAGAAAGAAAAACAATTTTAGTTTCTGTTATTTTTGGTGGGTTGTTCTCTCGGTCGGATGGTCAAACTTATCTGATTGTTTTAGTTGTTTGTTTGTTTGTTTGTTTGTTTTTAATGTGTAAGCTACTGACTTGTTCCAGCGATTTGAGGGCCCTCAAAAAGTCAAATCAGTTCATTGCATATGCAATGAACTGTGTCTTTACATTAAAAAGTCAATATTTGAACCTCTTTTCTTTTAATGATTATAAAGGTATGACACAATAGGTATTAATGCTCAATTAAAAATATACAAGACTGCCAGACTTGTCCGGTCATTATGTTTACTGGCCCGACGCTAAAATCACTGGCCTCGGGCTTGCGGTAAAGTACATTTTCGATTCCTGCATAGGGCGGTCAGTACTAGGCAAAGACTTGGCAAATATGCAAGGCAACAAAGACTCTCTGGCGTTTACGACTTTATCCTATTTCAACTCAATACAATTTTTTTTATCAATGGTGTCCTTAAGTTGTATTCAATTTTATTTCATACATCGTCAGATGTTTTGTGCCTCATGAAGTCAATCTATCCTATTTTAAAAAGATGGACTTCAATGTTTGCTTGGCTCTAATGACTTTACACACAGCTCCATTCTATCGGATGCACAGAATTTCTCGTTGGATTGAGAAAGACAGACGATGTAAATTCCGAATCACTAGATCTATCAGCCAATGAAAGCCATCACGCTCTTTCCGCCTAATCAGATATCAAAATACTTACATTGAGGTTCAAGGATACATTTCGTTTGGGCATGCGATCGAAATGAATAATGCTCGAAACGCTGTTGTTGGGGATTACCGGTTTGTTTGTGCTAGAGTAGGATGCGATAGGCCTACATCTGTTTATGTGATGGAACTTTTTCAGTCATATATTATGATAATAAAGTGCTCTAACTTTTTTCCTTTTTTCTGTGAAAACTGGTTCAGTTTCGAAAATTTTTTTTTGCTAGAGTATCAATAGTTACAACGACCCAGTGTACTTTCAAGCCTCGTGTTGTTGTTTTTTAAATCCAATATGGGCCTTTATCAGCAGCATAATTCAAACATTTATTTTTTACTGGGGGAGGAAAAGCAAAGGATTGTCAGAAGAAATGCAAAATCCTTTCTAAAGTTATTTAAACATCTTTTCTTTTTTTGATGGTGACATAAATTGTCAATAAATTTGACTGTTTACCGGCAGACAACTCACATAATGGACGTTGGCAATGAATCATGGCAAAGGTGCACTTGAAAAAGGAATGGAATACCATATTGAAAATATCTGACCTTAAAACAAGTTTTACAACTAAAGATGCTTAGATATACTGGTTGATATTCAAAGTGTTGGAAAAATAGAACTGACAATTTTACGGTGGCCATTCAATACAGTGTCAACCTGTGTTCCGTTTTAGTTGATTGTACACAAGTCTTGTGAAGTCAGTGCTGTGTCTCACATTAAAAGCAAACAGTGAAATAAATTCATCACCATCGAGTCTTGAGTAATGTCACGCGTGACAATTTTTACATGCGACTTTGGGAAAACTGACTGTGTTGCATGCAAAACGAACACTTCGGTAATACTTGGCCTAATGCATGCTTTTATCATTGTAAATGTTGTCCAAAAGAAAAGTATGTCAGCCATGAAATGTGATTAAGTTTTTTTTTTCTTTGAAAAATTGCTTGTCGCGCGTGACAATTTTTTATTGGCAACTTGCGGACAGCCAACTGTGCTGCATGTAAAAGGAACGCTTCGGTAACACAGAATGCATGTTTTTATAATTTTACTGTCCCCAGGAAAATTACGCAAGACATGAAAAACTGTAATTAATTACTAGTGAACAGCGAATGTAAGTTGTCTGATTTGTTGTGGTTCGAAACTCACCTCTCCGTGTTGGCCCACTACGTCTAATCAAAATGCATGTTTTTTATGATTTTACTGTCCCCAGAAAAATTATGCAAGACATGAAAAACTGTGATTAATTGCTAGTGAACAGTGAATGTAAGTTGTCTGATTTGTCGTGGTTCGAAACTCACCTCTCCTTGTTGGCCCACTACGTCTAATCAAGTATTGTTCCCCAGCTCATCAAATCAAAGACTTACTCCGTTCGCAAGCTGCGGTATTGTGGAAATGTTGAAAGAGAGATAGACCCTTACTGTCGTGCATACCTTTCCGCTCGCTTTTCAGCCACGAACGTCTTTTGCCTACGTCAGCCAGGCCTACGTCATACGACGCGCGGTGATAAAAGAACTTATTAACTAATAATTCATCCCCTGTATAATGGCGTGCATCTTGACGTTTTAATCCAAAGTACAGACATCTCTGTTATCGGGCGTACAAATTTAACATTTTTTAAATTTTAATTCATGTAACAAAGATACCTCTAAAATTATATACTATTATATTTTTATATTTTAATTCATGTAACAAAGATACCTCTAAAATTATATACTATTATATTTTTTATATAGATAGCCTATCTTC
>CM021526.1:6013506-6036730 GCA_010994315.2 Pisaster ochraceus | reverse complement strand
TGTAATGGCACCCGTGGCAGTAAATTTGCAAGTTCTTTGTCCACATATTTGAAACTCTGAATTGAGATTGAATACCGCAATAGTTGAGTGGATGGTGTAATGATGATAGTGCAGCTGTATTCTGTCGTGATCTGTAAACTGTAAACCTCCGAGAAATTGACCCCAACACAGTGTGTCGTGACAGACTGGTAGCCCATCTATTACAACCATAACAACCTTGTTTACAGGGATGAGAAATGTCAGACTTTTATCTAAATTCAGACTTGTTTATGTCTGCCTGTTGACAAAAAAAACAACTTCAATTTTCTCCAGATAAAGATAAATCCTGCTCTTTAATCTACTTCTCTAGTTCTGAGAGTTCTAGTTCTCTAGTTCTCTAGTTCTGTTCCCCAGAAGGTCCTTAAAAACTATAACTCTAGGGGTTACCAAAAGGTGGAAATGTTATCATTTCAATGTACCTCCATAAATCCGGATCCAAGTTCCAGACTTCTTTTGTTAGCAATGACTCTCTCCCCTGGTTTAGTATTACTCCCACAAACCCTTATGTACTGTTTCAATGTTTGAATGTCCATAGCGACTTACACCCATGGTGTTTCGTGGCTGAGCGGTCTAGTTCACCGGACCCAAGCTCTGGTATCAGCAGCAGAGTGTAGGTTCGAATCCTGGTCATTAATTACACTTGAGCCTTTGAGCAATGCACTTAACCATAATTGCTTCCCCCAAAATTGGGAAGGGAGTGCATTCTGCTCTACCTACAAGGATTCTAGTGGATGATAATCATGCCTACATCTCTACGGACTGTGAAGGTGGTAACCCTAATTCAGCAGCTCTCTCTCCCCCCCCCCCCCAGGAATAAGAGGCAACGTGCCCCAGGTGGCAGTCGATTTTGGTTGATAGCCAAAATTAGTTACATGTAAGTGTAGCCCTCACCTTGGAGTGGCCGTCTTTGTGATGTTAGGCGACGTCTTATTATAAAAAATATAAAAAAAATTGTTTTTTTTATGATCTTAGATGATGTGTGCATGTCAAACTTATTTTACTTGTATTGTTTTTTATTGTTTTTATATAAAGTAATTTACCACAATTTTTTTCCCGTTTTTTTCACCGCTTTTATTTGTTTTGCACTCATTACTTTCATTAAGTGTCTTTGGGAACTTGTGACATTGTTACTTTTATACTTTCTTCCATCTTTGTTGCATTGTGTTTATTCCCTTGCCATGTCCACTGTTTTGAGCTCATTTCAATACTACCATGTATTACAACTTGACTTAATGTAGAAGTCAATATCTGATGTTAATACAAGGTTTTACTTGACCTAATTCTCCTTAGTTCAGAAATTGTTTAACCAGTTTTCCTGCGGATGACCCAATAACAGGCAGAATTCTTATGCAATGCGCGGAGGTCTAACAAACTGGCAATTCTGTAATCTCGGAATACTTGTACATTCACACTTAGGACATTCCATTGTGTATCATGCATGCACAGTGCATGCACTCAACATGCTTTGTTAGCCTCGTACAAAGAGGGACAGATGGTACTGGAATTCACGCTCGGAATCTTCTTTTTTGGGGGGTGTAAACCCAGATTCCGGAATTTTGTCATTTTGTCTGCCATGGGACCAACTATCGGCCGTTTGGGATTCATGCTGAAACAACTTCAAATTTTCTTGTAAGAGAACAATAAATCCCAGTGCTTTCTGTTAAAATTGTTGTTGTCTTGGCATTGTTTAGTCAGGGTTCTTTGTAGGAACGATATTCGCAACAACAACAATTATTCCGGCAATTCCATAAGCAATAATATCGCACAGAGGCACGGTAAAGATTTTTTTTCTGCCAAATTAAAGTGATTTGTTCCCCCTTTGACCTTCCTGAGAAAATAAGTAATTTTTCCTCAAATACTTGTAATGTAGGGTTCTCCCCATGAACAAGCTAGCGTATTGGGCGAATACGCGCAAATTTCGGCCGATACGAAAAAAAACAACAACACAAGAGAAGACCCTAAAGTGATGCTCCAAATTGCACAGTAGGGCTTTTAAAACCAAGATAAAAACCAAGTAGAAAACATTTCGAAAACGTTTCAATTTAGCGCACTTTGGCCAATTATCAAACAATTTGGGTCCAGAATGCCCCACAGCTTTGGAAAAACCTGGGTAGAACCCTGTACTGCATACTGCCTGTTCAACTAACATGTATTATGAGATAATATGAAATGGGCCGACACTTGGGGAAAATGACCCTACTATTGCCTCTCATTCTCTCCACCCTTCATACAATTTTCACGGGAAAAATTCACAAATTGGGCTTGCATCACTTCACCTTACTCCCCTGTGCAGGGGTAGCTAGTTCCCCATGACAAAAAAAATACTACCCCAGGAATTTCCTGGGGTTCAGAGTTCGAGTGTAAAAAGGCCAACCGCGAAATTTGTTACTGGCTGTAAGATTCAATGCAATACATCCCTTCGCTGGGAGGGAACTGTGCTTCTACTGTTGATAATGCTAGGCTTTTGTACGCTTGACCTTTTATTGTAATTAATATTTGCTGCGGACATCTCACCTAGGATTACTGCCAAGTGTTGCTACACTTTGTCATTTGCATGAATGAACTGTTTTTTTGTTGTAAATTTAGTGTTTGCATGACAGCAGCGTATGGCATGAACATCGATGTTAATGCATGGGTGACTCTGAAAGCGTGACCAGTGTAACGCATCTAACGAACCTAGGCATTAATTTTAAGCTGTATATGTGTGTGCCGCCTCTTGTCTTGTGTTTAGACACTTTATCATGGACATTTATAAATGGTCTATTGGAACTGTCTCACAGGCGGTATTAAGATGAACAAGCAGAGTAAATAAACATTTTGTCAAATAGCAAACAATTACGACGACAACTGTTGGATTTTACTTGAAGTTTGACTGACTTTGTTTGCACTTGTCAGTTGAAAATAATTAATTTGTCTTGTTAACTTAATGTACTGTTTAAATAACACAAGTGATGTTTGTAACCAGTGTGAAGTCAGCTACCTCTTTGAATTTTACAGAACAGCACCCTCAGTATGTCAAGCCTATAAAGCTATTTAAAATAGTGAGGCCAAAGTTACTCCACATATAGAACATATGGGCCCTTGTAAAGCAATTGATCATATATTTGACCGCATGAAGGTGCTTTCAATGGCTAATTTCCTTGATTCACAATAACAGTTAGGAAATCCTGTATGTTGTTTTCTTGTATCAATGGCCAAATACATAATAATAATATTTAAAACAATTGAAAGCCAGTTTGTTTGACTCGTTTTGCATTTCGTAAGCCCTCATGCGGTCAAAATACTACAAGTTGCTGGAGAATCATCCTGAGTGATTGCATGTGGAATGTTTTAAATTTGCCTGTCACCAGTCTCACTCTGAAGCACTGTGTATATAATGATTGTTTCCAAGATTTGCTGTAAAGAGTCCACAGTAGTTTGGTCTACTATGTGTACTTTACGCAAAAAAATAGTTATTGGCCTGACGTTTCAACCCTATTAGAGTCTTTCTCGAAGGCTTTTTTATGACTCTGCTAGGGTCGAAACATCAGGCCACAATTTTCTTGCCTTTATACCATAGTTCCTTTTGGTTGGTAAGCAGCTTGCAACAGCTATTTCTATTTTTTCATGTGTACTTAACGTGTGACTGGGCTACGGCACAGACGACTCTATCTGGCCTGACATCACTAAGGCCTTGAAGTAGTCACTAAAGAATCAATAATCCGAACCTAGCACAAGCGCGGCTACGGAGTGGTGAAGACATTGGCTCTACATTGGACAGGGGTCGTAGGTTCAAGTCCCACTTGAGTGGATTCTGAATGCACCCTCTGGAGAAGTCAGAAGCATGTAGTGCTTTAAAGTTGTATTGTGAAGGCCTAACTTGGTGCCAGTTCAGCTGTTTGCTGCCCTCTGTTGGCATGAAGTAATTTAATATATTTTTAAAGGCTCAAATAACATCACACCTAAAATAGGGTTCATCTGGTACATAGTATTTTTACTTCTATTCATAAATGCAGCCTTCCGTAATTCATTTATTCTATTCTACATCAAGCATTTAAACATGATTTACTGCCACTAGTTTTTGCTGACAACTGCATTATTGAGGAGTGCAATGTTGCTGTGAAAGACCTACATTTTTCAAACACAATGCGTGAAATTTGCAAGTACAAGTTGAAGTTTTTTTAGGTGAATGAAGATTTTCTGTGTTCAAGATAGGAGACTGCAAGTCTTGTTTGTATCGGAAACAAGAAAACAACTCAAACCAAGACTATACAGCGCATAGGGACCTCACGGTGATATGCGCTATATAAGAGTGGTTTATTAATATTATTATATTTTTCTATGAAATTAAATATTCTTTTGAAATTATTTTTGCATAAAATTCTTGAAAATAAAAAGACCCATAACAATTTGTTATGGGTATACATATCAAACCCTATATAACTAAAAAAAATAATTTATTAAAGTTAACTTTTAATTTTTTTGAATATTCGTTTGCAAATCACGCCCCAATTTGTGTGACCTCTGCATAGGTTGAATGACAGCATGAACGTCAGTTGGACAAAAATCTTAATTGTTACAAGTAACCAGAAATGAAGGTCAAGTCTCTTTCAAGGTTTTCTTTATTGATTTGTTAACATTATTTTACTTTCATACATTTCATGGCTAAATTTGTACTTTCCCAAAATCATGCTACAATTAATAAAGCGATAAACTGCGTTTAACTTAAGTATTTGAAGAAACAGAATCATCCGCACGTAAAACTCAATATAAAGTATGGTTTGGACCAACTTTGTTTCTGGAAGTTCAAATACGCGAGACTTGCTCAATCTTTAGGATAAACCTGGGTAGATAACAAAGCATTCTTGATTACACAATAGACACACTTTCCTGTAAAAAAACCAATATGATAAAATCAATGTAAAAAAAATTAACGAGGAAAATATTATAACACCCTGTTGGTATACTGAGGGTCAACATTATAAAAACTTGTGCACAGTTAGTATAATTGTACTCAAATATTAATAATATTTTGACTTAATAATGGCACATAAAGCACAGTTTATAACAACGATTATATAGCGCTGAGGGCAAAAGATTGGTAACTCTGGCTAAAATGTGAAATGTGCACTGGACGCCATTTCAGTAAGCAACTCTTTTGATGCAACAATAGATCAGTGCAGACAATGATCCTTGCTGTATCAATGAAGCACTAAACATTTACTTGCTGAAATGACGCCCATTATTTTTACCAGCAATAGACAGAGCTCCAGTTCCCCATCTTACACCTTCGGCGTTCTATAATCTTTGGTTTATGATGAGATCACAACGACTGCAAAGATGTAGTATGTGGGGCATCGGACTGCAAGTGAACAGTGCTTAGGGAGACCTTTGAGAAGATAGTGGGTGTCCCACTCACTGGTCCTTTTCCAAAAGAACCTGTGAATGGGATGCCCTCTCTCATCTCAAAAGTCTCCCATTGGAATCTGTTCCACTAAAAACCTGTGCTGTTGCAACACTTCCATGAAGACGAAGCACTCTTAGATTCTCCTCACTTATTTATCATAATAGAAGATGGTGGATATGTCATGGATTTTTGTTGTTGTACAGGAATGGGGTCCCTTAATAGCTGTGTACCAACTACATACCACTACCAAGTCACAATTGGTCTTAAAGAAAAGCAGCATTTATAAAAGATGTGAGTTATGAGGTCACACGTTTACTATTAAGGTCATGCTAGGTCAACGGTTGTGAGGCACAGAGTGTGCACATGCCAATGTAAGTTAACTTACTAATCACAAATCTTGTTTTTCATTTGGCAGCGATGAATTGTAAATGGCAATTATAGTACTACAAAATATACAAATCCATAATTACGCAAAAGGTTTCCTGTCTTGAAACGTCCTGGGCTCAATTTCATTGAGCTGCTTTAAGTTTCATGGTCCGATTTTAGCCCAAATAAAAAGAGAGAGATTATTTCGCAAAAACATACAAAATTGTTCGCATATGCCACAATACAATGTACAAAATACATGTAACGTCAAAATTGTGTGTACATGGCTGATGGATGTCATTTAATGTTGGGATCCCACTAATAATTCATTTGTAGTTTTTTAATTAACTACCACTATTCATTCAACGATTTTTTCTTTCAGGCAACACTTTAAATGAAAGCTTGTAAGTTTCTTGGATCTATGAAAATAGCTATTTAAGATTAAAATCTTAATTTTCTAGCCAAATCAGCCAAAAATCGGAACTAGCATCTTTAAGAAGGAAACAATTTAATTGACAATTTTCTGCTAAGCAAAACAAAGCAGGAAACAAGTCTATGATGGTACGTGTGATATGGTATTTTTGCTGGTAACCTTATTGTGATAAGCAAAATTGTTTGTGCGCCAGCACTCTGGGCCAAATTTCATAGGGCTGCTTAAGCGCACACAAAAAAAGCTCAGCACAACAGACTTATATTTACTAGATTGAGGTTACCATCCAAAATACCATGTCACATGTATCTTTTGTAACTGGTATCCTGCCCATTTTTGCTTAGCAGAAAATTGTTAAGCAATATTTTTCTGCGGAAGCAGCTCCATGAAATTTTGCCCTTGTTGTTATGAGAAAACGTTTAGTTGGTAAACAGTGTCATCTGTTATAAAACAGGTAAGATGATTTACTCCTTCAATCAAACTGCATCTTACAGATGAAGCTAGCTTCATGCGTGCACGGCCTGTCATTCCATGACTTCAGACGGTGATTCTCAATATCCTCTTCCCACATCTCAACACAGTTCTCATCACCCCCAACATTATTTGGTCTTGAAACGTCCCAATAGGTGAAGTCAACGTCGCTGTAATCGGACCAAGTGAAATAGTTCCGTCCCAATGGCTTGTAGAATCCCAACCACATGAGAGCCTCGTTTCCTGATGTCTCTCTCGTTGAGGTCCACAGGCCGTACAGAAAATCGTTCTCTGCCTGGTTGTTTACAGACACCAGATGAGAAATCGTCTCCTCCCCAGAGTGGTCGTTGGCGCCGAATTGGTTGCAGTATAACTCTGCTTGCATCCACGTCTTGCGATTGCCGAAGAAACGGTAGCAGTGTTTCCTGAAGCGAGTCCAGTAAGTTGGGCACTCGGCAGAAGAGACAGAGTTGAAGGCACTCAGAATGGTTAGCAAACACAGGGTGGTAAACACTGCTTTCTGCATTGTGATACTGAATACAGAGCACCGGTTGAATGTCCGCTGGGAGGATACCTTACTTGCAGTGAATAATAGAGGAGCTTCAGAGTCTGAATGATGAAAGGAGCGAAATTGTCAATGCCAGTTTGTTAACTGATTAACAAACTTGTCAGAGCATTGACCGCCTGGATCTGTGCTTTTGTGAACGTCTTGTTGAAGAAAGTTAGCAGGTATTCTCAAACAATGTGACTTCTAGTAAGCATCAAAAACTTGATAAAAATTCAGTTATTTCTTACGTTAGTCTGCTTTCTGGATGTTGAATCATTATTTGCTTACTGAGATTCAATTTGCCGCCCTGTGTGCTCTACGACGACGATGTTCTTCTTGTTGGTAGGAGCAGTTGTTCTCCTGTTGCGTATCACTGATCTGACTCTGAACCCTGTCTGGAAGCCTACTTTTATTTGGTGTTGTCTGGCATGGAAGTAGCCCTGGGTATCTGCTGGATATCGGGTAGCTCACCTTGCCGACACCTTCACCCTGGACAATTATATCAGCGCACATACTGGCCTTGTGGAGATGATAGCAGGAAGTACATATAGGCTGCTGATTGGCTTTATTCACCCCAGGAAACTGTGCATTAAAGCAGAAATCACCTGGAAATCTGCTATTGTCATACAATTTAATGCTTGCCTTTTTGTTGTATTGACTGAAGCAAATAATCTTTTAATAGAGGGAGATATATTCATATAAGTGGTACTTTTAGATTTAAAAACTTGCAAATACAGGCACCTCGAAATGCACAACTTATTACTGAAAAATATTTCAATACTAAACCCTCCCCCCCCAAAAAAAATCCATGGGTTTATACTTAACTTGGAACAGTAGGTATCAAAATCTACTTTAATTTAAACGAAGTAGAAGATGTAAGACAGTTATTTTTAACACTTATATCTGTAAACCATTTAATACATTGTGCAGATTGACTGGTGTAGTTTTTGTTTTTCTCTGTCTTTTATGTACATTGACATTTTATAACAGACTGTGGCTGGCTTTAAACTTTGAGGCCCTGAAGTACATGTAAAGTAGAAGGCTCTAGAAATTAGAAATGCAACTGCTAAATGAGGCTGACCAGTTCTTGGCTGGTTGCCAGTTTCAGTGTACATCTGGTCACCACTCACTCACCAGATTATTTTTGCCTGTATACACCTGTACAATTGGAAGTACTCCATAAAAAGGCCGAGCTTTAATTGGATGGTACAGCAGTGGAATATGATCTTCATAAGTAAAGTTGGCACAAGTTTCAGTCACCCTAAGAAATGTATCTGCTAGAAGTGCTCTCATTTGAAAAAGAAAGAAATGAACAAATGGACTAGACCCCCTTGCATAGCCCCCCCCCCCCTGCTGGGGTCAAACAATGGAAACAAGCAAATCTGTACAACCCTCAGCCATTGGTAGTCTTCAGTTGACCTCAACGAGGGGGATGTTTGAGTTTCATATGCAAGGGGGTCTGCCACCATCTTGGTCATGTTCCCAGTATCCAACAGCAGTAATGGATGCTAATGTTCATTGCGCAAAAAGCAACCAGACTATTTTCCCTTCCAGCCTCGGTTTGGGTACATTGATTTGAACGGGAGAGAATCAAGATGGCTGCACCATGATAATGGTATATAGGGGTGTACCCCTACTTTTTAGGCCCTCCAAATATGATTTGAGAGCCCAATAAAAGGGAAACACTGTAAAAAATGTTGCCCAATTGTGACCTGGGGGTTGTTGATGTCCAACTTGAGGTATTTTGAGTGACATAGGTCCCGTTTGCTGAGAAGTGAAGGGACATTTTTCAAGATTGATGCTCGGACGTTTGGAAAATTACACCGTTGAAGGGGTGTTTTTATTTTGAGGGAGAATAACTCGACGAGCCCAGGGACTCCCCATATCAAATTGAGCAGAGGATAAAAGTCAATGGATAATTTCTCCTCTAAGGTAAAAAACTATGAGACCTCTAAGTATTTTAAAAACTATTTTTGAATATTTAGAATTTTTTGTATGTAATATTTTTTTTAATATTTAGAGTTTACTTGCATTGATGCCTCCCTCAGCTATTGTCTGCCCCTGGTCCGCCATTTTGGTAGTCAAATTGCATGTAAACCTATGGTGTGCGTCTAATCGTGCAGGCGTTGCCCAAAATGCTCACGGCACAATAAGACATGAGGAATCAATTGCCCCAAATGGCATAACCAAGATTTATCATTGGTGATAGCGTCAGGTGGATTGGTTCATTAGACCTAAATTTAACAAAATGCCTTAAAAGGAAACTTTTGAGAAAATGTATGTTCACAAGAATAACATTGCTGACTGATTAACTTCTGTGTCAGATGATCAACTTGTTCATTCATGTATTAATTTGATTAAAAACATGCAAAGAAGAGGGTGGCTTTTGGAGAGAAAACAAAAAATAAAATTTGTTGATGTCATTATAATTTTGTAATCAAGTTCTTATCAATATTTTAAAAGTGTAATATCAAATGGTTTTTTTTTTACTGTCGTTTTATGTAGTGATAATTTGTTTGTCTTTTTTATGTGATCGATTTACTTGTTTGATTTGGGGGTCATAAGTTTTCACACCGTCCAATGACGGGTCGTCCGAAAGGTCAACCTGATAAACGTTTGTGTACTTTATGCATAGTGGTCTGGTATGAAACAGGAAAATCGTTATCTTTCTCCCATCACAAAACATCCTCCTGTAATATCCTCTGATTGTTTGCATTTTAGACCCAAGTGTGAACTTGAAACCCTGAGGTTTAGCCTTGGACACTAACTGTGCCGAAAGGTTAAATCCAAGGTGGCCAGTGTGACGTGGGTTTCTGCCAGCAGGAACATCGAGAAATTTAAGGACTACGTACAGCAGTGCTGTTGAATAAACAAATGTGTGTTTACACAAATGTTATTACTTTTTGAAGTTGAAGCAAACCACTAATTGCTAAATGTGGTCATGATGATTGACCATTCATGACCCATCTGACGTAATTTCCATGTGCACAGATGAGAAGCCACTCTGTCCATCCCAGCGTTGGTCGTTTCAATCTTCCTCTCTCCTCTTCCTTTAGATTTACAAATTTTAAGGTTGTCTCTTCCTCATCTACTAAAATTATCCCTATGTTGAACTCTTTAGTTCCCCGACGTCTTCATAAACTCTGGATTGAGCTCCATCTGTCTAACACGAAGCCCTGTGCCTATAGCAAAATGATGGAGTCCATGCCAACATGTTGAGAAAGCTTTAGGGTTCATCACGTAAATATATTTTAGAGGAAAAAGTGATCAGCATATTGTTTATCACTGCAAGGTTTTGGGCACCTTTCTTGTTGAAAGTTTGTTCACAATCTCCTGAAGGTTGGAAAGGCTTGAATTTCTGAATTTATTCTTACCTGGCTTCTGTTCTTCCTATTCTTGGTCTTACAGTCAATCCCAATGGTCAAAAGGCTTTTATGCCAACAAGTTTGACGTTTGTCATTGATGGTAAGCATTGCAATGAACCTTGGGCCAAGGGCCTGGGCCTGGGCCAAGGGCCTGGGCAAAATTTCATAAAGCTGATCAGCAGAAAAGACTGCTAAGTAAATATTTTTGCAAAGCAAAAAAGGAATGGGGCACCAGTTACAACAACGTAAACTTTGTGGAATTTTGGCTGGTAACCTGTTTCTGCTAAGCAAGATTTGTCTGTGCTTAGCCAAGTTTTTGTGCTGACTGGGCTGTATGAAACTGGGGGGAAATATTTCAAGAGCTCTTTTAAGCATTCAAATTTACCAAGCCATTAAAAAAGTGTTGCTAGTTACAAGAACAGGGTACCTGCAAAAATGCCATAGAGTTACACTGGTCCCACATTAGCTTTTGCTTGGAAATTTTCTGAGCAATATTTCCGGTTTAACAGTTGTATGAAATTTGGACAACATTTTACTCAATGAGTCTTCATATGCATATGTACAGTTATGGATTTATGAAGTACCGCTCAACAAGCGAGTTGCCATCTTTAATTTGGTACCAAACACATGTCATTATCTTGTATTGAAGAAATTTTACAGGGTGAAAGTCATTGATCTTTTTCCATTGATTTGCGTCTGGCAATGTCATGTTTGAAGGCAACTTTATGACTCGCCTCATAAGATTGGGTCACAATCGGCTGCTGTATCAGATAAGCTTTTTTATGTCATCTTTTGAAAACGCTATCTTGGGGTTTTGTTTTTTTGCCCTAAAAGTTTAACAGCGGATTTTCAAGTTAATGTGGGTTTTTTTTTCTTTCTTTCTTACCATGCAGTGTACATTTAAGGTGATGCACACATGGTAAGCAGAGCTACCTACCTCTATGACTCTGCAGAAAGTTCCCTGAAAATAAACCATTCTTTCCATGTTCTGATGAACAAATTTGAAAGTCTACCTGATTATGGAAGTTTTGTCCCTATTATGTTGAATGTGATTCTAAATATTTCCCTGGTTGTTGTACAAAAACTCCCTGATTGCAAGATGCAAATGTTGGCAGCTCTGGGTAAGACGTGCACAATATTTGTAAATATGCAATTTGACACCCAAAATGGCAGACCAAGAGCAGATGTTAGCCGTGTGTGTAAGTTCAAGAGGGTATATGCGTAGGTTTTACTTCACAAGTGTATTGTTATAATTTGTTTTTACCCTTACACCGATGTAAGGGTAAAAACAAATTTATCCCCGATGAAACGATGAAAAATTAACATCTATTAAGTGAATTGTTGTTATCTAACTAGCCACTGTGAAAATTATGTGCTTTTACACGAGTGGAAATAAACAAATAAACCAAACAACTATGCCTTTGTATTTGGAGTAGAGGAATATCTAGGAAATGTGATCAGGTTGAAGCAAGACTGTTGTACATGTACTCTTAATGTATTACAAAAATCATACCCTCCATTAATGCTTTAAAGCGCTGTATTTTTCACTGTGGCAGAGTTCTATTGAAACATTTTTAAATTAGTTTATTCATTTTCTGCATAACTTGGCAGCACAGCGAATATTCCGCTGTTTGGAGAAAACAAAAACTGAATTAATTATTCTACATGCCAAAGCAAACGTTTGATCAATTACAAACATATTAAACGTTATTTAATTAAAAGCAACACAAATTATAATGTACAGCGTGACCCTGAAACGGTGGTGTCATGAATAAGACGAAACTCCTCCCATGATTGTCCAGTTATAATTAAATCTATACAACCGAGGCATAGAGTTGTAAAAGTCCTTTAGAGCCAGACCCCCCTCATCTCTCTCATCAATCCCCCTGCATTTAATGAGAGCCAGGGTGGTGGCGTGGCAGATCGCTTATCTCCAGACTTACATGTAGTACATGTACTAACAAATTGACCGAGAGGGGATATACTAATTAAGCCACTACAGTCATATTTGCCTATCTATTGAGTGCGTCCTTGAGCGCTTTGATAATACATGCTGGATGGTGTGCGTTGTCGGTCGGCTGTCGTTCCACTTACCCAGTTGCAGCTGTTTCAATATCAAGGGTCACGGTAGCCTCTTGTTCCTTGACGTTCCAATGCCTACAGATCACCAAGAGATGACTTGTGATTTGCCATCATGTGATTTCATCTGCCATCCCAAGTTATACACTTGCAAACTAAATTGTTTCTAAATTTTGTATATGGATACAAAAGTGAAAAGTCAAATTTGTGATTTGAGAGGGAAACAAATGTATAATCATGTATCATGTGGTTTATGAGGAAAAGTGGACTTTTGTAAAATTGTTATAACTTTACCTATGTAAGTGCTTTGTAAGAAATTCCATCGTTGTCAATTCTGTTTCTTTTTTCAAGAACTTTCTTCAGATGCCGCACTTTCATGTTGTGAAAAATTTGTGTTGGTTCAAAATTTTGATCCTGAGAATTTATCTCAAGCCAAGGATTTGAAAGATCTCAGTTGCTCTCCAAAAAAAGATGTTCAAGCTGCTAATACCACTGAAATCCTTTTAAGGCTTTAGGGATTATACTTACTTATAATATTTTGCAACTTAAATCTTTTCTTGTCGTGAGTAGGTCAGGGTTCAATTCCACAAAGCACTAAGATTCATCTTAAGATAAGTTGTCAATAATGCCATAGTAACTTGTATTGTGACGTCGCACTTTGCTTAGCAATTAAGATTGATACACAGCTTAAGATCAATCTTAGCTCTTTGTGAAATTGAGCCCAGTCTGCTGAGATTTGCAATTGTCTAACATGTTTGTCTCAAGATTTGATGGCACACTGCGGTGTGGGTATGCTGCCCTCTGTTGGTGAGATTGAAAAATAGTTTCACAACAAGAATTTCAGATGATGTATTCAGTTAAGGATTGGAATCTTCCTATGGCTTTAGAGTCAGTGTAGACACAAATATTTTTTTAAATGATATACTTTAATTTCAAGTTGCCTTAAAAGATTCTTTAGTCACCTCAATATTTATTGGGAGAACCAAAAATGCACATCAGTAACTTTTATTAGACTTTCTCTTCTCGGCTCCCTACCACGGTTCAAGTAGTCCGCACTAAAACAGGATTTCATATTAAGAAGTTTGACACATCTTGGGAGTCTTTTTTTAGAGAAGAGAGGGAAAAAAACCTCATCATTGACCACACTCCAGCGCTTCGGAGATCAACATCCTGTCATGATCGTTAGTTATTAAAGGATTTGATGTCGCGGTTCAGTGAGCTCCACCTTAATAGCTAAGAATCTTGAGCCATGGTGACTTCATTAACTTGTCCACGGATCTGCAACATTATTAATGCACTTAGGGTCGACTCTCTCAGATGAATGCATCCTGTTTTAATTTGCTGGGCATTTCCGCATTAGAACATTGTACCGGGCTTTGGGGGGGTAATTAATGCTGGTGTCCATGCCTCCACATTGGAGAGATTCTATACCTCTTTTAAGCGATCCAATACATAACAAAATGTCTAGCCATAGCTTTATGCTTTAATTTTGATGTCGCCGTCTGTTTAATTGTGAATCCTGTGTGAATAATTAGGCGTTTGGTTACCTTACCGTGTTTTTAATATATAATGAGGAAGCCATTGTGAGTCAAATTTGAATAATGTCTGGTGAGATGGTTTCTTTGAACGCTTAATCATTGAATTCCTCTACTTGCAAGAGTATCGCTTTGTGCCTGCGCCTGGTTGTGTGGTACAAGACTAGGACTAGAGTGACTTCAAATGGGAAACAGCCATACAGATGTGGTTGGCACCAGCCTGGCTAGGTTACCGGTCTTGCTAATCCTGGCCCTATTTCATAGAGTTGCCTAAGTATACCAGCCAAAAATCCATGCCATGTATACCATTAGTGTCGAGTTTCCTGCTTATTTTTGTTTAGCCCTGGAAGTTGTTTTACCAAAGCTTGCCATGAACCATGGATGCAAATACCAAGCCTATCTGAGAAACATTCCAAGTTTAGCAATCACCTCGAACCAAGCGAATCATTGAGCCACAACACACCCACAGTTAACCATTCGAAAGTAAGTGACTTCCACATTTTTTTTAGTGGGAGTACACCTTGGAAATGTATTGATTAAAAACAATGCTGGAGAAAAAGGTGAAAGAATAGGAGACAATAGAGTGTGTTTTAATCGATAATTGAAATCATTGTCGCATACGGGTGTCTCCAAGACTGTGGTCTTCTGAAACTAAGGTCAGTCAGTGTATACTGTGCATCAATTGGGTAAATTTGTGAGGAATTAAGATGAGATGAGAACTGGTATTACAGTTTTTCCCCCAAATCAAAAATGACTTGCACAAAGAAGTTGAACTTTTATGCAAAAAGATGTTAATTACATTTTGTTTCCTGTAAAAAAAGTACTGTTTTATACATGCACAAAGAAATTTACCCCTTTCAGCCTTAATTACATAGATTTTCAGAACTAAGTAGTCTCCCAATTTCAGAAAATCTACTCCGCTGCAGTAGAATAAATAGCAAGACAAGTTCTCAAAGAACAAATCTACCTGGCATAGTAGATATATGTACACATGGTGTTACCACAAACTGAATATTGATACCTCACCATGCTATTGCCTAAAAACCCATACACATTTAGTTGACCAGGATGAACATGAAGACTGTATCATTGAGTCTTCATGATATCAGAGGTTCTTGGGAGAACCAGCCATTGGATAGAACCGTATTTGTGTCAAGTTGTGGACTTGAAATAGCCCGCAATCTGTCAAAGCATGTAAGACAATGTCTTGGGCAATACTGAAGTAACTTCATTGGGTGAACTGCATGGCAGTCATCATTTTAACTGACCGAGAGACACCCTTGCATATGATGTCACAAGCTCAAACAGCGCCCTCACTGAGGTCAAATGAAGACCAAACATTGTCTGTTGGGCATGTTTCCTTTGTTTGACCTCATCAGTGATGGCAGCCAATGCAAGGGGTCAATGAATTTTTAAAATAACATGTAAAACGGTTATAACTCAAGAAGAAATGAAGTGGCGCATCTGATTGCTGGTAATGCTTGTACTTTTATTTTCTTTCATGTTGCAACCATAGGCCTGAATCTTCAAATGAATTGTTAGAATTCTTCAAAACAATGAAGTGTATGTCAGTCAGTCAAAGATGAACTGTTTTCCCAGTCCAAGTGTCGTAACTGAGCGTTCTGATCCCATCGGGGGAAAACAACGCTCTTTTCATATTCCAAGGAAGCTTCACTACCTTCGAACACCTTCTGATCACATAAAATGTTTAAATTCTCCCAAAATACTGCGTTTCCAAACAGCAACATCTTAGCTTTTTTGAGACAATCCGTCATCATTTCCGCAGTGCTTTTATCGATGATCAACGAAAGTTGTCTCTTGCTTTTTTCTCCTCCATATGATGTCATCTGCGAGCTTTCCTATTGGTCAGCCCTACAAAGACTAATGAATTATGCATGAAAAATTATCTACCAAATCAGTAGAGAAATGTAAAAAGAAAACATAAGGCTGTTTTTGGCGAGTCGGTAGTTGCTGTGCCATCTTGTGTTAGTCTCTTTTCGTGTTGGATGTACAGAGTGCCATGTTCGTCTGACAGAAGGCTGGTTCTAGGTGTGTATGATGACAACATTACATTGGATATTACGTCTTCAGCATGCCAAGAGTCTTTTACAGTGTTTTGAGTAAATTCTGCTGATGAACTTTGGGGCATTAGGATTTAGTAGAAAAAGGAAAGAAAAAGGCCTGAAGACAGATGTAATTCTATTCAAGCATAATGAGTGGTAATGAGTGCCCTATGCCTTTTAACTGTCTTTTTAAATATTTTCTCTCCACACAGTACTGCAGATGTATACTGTACACTGAGTAAGCTCTTAGAAAAAAAAGTAAACTGCATCTTAATTATCGTACAGTATTTAAGAAGGGGAGAGAAGAAAGAAAAAAAAGTAAAAGAAAAAAAGTGTGAAATTTCACTGACATAATTCTAGCCGCAGCAGACAAGTTGATGCTTCTTAAGCTGGCAACATCCCAGACATTCTGTAAATCTCAAGGCATCCTGTGTCACCATGGTATCAGTGCTTACGTCGATGAGACGATGCCCTGCCTACAACCATCTCTTTGCATCCGACTGGCTCCCACATGGGTTGGTGCTGCCTGTCCCGGGGCTGCTTCCTCATCCTCTGTCTCGGTCTAGGGCTGTGCGTGAGTGTGTAGTCCTACTGTAATATAAATTGAAAGGTTTTTTAAAAATGTCACATTAAAGGGAAACGGAATACCAAAGTGTCCATTTTGTTGAATCACTTTATCTCTTTAATGTAAAAGAGAACCGTATAAAAATTCAAACACACATAAATAGGTTTATATTCTCTAAGATAGAATACAATAACAGACTTAGTAGCCCAAATTTCTCATGCCAATTGATCCCCAAAATTGTCATGTTGTCAAAAATTCCACGCACACACAAAATAAAGAGCACATATTTCAGAACACAATTTCACTAGGACTCTTAAAAAAAACACCACACACATATTGCATGTAAGAATCTTGTTTTTTCTGTAGTGCAGTATGGACACTGATGCAATCAACAAATCAACATGTTTATTTGTTCTTGTACAGATTTTGTTCAGCTCTAGAATGAAAATCTAAGATGCTAACGGTGTTGATTCAAGCTTGCTTCCATACAACATCAAACCTTCTTTAAGTCAACTATACATGTGTATAACATTATTTCCCATTTCACCTTGTGTTGTATTCAAGTAAAATGCACATGAACTCCCTGAATCAGAATAATGCATTTTTGTTGCCTGTTTTTCTCCTGATGCCCAGCTTTAGAGTTGACTAAAGATTATTAAACATCGATGATCTTGTTTGAATCCCTGTACGCCTGTGTAGTTACAAACCTGATAACCAAAATTATGAGAATGAACTTTCTGTTAGAAGCAGTCTTGGTTTGTTGCCGGAGAGACAGTGTGATAAAGTCATTTAATACTACAGTTCTGGCATAATGTCAAGTGTGGGTTGGATATATGCATTGTGGACATGTGATACTGTACTTGGGATAAAAAACTCTCTGAACTTCTCCAAGCTCTACAAGCAATGGGACCCCCTGGCAGTGGATCCAGGCAAGCAACTTGACAGTTGAACTGCAATCCCTTGCTTGTCATGTTCTTGTTGGTATGCGCAAAGTACGCAGTGTCGGCAGTCAACGTCATATCCGCAGTTGGCAGACTCACTCAGCTGCTTGTCAACCTTTCCTGCATTTTTGGTGTGGCAACTGGCTGGACTGAATTGTCTGACTGTATTAGATTTCATCAGCATTGGCTTGGCCTAAGAGATAAGGGCAGACATACACTTTTGCTATGGGTTGGTTGTTTGAATCAGAGAGAATAGTCTTAGTTTTTGCCAACACTATGAATGCAGTTCTTTAAGTCAAAGAGTCATTATTTTTTACGAGAAGTAGCATTGTTGCCACCATGTTTAATAGTTGAACAGTCAACATACTTGATGCAGCAGTTTTGCTGACATAACTGATGCTGTACCTAATCTTCACTTATAAGCGAGGCAGCCTACATGTACTAGACTTGGCAGTTTTGCCATCAGGACCAATATCGTATCTTTCACTCATTGAAATAGAACTTGGCAATACAAGAAGCAGCAATTTCGCCAGCGTTTACCAATGCTACTCTTTTTCACCAGGTAAATGTTTGTTCAATTTAAGGTTGGCTTACAAGAGTAATACATTTTGTGCATCAGTCGTGCGTTCTTCCGCCCAGGTTGTGCCACATGACTCCTACTTCATTTGCCTGTTAACCAGCAATGATTGGTTGGCGTGTCCATGATAATTAAGTTGATAATGATAGTCGCTGGATGGATACCATGTATATTCTCCCGATCCCGAATCCATATGATAGGCAACCTGTCACCCTGAATGCGATTAAAGCTTCGGCTTAGCAAGCCTCCCTTCTCAGGAGATCAGTCTGTAATGGAATTCAGCGTTGTCAGAAACCCAGAATCCTATTAGCATCATGGGTGTCTGTACTCGGTATTTTAACGTGATCAGTGAATTATTGTTCAAGCGTTGCATTCTGGTTGGCTACTATTCATAGCTGCAATTGGAAACTTATTCATCTTTTCTTTTTCTTTTTTAAAGCTGTGTTTGAAAATGACTTATCAAATGCATATCAGATAATATATGGTTTTATGGGTGGAATGATGAAGACATTTATATTAAAGTCATAATTCTAGCAGGGGGGGTTGGAGTTTCTTTTACTGCACATGCACACCAAGTATTTAAATAAACTTTAATCGTTCAAGTTTTCTTGAGCCGAATGAAAACAAAATGAAAAAAACTGACCATCAGTTTGCCTTCAGTTGTGCCACATATTGTGTTAAGACTGAGAGATTCAGTCCTCAGATATACACCTGAGATCACAAAGGAATCCCTTAAGTGTAGTTTTAATTAAGACCTGATTCTCAGGTCGTTCTTATCATGAGGAATAGAGGTCACCGTTCATCTTCCGAAGATAACCAACAAGATCATTCTCACACCCGTTCATGTTGCTACTCTACTGTTGGGAGACAATCAACAAAAACTGAAGCATATTTCATGGGTAATTAATTTATGCTGGCGTGCATGCATACTCAATGACTGCAAGAGTTCCTCATGCAGTAATCTGGTGCTCTGAGAGCACAGTGTAAAGGCAGCATGCCATGGCAAGCAAACTAGGCCGCTAAATTAAGCTCAATTCTTCTCAGAGCCACATTTATTTGAAAAAGTGATTCCTCGCTGGGTGGTGCCTGTGAATCCATAATCTTTGATTTGATAACCACCGTGCAAAGCTAATAATTGTATTAATCATTTTAATATACATTGTTGAATCTATTTTTGGGAAGGATGACTCAGGTTGATGACCTTTGCCCTACCCTCGGGGGGGGGGGGGGGGGGGGGGGCTGTGTCACCAATGCTAGTCACCATCCGTCGTCATACTAAGCTGCTTAGGACACAATTGGATTGTGGGTAAACCGTATGACACAGATTCCATTATCGTTCAGAATACTGAAAGGACTGTTGCCCTCAACTCCAAAATCAATACCTCTTAAAACATATAAACAAATCAATTTTAATAGTAGTTCATCCTAGAAAAGCTGAGCACTCCAAAATAGACTTCTCTCGAGATATATACCTACAGTGCTGTGTATTCCTTCAACATTACAGAAAGGGAAATTCAAATGTCCTCTAAAAATCTTGGTATGTTAAAAGCAACGTGGAGTAGGCAGCATTAGATTTTTGAAGCATAAACAATCACTGCAGATTCTCTTAACTTTCAGCAGCGGACCATTTTTATAGACATCTTTATATACGTCCATTAAAAGCAATGTTTCCATAACCGAGGCTGGAGGGTCAAAATAATCTGCTTCCATTTTTATTTTATTTTATTTTTTTGCATAACCTAGAACCAACAACTAATATATTTCATCGTTACACTAAAAAAGGAAATATCACAAAGATGATGGGAGCATCATAAAGATATATGAAACGCTAACCTAATTTCCTGCTTCAATGGATGCTCACATATCACCGTTATTGCTTCTTTATATTAGTTTCTAAGTTTGTGACACAACACTTAGTTGCTTATGTTGATCTCGGATCGGAAATGATATGATTGTGCACCAACTATTTCATAGTTTGGAATGTTGTAATCCCTGTGCAGATTTTTACCTTGACGAAGCAATCGTCGCCTAGTTCCCAAACTGCAGCAATGATTAATATACATAAAACAAAAGGAGCCACATCATTTGAATCCTAGGTTTAATTAATTTTCATAACTTTGAATGGAGATTGAAAGAAAAGGTTGCGCAAAGATTAAACCATTCAGGCACTACACTGTAGTCATTCCAGTGGTCTACAAAGGATCTGCCACAGATCAACCAATATAAATTTTATCAAAATCAACCACGCTAAATAAGGTCCTCATAGCAACCAATGCTAAATGCTAAGTATTCAAAATACTGGTAAATATTTGAAAATCTTCCAACCTCTGAAATCGAATCAAATATTTTTATTTGCTGACAACAAAACTTCATATTTTTTTTCAATTTTAAGTTGGTTAGCTGTAGAATTTTTGAGCTACGTTCATCCAAAATGAAAATACCCCTGAACAAGTTAACCGCCAGACTCCGTCTTGGAAATATACTCACTTTTCAGCAAAATAGGTCATTTTTAGAGAGCTACTGTATCCCCAAATGCTCCACAATATTGGACAAGTTTTCATCATACATAAAAGCCATGTAATTCAAGTTTTTGATTAAAATATACAGACAAAGTGAGGCTCAGCCCCAGTTTTGTTTTCTTTGTTTAGTGTAGTGCACCCTTATTAGGTGCTGTGGCGCCCTCTAGTGACTTGTGTTTGGAAGAATGCTGTGTGGTTATGCAGTAGATCTCTAGTAAATGTGTTGCTGGTTGGCTTTACCTTTGATATCCATTGACCAACTTTCATCAATCATCATCTCTCATTGTTTGATGTGCTGTTATTTTTTGATTTTGCAGAAACGAAACCTTTTTCACCTTTTCTTTTTCAAACGAAAGATATTTGAATGCGATAGTCATGGTCATTTTGGTTTTGACATCATCCATAACAAGGAATGTCAATTGTGTGACATGTAGCCGTAAAAAAAAAAAGAATAGCCGGACAACTTTATTTTATGTGTGTGACTTGCTGGCCCAGAGTGAATTGTTTTCATAACCTGACTGAGATTAAAAGTCTTTATTAAGTATAAAGACAGATTTTTAGGGATATCTGACAAATGGGAATAATGAAAAGACGGATTGGGAGAAAGTTACAGATTGCACTGTGTTCATGTGAAACGTGTCTCAGGGCAGTCTTTTCATTTTGTGATACCATTTTTATTAGGAGCAAGTTATAGTACAGGTGTATTCTTCGCCTATTATGTTGTACCAAGTGAACACATGCAGGCCTTGAACTACGTTCTTGAAGGGGCATCTCATCGTGAGAGGGCACTTCTTTTGGGAAAATGTAAATTTGTAGTGTAACTTTGCAAAGGGCACCGCAACAAAAGCATGGGGCACCATGGCAATTGCTGTGGGTGCCAGGACTTACTTCAAGGCCTGCGCATGATATATTTACAAGGCAATTCCCCCTCTTCCCTCCAAAAATGGCTGCAGTGATGCAGATGAAAGTTTAAATGGTATGGCCTCCATCTGGATGCCTTGGAGATCATCCATGCCTACACGTTTATGATTATGAACTGAGAACTGAGGTGGCTTCCTACAGGCATCAAAGTGTACAGTCTTTTGAAATATCATTGGTTTTCAACATCCAAAATGTGATGAAACTGTGCTGCTATCATTTGTACACTTATATTACTAAGGAACCCCAAGCATATAGTGTTACTCAGTGGTTTCTCATTACTTTAATCGTAGTGCAATTGTGTTTTTCAATTATAAATTTGTTTTTCATTAATATTCGTTGGCTTGCCCCGCTCAAAAATCGTCAATATTGTTATGCTGTAAGAACTGTCTTTTATTCTGCTCTTTAGTAGAAATTAATAACAGGTTAAAAAGGTGCTGATATTTATATCTATATATATTGTTCTTCCTTTGAAACAAGCATCAACAAAACTGTTCAACAAAGATATTCATGTCAAGGTAAAATAATTTTACTCCAAACAAGGACAAGGAGAAGTGAGGTTGATTCCTGAAAACAATGATAATAAATACATGAAAGCGATCCCGCTGAAATTAGTTCCTTTGCTTGGAGTAAATTTGCACTTGACCCATTTTAACACACGGCTGAGTAATGAAAGTCGACCTTAATGATAGTTGCCGCACAGATGAAGGCATGGCGGCCATGTTGACTTCTTTATTTCACGCATGGAGTATATGGAGACAAAGCTGGTGTGTTTGACTGCGTTCTTTGGAGCTCATGTTGTACGAGGTATATTTTCAGGGGTTTGGGGTTTGGACGTTGGTGTAACAAAAGTGACTTGGGCTTGCCTTTGATGCATTATAAAAACTCTAGCAAACAATTTCACTTCATTTGTGGCTAATAATGGTCAGCATGGTAGACTAACAAAAAAACAAATTTAAGCAATGGCTGCCAAAGCACCCCCGCAGCTTTATGTCAAGCAAATCAGAAAAAAGAAGTACAGAATAAAGTGGCTTAATTATTTTAAAATTATTTTCATACAACTGGTTTGTTAAAAACATTGCATTTGTTGCCAATGGCTAAATTTAGACATGTAAACAATTAAGTAGAAATGGATAAATTAACAATACTTACTATACAGTGGGCGGAGAGGGGGGGTATTACTGACAAATATTCACTATATTGTAAAAAAAATAATAATAATTACGGCTAACAAGCACAGACGCAGAACTGTTGACATTTAAGATGTTGACAAAATAAGAAATAGGACTATTTTTTTAAATAATTAGTTTATACCTAACTTATGAAGGGATAATTTGTTTGACCGTTTAAGTTGGTATTGCACATTTGTATTTCTTGGCTGTGGTAACCAGTCTCTAAATATAAAGGGAGTTTTAAAGTGAAG
>CM021526.1:5971676-5985382 GCA_010994315.2 Pisaster ochraceus | reverse complement strand
CCCATTTTAATAGCTCAGTGCGACAGGCATGCATGCATCTTTGTCACTCCAGTTGAAGCTTAGGCATACATCTTAAGAACGCACTAGCTTGCATCTCCAAAAACATGTCTGTGTCACGGACGTTCAGGGCATGTTGTCCTGCAGAGCCTTATGAAGATGTTTTTCGAAAAGGGCGGGTCAAAGCCTGTTAAGTTCATTATATATTAAACTGAAATAATCTGAACCTGTGACATGCTCGTAATCCAGCTCTATACAATGCCCTTTGAAAGCAATACCCCAGTCAAACCTAATTTTGTTTGCCTTGCTGTGTATTGTATGCTGAGATGTCGCTAGCCCTCAAGAAGCACAAATTAACAACTTTCATCCGCAGTCGTAAAGAACTACAAGTAATCACTGATGGGGAGGCGTCACAGGTCGGGGGGGGGGCAATATTTTGTATACAACTCTTAATAAAATTCAAGGTCCTGGCTATTTGTCATGAGAACAAATTGAAAATATCTCTGAAAATCTCAGTGAAATTGTAGGATTTGATTTAGAAATCAATGCCACTGCTTTTCATTCCTGGGCTTTTATGTGCAAACAGGTAATGCAAATTATGTGGCATATGCACTCCCTGAAAGTTTACAACCCAGTCACTTTATGTAATTTCACAGAGTAATGATATGATTTTATGGTTTCTGAGAAAAATTTACAAAGTCTTGTGTTTGAGAAAACACTAAGCACTCTAGTCCAATGGGTTCTCGATTTCGATAACAAAATGGTATCAGAGAACGTTTTCAAGATACCATGCAGAATGGAAGATCAAAAGAAAAATGCATATGCATTAATAGGTGTAAAATGTACAATAATTAACTTGTTAATATTCTTGAATTGAATAATCTTCAACAACAGAATGCAACATTTAGATCCCTAATGGTTGGTCAATCTTCTTAAAAAAGGTTTCTTCCTTTTGGCTGGTTCATTTCAGTTTTACACAACTCATTACAATCAGTTTCTGTTTTGTTTGTGTAATTTCACTCCAAGATTCTCTAAAAACAAACAAACCTTCCGAAATTGTGTGTTAGGCGGGCAGAGCAAGACATAAGACCGTTTCGCACAGGATAAACAAGTTGGGATGTGTGTTCCAAATTGAAAATAAACCAAGAGGAGATATTTACACAACTATCTCCTCTTGGCTCCTTGTCTGACGCAAGATCACATTTCGTCTTAAACATATTTCCATTGTCCTCAGAGGGTATCTGTAACCCATGGATTTTGTCTCTCAGGAATGAACCAGCACCCAGACAGAAAAACAAGCTTTAGAGTTAGACTTCACTCCTCGTATCAATTCTATTTAACATTGTGTGCGTTCTTTAATGGTTTTGGTATTGTTGTGAAGGCTCATCGTCATTTGTTGGTTAGGGCAAAACACACACTCAGGGTTGCGTCTGTTGGGTGAGAATTCATTGCTCCAGATCGTACTGTATTTTCTGGTAATAAGGCCCCAAGACAAGAATACCATGTCTAACATCACAGTTAATCTGCTTGTGAGTTTGAGCAGTTACAAAATGCACTATTTTAAATGTGTTTCGGTGCATTCGCATCAATATTTTATATGATGAATTTAAGCGATGTAATGGGAAAATTATACCATCCATAAAGTCTCATGGTGCTGTTTTACTTAACCATGCAACAGAAATACAAAATATGTTTCGGAAAACAACATGTAGGTCAGGACTACAACAATGTTTCATGAAAGACAAAGTAGAAGAAAGTTTACACAGAAAAGTGCTGAGCAAAAGAGAAAACAATTTATAATATTTCAAACTAAAGCATGCCTTCCTTGATGCCATTCTCTGACCTACTCTCTACATTGATAGTGAACTGTAAACATTAAGCAAACAGTCTTAATGTTTAAACATTGCAATAACTCTGTTGATTTGTTCATGTTTATGCATGCGTAATGTTTCAGCTTTCTGTCTGGTAGAAGTAAACACGACTGCCAGACTTACTCAGGGACAGATGATGACTTTAACATTTTCCTGCATATTTCATGTACCTTTCCGTTAGTGTTTCCACATCTTAAATATTTTAGAGAGTTTTACAGAGTTAAACAGGGGAAACCATCAGTCAGCCATGTAGGAAATGTCTCAATCGCAGGTTTTCTTTTTACAGGCTTTCATAAACACTCTTTTCATGTTGTGTTAACAAAAGACAAACAAAAAGAAGAATATTAGCACTGATTTTTTTTCCCCAACGGGCATCAGTTTGTGTGAAAATATATAAGGCAGCTTCTGTAAAACTTAGCCTCAAAATTCTCAAATAAATACAGGTCAACAAATAATCTTTAGAAAAAGTTGTGGGTGTATTTGAAATAGATGTTAAAATTAATAGACGTTAAAGATTATTATTAAAGATGTTAAATTACAAGGTTGTAATGTCCTCACCCATTAGAAAACTGAATTTGACAAAAGGTGTAAGTGCCTTGAACTGCAACATATGAAACTTAATGAATCACATGACCATCTTTTACCAATCTTTATTTTTTCAGAAACCAGGTCACCCATGGTAACACAATTTCATTTTATGGTTTGATGTTCTTCGGGTGACCAGAGGATGGGGATGAAGTCTGCCTTAAAACCAATGTTGTCTCATCTCTCTAAACTAATTTCAAATTTGGGTCCGCAATGTGATGGCTTTGGGTGGTGATAATAGTACTCAATAGGCCGATAGGATATTCTTACAACCCACCCCCTCCCTCTTTCCTCCACGCCTTAGTAAGCACAAGAAGACACTTATTCTCTTCAGAGTGTCGGCCAAACTTCTCAGCTTATCGCGTTATTTCCATAATGTCTCACATTATCACCAATTCAATTTAAGGTGATGATTTACACTGCATATTTCATGGAGTCAACTGGGACAGATAAATTCAAATGGGAACGGGCCGATTTTAGTCGAGAGGGCAAATGCATAATTAAACAGAAGATCAAAATGAAGCCCTTTTTTAGACCAGCTTTCTGCACTGTGGTTGGACTGTTTGTAAACGATCGGCTTTTAAAGACACCATTGTTATAGCAAAATTGTGAAACGTTTAGGACAGTTACTAGAAAGTAAATTGGCAACTTTTAATTAAGGGGGTGGTTGGCACAGTGCCCCAAAGTCACGAAAAACAATATATTGTCCATCTGAAATGCTGTCATGTTTATGAAAGTATTTATCAAAAGGGTTGCCTCACAATGCAATGTAAATGAGCATAATAAACAAAACAACAGCTAGGATTTGAAAATTGGCATCAGAACCAGAATTTGCCATTGCAATCTATCATCTACTGAAGTTTGCATTTGATTCAGGAAAACATCAATACA
Source organism: Pisaster ochraceus (assembly GCA_010994315.2). Taxonomy (NCBI): domain Eukaryota; kingdom Metazoa; phylum Echinodermata; class Asteroidea; order Forcipulatida; family Asteriidae; genus Pisaster; species Pisaster ochraceus. Next base: position 5,982,038 of record CM021526.1, on the reverse strand, counting down.
TAACACAATGTGATGGTAAAACATTGCATGTAATTCAGCCATGTACATTCACAGCCCCCTCTGTTGGTGATGCCCGTACATTTTAAAGAGGGAAGTTGTCTGAAATTAATTTATTGGTGAGCTGCCATTACAGTGATGTGAAGCATTGTTTTTGATCTAGTTTTTCCACAAACTTATGTTAAATCTAATCTGTGAAATTCAATTTTAATTGATGCACAATTTATAAGGGTTATGTGAATTTTTTAAGAAAAAAGTGTGTAACATTAATATACTTAAAAAAATGTTTTCATATATTTTACATGTTTGCTTTTGGTTGTTAAATTTAGACAACATTTTACTTAATTCTCAGGGCATTTCGCACAGTAACAACTTTCTACTTAGAAATAATTTAGATTGACAAATTAACAAATCTGTTCATTGATAGTAGATCTTTTTCTAAGTTATGGATACACATTTTTTTTTTTTTTCAGTACGAAGAATAGGTCGATGTTAGCGAATTACTCACTAATTGATCTGCAAATAGGTTTTCTATGTCAGTCATTATGGTTTACTTAGAAGAAAAACAAGATTACCCAATTATTGGTGCTGTATCTCACTAACTGTCTCGGATTTGTACGTGTAATCGTATTGAAATCTAATGGTTTTTGCATAGAGAATCTTCTGTGTGAGTGATGACATTATTATAAATTCAAGATAATCGTTTGTAAAATCAAGCTTTCTAGTCTTTGAGAAAGACTCTGCTTGGGTCAAAATATGAGGCCATTTTTCACTGACACAAAGATTTAACAAAAAAGGCCATCTTGTTACTTTTCCAAACTCATGAGGAATTCATCTGGTACCATTCTGTGTATGATAATAAGATCTTATTTATATTGCTACATACATGGGGCACCTGACTGGGGGGGGGGGGTTGCTGGGTGGTAAAGATTTAAACAAACTGTTTTTGACTGACTTGAGTTTGACCGAGGGTTATAGTAATGGAATGTGTCACATCATCTGTTGTATCCGCAATACAAATTATAAGAGTATAATGTCATCATTGTATATGTGCCTCCCAGACTGTTATAGCACGAAACCCTTAATAACGCTCCTGTTTGTGTCATTTAATTTGGACCATCAATCTTGTTTCATGTAGAAGTTCATTAAAAGGATATTACGTTTGGCTTAGTCATGTCACGGTGTTTAGCTTCGCCTAAGTTGCCTTGGTTGAGAATATACCGAGAGAGTTGTCAGTATGGAAATTCATTTAGTATACTACAAGGGTACTGACTCATTGCAAATCAACCAGTCAGTGATTTTGCTGGCCTTCACTCTACTCATTGCAGCGTATATTCTTTTTCTTTTTTTCTCTCTTTCTTTTTTTTTATATTATGTATCTACCAGTTGGTTTGGGCTGTTATTAAAACAGTTGATTGAGTCATAGCATTCATTTCTGTGACGTACTTGTAACATCTGGTCCTGCCATTGTCAGTTTAGCAGAAAACACAAAACTTGCTGATGAGGTTTGGCCCTGGGTGTAGAGACAGGCTTCTAAGCCCATTATTTTATTTCTTTTTGCTTTTTTTTCTCTTGAATTTTCCATATTATGGATGGGTTCCAGCCTCATGGCGGGGTTCCAGTCTATATTGATAGTGCATATTTACTGTAGATGATTCAAAGATGACGCATAACATCACACGTTAACTGTAACTAAATAGTGACAATTAAGTGTGGCCATCATGAAGCCATCTCATATCCACTTATTCGATGACATGTCATCAGAAAGAATTATTTACTGTTGGAATTTGTGGGCAGTACACTGCATCCCAACCCTTAGTCATCTCTTGCAGTACTGTGTCAAGTCATAAATTCTTTGATGCAAATGTAATAATATCAAAGACGTATAAAAGATATAAAACGATTGTTGGTAAGCATTAGTTTAGCCAACAGTTTTCGGCAAGTCACAGCAAAAGTGTGGTCTTATGTAAAGTGTTACATCTCCACATTTACATGTAGTTTAAAATATTTTTGGCTTGAAAAGGGTAATTTCATTTAATTTCACAAACCAAAGGCATGAATTGTCTGCTCCTTTGGCACCAAGAGGACAGGTGGTTGGATCTTATTAATGGAATTGATGTGGTTTTTATCTTTTAGATTTTTATGATGCAACAACACCCTTAAAAAAACATAGTTATTACGTTCACTAATATTTTGCTGTATATTCTTAGTGTGGTTTAACTTAGAGGAAAGGCTGATCAAAGATATTCCATCAAAACATTTATTTGGCTATTAGAAGTAACTGATTTTTAAAACTCCATCCTGTTTTTGTTTTGAAGAAACCGGGGAAACTATAAACCGATAGGCCCCTGGATTATTTGGATTGTCGTTTCATATTATTTCCCGAGTCATAGAATCTTCTTTGAATGGCAGGGGTTACAATATTTGGAACCAAATATGTCATTGAAATTCATGTAACAAAATATGGAGCCATTAGTCATGAAAGCGCAGGCAGGCTGTTCCACAATACCTAGCAATGGAGTCAACCTAGTATAGGCCATTATCTAAGCTACCCAGTCCGTACGCATTTCTCAATTGTGTTGCCAATAACAAAATTTCTATGCATCCCACTCAATTGAGGGTTTCCATTACGCTTTCTGTATTGATGTAACATTTTTGAGCACTCGGTAATTGGGATGAGTGTTGGAATTCTGTAAGGTATAATAAGCATAAATAGGTTGCCGTGCGCACAGTCATATGTACAGATTGCTAAACTTTCCATGAAATAATTTCTAGTCATTTTTGTCATGCCTGCGAGATAGATATCTGATGGTGTCGTCAAGGAAGGAGCCAATCAGCAGCGAGAGTATAATTTTCACGTTTCTTGGAAGCCTCAAGTGATGCTCAGTTTATCTCTGGTAAATCTTGAATCATGGCATGACTCATGATTAAGATTGATACCAGGATAGTTTTAATGAGTGTAACAAAAAGTAATAGAAAACAACTTATCATCTGAAATATATGGGTATTTACACACATAGTTACAAAAAGTTTATAACCTTTTGGTTGGACTGTTGAATTTACATGCATTGAAAGAAACCTGATGTTCCAGCTTGGTATGAAAATTCTGTGAATTTCTTTTGAGGTTTCTGAAAAAGAAAAAAAAATGAGGTGCTGGATGTAGTGTAGTGTGTATGTGATTCTACCCGTGATGCATTTAAACAGGCTGGTATATGGTAGAAAACAAAATGGTGGATCTCATTAAAAGTATACCAAGAAGTACTTTTTTTAATTTTTAATATCAACCAATAGAACTTTAATTGGATCACTTAAACACGTCCATTGCAGCCCAACATTTTCTTAATTACTGCCTCATTTGAAGAGTTGAGAGCATTTAACAAAATATGTTACAGACATTAAGCCATTCACTAATGCAGATGGTGTATGACCTTCGGGTGGTGAGATATTTTCAAAATATGCAGTAAGCTACCGCAGATTTATGATGATCTCATTTTTATATAATTTCTGATTGGAGGGTCTGTCATATTTACATCATTACATTTTAAAACAATAATTAAGAAGAACATGCACCACAGATTCATAAAGGTGATTTTAAAGTAATTGTTAAATTTTAATTTGATTTTAACAATTTATAAACATTTAACATTTAACTGTGGTGGCACCAAAGATCAACTCTGCCCAGTCCCGTCAAAATGCTAATTGCGAAATAAAGAGCTTTTTAATTGAAGGCCATGTGGGTTTTGTACGTGCAAAGTGCACACATAAGACCGCAATTTGTTTGCAAAAAGTCTCAGCAGTAACTTTGCTAAATTCACCCTCACCAATAAAGTGAATCCGTAATATGGTAATCATTTTGGCCGTGAATGTAAACCATGCTGGGTAAATGAGAACTACTGATTTCTTAGAACCTCGTAGTGAGAGGATGAATTTGCGGGCGGAAGTAATCTACACAAGGTTTAGACTGTCGGGTGTGGTTTTTTTCCATTTTGGAATGATTTATATGGAAATAACATCATTGGTAAATGCTGTATTTTTTTTTCGAGAAAATGTTGATTTGGGGGTTATGATTTAATATGAATTATTGTACCAATGACCTGTTTACATTTGTCACTCCGTGACTGCGAGAAAAACAAGAGCAATTGGTCAATCATTTTAAAGTGTTCTAAAGACAGATTCTAAAGACAAAATTCACATGCTCAAATGATGGTTTGAAAAAGTGCATTTTTTTCTTGAAATTAAAACAAAACCTGGCAAACTGATTTCACTGGATACTTTGGAATAATATGTACTTTCAGTCAATTAAGTTATTTTGCAAATGAGTTTAGATTTGAAGGAAGCTACCTCAATGTTTTTTTTTAAATTTATTCTCATCATAAACAGAATTTTAAACACACCATACAGCCAGACACTGAACCTTGTTATCAAATTCAGTGGTCCCACCCTTTAGTTAAAATAATGAGACGAAACAGTTTATGATTTCTCAGTGATTTTGTGCACATTCCTATCTGGCTTAGTTTGATTATTGTACAAAATAAGCAACAGTGATTTGTGGGATCGTCCAGTGCTGTTTTTCTTGACAATCATTCTGTTTTATAATCAGTGAGCTATCAGGGCCCGATATAACAGAGCTGTTGTTAAGCAGAAAAAGTAGCTAAGCACAACATAGTCTTTCTTACCAGAATAAGGTTTCCAGCCAAAATACCATGTCACGTGTACTATATGTGTAACTGGCATCTTGCTTATTTTTGCTCAGCAGAAAGTTTATAAATATTATTTTCTACTTAAGCAGCTTAAATTGGGCCCAGTTTAGAAAGTTTTTCGCCAATATCTACTAATCCTTTGCTAAGCATGTTTGCATTGTTGGCTTTTCTTGAACAGCCCCTTGTCTGTACTGTACGCATGACAGAGACCAGGGTCAAATTTTGTAGATCTGCTTAAGCACAAAGAGTAGCCAACCACACAAATCAATTTTGCATACCAGAACCAGTTTACCAGCCATAAATGGCATGTCACATGACTTCCTGCTAATTCATGCTTAGCAGAAATTGTCTTCTTAAGCAGCTCTACCAAATTGGTCTCTGTTTTATGCCCAGGTCATCTTCTAGCTCTTATGCTCATTGAAGTGATCTTTGTAAAATTAATGCATAAAGTGCCCAGAAATCCACCATCATGATGCATTGTTCACAAGTTTGGGTTGGGGTAGGGTCATGTTAAGTTTTGCTCCCCACCCCCACCCCTAACCCCCACCCAACCCCCCATCTTGTCCCGGCCCTGCAAAATCCAGGAAATCTTCCTTCTTTGATATTTCTATGTTGGCCTATAGAAATTAAGACACAAATGTTATTACATTTACAGTTTGATTTTTACATGTATTCATTAAGAAAACAAAACGCATTGACCTCAAGTTAATTTAGAGTTCGTGACGTTATTACCAATCTTTTATATTTTTAACCCCCCCCCCCCCTCAAAAAAAGAAGAAGAAGTAATTATCTGACCAAAAGGTATTCCAAAAATTGCTGTTGTCACTATCAGGAGCTATGGGAGGTAGATTTAATGCTTTCCTAGGTGGCCTCTTGGCTGTGACATGCTGAGAATTTGACGCAGGGATCCTCCATAGCAAGTGTGTTTATCTACTGAGAGTGTACTAGTTCTGTCAATACACCTAACAGTCAGATGTGACTGTTCAGGATAGTGGCAAGGATAAAGTACATGATGCGGTCCAAAGTTCATGAGCCAAACGATGAGAAAATGCTGACAGAGAATGTAGGATAGCGGTTATCGGAGGGACAAAATATATAGAGGGAGAAATGAATAGCTGAAGTTATCGCGGTCATAGGTCTGCATAAAGGGATGATGGTATCTTGTATCTAGCTGGGATCTGGCGTCAGTTTTTTAACTCTTTGTCAGAAAGGAAAATTTGTCAGGCAGAAAATATTCATGTCAGATATGATGGTTGTCATTGTCAAGTTAGTGGTTTTATAAATTATTTTTGCCATTGATCAACAGTGCATTCCTTTGGCTTTGCCATTGTTGTTTGCTATCAATTTTATCACTAATTTGGTACATGTGAGTTTCTCTTGAACAAGTGATGAACAACGAATTTTGACAAAAGTGTGTTCATTAATTTAAAGCATTAATTCAGATCACTTCATTCAAATGGTTGCTTTTGTTTTCAAGAGGACAGCGTATAACCATTGTCCAATTTCCTGCTTCATTTAATGTGAGACATGTGAAATTGAATTGGTCCCAATAACTATTTTCTTAAAGATGGCAACATTTCTGGCCACAATCTTTCCCAAAAGTCTTCGTATCAGTACCGGCTAAACCTTTAGTTAGCTCGTTGATTGAAATAAAAGCTTACAATTCTGACCCAAACTTTACATTTTCTTTTAAGAGGGAATAAAATTAGGGAAAAAAGTCACTATACATTTACAACTCCTTCACTTGGATGCCAATTTATTATGAACATGAAAAAAACTACTGTGACATCATTTAGAAGGGAAATAGCTTGCTTTATCATAGTACAAATACCAACGCCATTCCTCTTTAAATTTGGATTTGTTTTTTTAACAACCCTCGCTTTAAGGGGAAAGATACACAAGATTTAGTGACAGTGTTGAACAACCATCTTCAAGATGACGTCATTCCAGTCATCTTCACCCTACTGCCAGGCAGGTGATCAAATCTCTGCTCCCCAAAGTTTAGAAAAGTATTTCATACATTTCAAAGACGTCAGTCAAAAACATCCAGAACTGCGTTTTTTTATTTTCCACTTGTCCAATTCTAATAATATTTCTGGGCATAATTGCGCATTTTCTTGAAAGTCCAGAGAGTGGTTAATGTTGTTAGGTGATAGATTCAGCTGCCGTTATATCTAGCATCCGAGAACGGAGTCACTTCAGTAGAAATGGGTAAACATGACAGTGCAGCTGGATTCAGTGCTTCCAAGGTGTTATACAACCAGCCTATAGCCTGAGATTAAAGATGTAGTACTTGTTTTTTTATTTTTTATTTTTTTTATTTTTTTACCCTAACTATTTTACCGGCATATAATGTTGGGCTATTGCTGGAAAATGATGATTCCTAAATGGAAATAGTTCACAAACTAAATCATGGTTTAGTGCAAAAAAAGGAATTTCTGCCGTGATCTGTTGTAACTCTTCTGGGCAATAGATGATTATTGTACAATTACGCATTGAATATTTTGTGACAGGTGTACTTAGTTTGCATCAATTTCTATGGAAACATTGCCCAAAATACACATAATTCCATCAAGTTTTAAGAAAATTCTCCGCCCCCCCTCTCTAGAACTTCATCCATACTTCATCTCCATCCTCTGACAATCATAGAGAAGAAGAATGCCACAGTGTTATGGCACCTCCCTACTCAAGCTATTGAATATAGGTTACATTGAACGAGGACCCTACACCTGCATTGGGACACTGCAATTTAAGAGTGAGCCATTCATGCCCAGAGGGTGCAGGTGACATTACATGAAATAAAATGGTTTTCTGGATTGGGTATCGGTAGTGGGATAACCTGACGATTCGGTGAAGCCGTCTCGCCCAGTGGAAACCCAGTATGGCGCTTATTAGTGGGTGTTTCGTGAAACAAAAGGGCTCTTACGAAGTGGAATTGTTATAAAAATGGCTAGCAGATCGATTTTTTGTGAAGAGCTTGCTGATGTGTTCCTATTTCTCTCGTTCATTTGAAACCCAGGATGTTGACAAAAAAACTCTTTTGAGGCAGTCTACACTTTAGGCTTGCCAGACTTTGGTCCCATTTCCCTTGCCTTTCGGTTAAAGGGTTCAAGATCAAGTTGTTGAATGTACTAACTTAACTCTGTACTTATAGAGCTGATGGACAAAGAAAGCCAAGCGATTCTCAACCGTAGACAAAAGAAGGCCACTCTGTAGGTTTTTCTGCACATCTGAATTTCAAATTTGTTATAAAGAAAATAATTACAAAAATTCATAGAAAAATACATTTGGTAGAAATGTATAAGTGCCTGATGTAGTTTCTGACTTTCTGGTCATGGACAAATATTGATAAGTTTGTATGAAATGCACAAGATCCCCCCCCCCATTAGTTTTTTTGTCTATTGATCGTGATAGTGTATTTAGGCTAATATTCTTGAGATCATTTTACCTGAAGGAGAAGGTAACACTTAAAGACTTATTTTTGTCTAATTTGAAGCAGCTCATTGATTACCACTGACGACACTGACGTCAAGGAGTCCTCTTTGTCATCAAAATCAATGTTCACAGATGGTTGACAAATTAGGACATTTTAATCATGAATGATTGAGAGAATTTGGGTTTACTTTACAACGTCAACAAGATTTATACGACACACCCTTAACTGATGTAAGCTAAAATGCCATTCCTAATATAAAGGCAGCAGGCATACACTACAAGCAGGAGTTACATATAGCACTATTGGAGTAGGATGAGGAAAATGGAATATGACAGTAAATTGTACTGGCCTTGGTTGGAGAGAAGGGGTCTTGTGCATGATGTTATGCCCAGCTGACTTAAAGGAGAAGTGTAGAGGATTTGGTTATTTAGCTTAAAAGTGCATCAGTTCTTAGAAAGTGTCAAAGTACATATACTACTGGCCAACTACACACATTGTGTTGTTTATTAGAAAGTGGTGAAATTTGCTTTCAAGTTATTGACTCCAAGACAAAAGTTGAAATTGGTCAATTGCATGATTTCCCTCCAACAGCATCCAGTGAGATTTACTTTTGGAATAATGGCAACACCTCTGAAAATGTTACTGCGTGGATGGTTGAAGCAAATATAGGCTTAACACAAGAATTGAGTTTGACTTTGAAGGTTTTAACCATCTGGACCCTAGTTTCATAGAGCTGCTTAACCAGAAAAAGATTACCGGCCAAACTACCATGCCACACGTACCATCTGTGACTGGTATCCTGCTCATTTCTGCTAAGCAATATTTTCTGCTTAAGCAGTGACGATAATTGGGCCCAGGTTATTGTGGTTAACCATTTCTGTTTATCACCTTTAAAGCTGTTGTCATGGTCAGTGTATAAATAACTCATTAACATTTTTGAATTTGTATAAATTACAAGACTTGGTTAGCACTAGGGTCATTTTTGTGTGCGGGCATGGGTTGTTTTTTAAATGAAATCTAGTACTTGTTTAAAAATCTAATTTGTTATGGACACTCTATACAGGTTATTCTGATGGACCAGTGACATGGTGGTTTTGAAATTTGCATTTTATATCTTTATCTGGGTGTATAAAGGAAGAAAACCATTTCTTCAATGAGAGAAAAGTAAAAATTAGCTTGATTCAAGTTTTGTTTTAGTCACTCAGTGGCGGAAGCTTCGGATAGGTTTTTTGGCTGCGATAGCCAACAACCTGCTTATTTCAGACTGATTTACCTTTGTGCTGATTGGTTGGCTACTAGGAGAAATCAAAATAATTAACATTTTTGCTAAATAAACAAACATCACTGATGAGATATATTTATATATTTTTTTAAACAGTACCCAAGATTTTCAGGGTAACATTCCTCAGCTTATCTGTGGAAAGCTGTAGTAAATCACTTGAGAGATAATTTACATTGGTGTAGGTTACATTTAATGATAATAACTCATCTGGTATGGGATGATTGATCATATTCATATCCTTGTGGTCAAGAAGTTAAAAAACAACAAGAAGGAGGGGTAAGAATTGAAAGGAGTAGTACAGCTACATGTATAGCCAGGATGACTTCATCCCATTGGCACTATTTGCAGGACTGAAACGATAGTAAAATGTTTGGTTTTCCACAGTATTTCTCCAAAACATCTGGTTTTCAAAAAACAAATATTTATATACCAGTAAATCAACCTGTAAAAATAACTACAATTAAAAACGTTCATGTTAATGGTTTTTTTATATTGTTTTTTTAAGAAACACGGTTTTAACAGTTACATGCTGGTCTTGCATCCTATTGCCGTGAGATTCAAAGACAATTATCTCAAATATATCAGACGGAATTGTTCTCAGAAATATCAACTCTTTTAGCTTTAAACTTTAAAAACCATTATCTAATATGTCTGTTATTTCCTGAAACTAAAAACAGATGGAGGAACCTACAGGGCTTGTTTTATTTCCACCATTTAGTGTACAAGGAACGCATGACTTTTTATCTTTAAAGTCTCATTTTCTCATGTTGACTTTTCTCTTCAACGAGGTGTCAGATTTGGGTATTTGCATATCGTAAATGTGTAGGTTAGATTCATGGCTTATGCACACAAATGATGCATGTTTGGGTTCATTCTGTTGCAGCGCTTAAGTATTGGGAAAACAAACGCTTTCATATTATTTTTGTGTTTGAATTATGAATTATACA
>CM021526.1:5952918-5970676 GCA_010994315.2 Pisaster ochraceus | reverse complement strand
TGGTAAGCAGTTTTCAAAAGCTAATTCTATTTTCTTTGTAAATAAACCCAATTGGAGAACCCAAGGAAATACTCGTTTGAGACGGGGGAAGGCGGGAACAGTTGTGCGATTGGAATGACACAGAATTGGATCTTGATAATGTCTAGAATCTCATTGCCAAGGGACCTGGGGAGACAAAAAACTGACAAACAAGAAATTTTCTCTTCAGAGAATCCTCTCACTATCTCTCTTTCCTTAAAAAAAAAGAAGAACCCCGTAATAACAACAATAATAATAATAATAATAATGGAAGATGATCAAGTTAAGATGCAGTCTTCACAGAATGGGGGCACTATTTAAGGAATTCTCTCTCCATGCTGTGTTGGGTTGCCGGATAAAATTCCATGGATGGAGATGCACCTCCAAGGAAGGAGAGGAAGACAGCAGTCATCATGTGCGACTTGCCTCTCCTTTACCAACGCTAAATTGAAATGAATGCTCCATATATCAAAGGTTACTCAACATTTTTTTCCGAATATTTTTTTATCATTCAATTTTTCCCCCTTTTTTGCAGGGGGGGGGTGTCTCTGCTATGGTTAGAGAATAGTATATCGTACCACGGATCAACTTTACTGGTGACAGCAGAGTATTGATTATCGGATATTTTGGTACATTTTGGAATCGATAGTAATGCAGCAACATAACTTTCGATGTCATCACAAAATCTTCAATCAAATTCGCTGAATGAAGATGTCATGATGACATCAAAAGCTACGTTGCTTCACTACTACCGTCAATTCCAAAAGGTATCTGAAATATTCTCTTATTACCGGAGACAGTTTCCTGTAATTTTTTGTTGAAAGCATTGAATTGGAAAAAAAAACTCCTCGTTGTGTTGTTGTAATGTTGTAGTGTGATCAGAATATGTTGTCAGAAAATCATGCTCCATATAACAGATACCTGAGGTCGTCATCCAATTTATTCCTTAATTTGAAGCAAACTGGGGTCATGTGTAAATGACACGTAAATAATGCTCTTCATCGGAACAGTTTTTTAAAAGAAGTATCCCATGGAGAGAGTTTGCAATTCTTTCTTCTTCTTTTTATTATTTTTTTTTATTTCACAAAATCTGTTTTAAAAACTTGTTTATGAATACATTTTGCTGGAAATGGAAGAAAACAAAAAGTAGCTCACACATTTCCAATGATGGTTTAAAAGGTACCATGACACTGTAATTTTTGGAGGTAGTGTTGCCGGATATCTCCAAATTGTTTAACTTATACACCGTTCAGATTAGCTAACTCAGATCAATTTAATCATTTATAGTCACCAGATTTTGTGTTTATTACATTACGTTAATAGAAAAAAATCACAGTAGATATTACAAGAGATGGGTGTGTGTTCTTGTAATTGAATAGATTTGCTTGTAATTAATATATAGGACAGAATGTATCCTTATGAATGAATAGGAATCAGGGGATGAAAAACCTATTCAGACACTTGATGCACATGGTGAATTCGGACAATCATTTTCCAGGAAGGTTACAGTTGTGCCCTCATTACAGTATAGGCCTACGTCACGTATGTCTTTTTAAAACCATCTAACCATTTACCATCGGGTTAAATATGAGCTCCTTATTCTCCGCCTTATCAATAAACATGTGCAATCAATGCCAGGGTATCTGTTGCCTTCTCGGTAAATATGAGCTACAATGGCCATAAACTACTTCACTAAAGCAGCCCAACACAAACAAAAGAAAAAGAAAAGACATTTCACATTGACCCATCAACTGATGATGCAGCCGCAGCAAGGAGCGTCTCACACCTTCCTGTCATGAATTGTATGAGAAAGTCGCTGGCGATCCAATTTCAAGCACGGGCTTCAATGGGGAACGTTGAGTGGGATTGCGGGTCTCGCCCAGTTCTCTTATACTGGATAATACACCCGCAATGGATTTACCCTCACTAGAACATGCTAATATGTTCCCTGATAGAGAGGTGTTGACGGATGTAAAGGTCTTGGTTTAAAAAAAAAAAAAAAAAAAAAAAGGGCAATGAAAATGATCCGTGTTGAAGTCTGTGGATGGACTTCTACCGTGTCATTCAAATATAGTGATGCTGCCGAGGTGGTCTTGTGTGGAAGGGACTTTTATGCTGTGGAATTCTTAAAGATATGCTACAGCTTTTGGTTACTTGAGGAAAATCAGAATGTTAATTTTTGATTTCATACCGCTGGGGTTATGAAGGTGTCATCTTTCTTTATAAAGAGACTATTACTTCAGGAAAAAAAATGTGATTGTGTTAGACTTCACATTCAAATAAATTATAATTTCATTAAGCGACAAAGTGAAAAAATGATGTGCAATGTTACAATAAGAAAAATTTTAGGTTGATTGCAAAGTAAGGAAGCTATTGAAACAGTTGTCGATATTTTCCTTGAAATGTATTTTAAAGATTTGTATTCTTTGTCTAAAATACGTAAACTTTTTGCAGTTTCCCAAGGATTATTCTGTAGTTTCAATTGTTCATAGACAAACGGTTACTCTTTTGCGAACAATAGTGTTTGTTTTTCCCCCTTTGTAATTATCATAAACTCAAGGACTAATTTGTGTGTTAAAAGGATACCACATAAATTTACAGGAACACAGCTTGACAAATTAAAATCATCCCATTCAGGAGATGAGATAAAATAACGAAATAAATGCTGAATTATCCTTTATTTGCTCATCAATGCCAGCTGTGGGCCCTTTTTAATAACGCCAAATCACCCAAGCACACACGGAACTGAATGCCCAGTTATGAATAACGCATTTCATTAGTTCCAGCCGACAAAATATTTATCGTGTTTGTACTGGTTCAATCGGGAATTAGCTTGGCAGATGTCAGTTTGACGCTTGTCTCGATTTCCACTTTTGATTAAGTCTCTGATGAGCTTTAAGACACAACCCCTAGAGTTCTGGATGTTAAGGTTTTCTATCAAATTGACAAAATAATGACACGCCCCTCTCCCACCTCCCGATAAAGTCAACACGGGCAATTTTAATAAAACTTGTACAAATGTGGACATATTAATCAGGCTTTTAAAAGACAATGGGACTTGAAGTAGAGGTATGGTTTTTTTACTTACACTCAACAACTCAACAAATGAGATTGGACATTAAACGAGTTATCATTGTCAGTCGTTAAATAATTAAACTGGTATAATAAAAAAGGATCACAGTGAAACACGCGCACATTACCGATAACCGTTAAAAGTGACTGAAAGGCTTACTTCTTAATACGGATCTAAAATTACCTTAGAATTGCGTTGCGGCTCATCTAACACTTTCCCTTTAATCTAACCTTTTGCAAGGAAGTTCCTGTTGAGCTACAACCTTGAGCCCTTAAGGGGCATGTACCTCCCCCTCTCCCCTACCCCCAGTCCCCTGCCTCACACCTATTCCACATTGCCATTGACCAATGTATCAAATTTGTTTTTTAGAGCGTACACTGAGAGGGCAACTCTAAAAATACTCATTGAGAAAGTTAAGACTCATCCCTCAAGTGGAAATAGGAGCCATATTTGTTTTGTAATTCTGTTAACTTCCTCTTCCTCGTTCTCATTGATGGTCAACTTAGGCAGGAGATTCTCCTTTTTTTTTTTCCTTCTCTACTCTCTCCCACTTGCCCCAAGAAATGCTCGAGGAACAATGACAAGTGTGAATTTCCCAGAAGACTTGGGCAGAACTTCCTCATCCGTTTTGTACTTTACCAACGACTGAGCCGCAAATTCCCACCTTAGTTCTTGTCAAGACTGTAAGGAAAGCATTTCATTCGACGTCGGAACTGCTTCAGTTGTTCAGGTTATTAATAGTTGGGTGTTTTTTTTCCCCCTTTACATGTCAGCTTTAAAGTAGTATTCACAGAACTAAATGTGCGATGTTACGCATTGTTTGGATGCTTTTTAAACGCCACAGACTTTACCTTGAAATACTAGTTTACCAATTTAAAAGATATTTCGGAGGGATTTATTACAAATTTCTGATTTTTCCAATGATACGCCCCAGAAAAACATTCGCAAATTTAATTTAGATTTAAATTTAATGCCGACTTCATTGTAGCATAAAAGAAGGTATTCAAAATGCAGGTGACTGTACTTTGTTCCAATGCACAGATGAACCTGAATTTGCCCTTTATAGAAATACAGTGGGTCCATGTTTGCAATATTATATTAATAATAACCTGTGACTACATTTTTTCATTGAAATTTCTTCATCCAATGGGCTAATTTCATGAAGCTGCTTAATTGTAAGTATTGTTCATCAATTTGATTCAACGTGGGGAAACCAGTCACTAATAGTGTATAATTTTGTGGAATTTTGGCTGGTAACTCTTTTGTGCTTAGCAAATATACTGTGGTAAGCAAATTTGGTATGCAAGGCAGTTCATGGAGCTGCAAAGCAGGAAAACTTGCTCAGCAAATGTCCATCTGTGATGTGTGTGTGGGTGTGAGCGTGTCTATCCATTCAAACCGAGGACTTTAACAAAAGGGATCTGGGTGTTTGACAGAGTGAGGACGTCCTCGCTTCGTTTTCGTGTACAAACCCAATGGGGACGTCCCTAAAAAAAACTATGTCCAAACAATGGGAGAACAAAGAGAAGTCCTCGGTAAGCGGGATTTACAAACATGTGTGTGTGTGTGCGTGCTTAGCAGCCCTTGTTACATTTTTGTTAACCAAATGTGATACATTAACCAAACACAAGCAATGTGGGTTTATTTGCTTAATTTCCAAAACACCGGTGTAGTATCCACCTTTAATGCTTGCCACTGTATTAAATTGCCATATTTGGGTATTTCTGTTGTAACAACAAGATTGAGAGGTAGCATTTTGACCATGCGGAGGGAGTTGACGGAGTAAAATTAATTTACACTGCGGACTTGGGATGACGTGGAGATGCCAAAGGGCCCCCCTTCACAACCCCCATCTGGGGCCGTGATGTCACTTTGATGAGAACCCCCACTTCACCGGCTTAATTCTCAAGCCGCGGTGTTGTGTACTCAGAACACGGAACACGTGGGTGACATAACTTAGGGGCATTCTATAGACCATTCCCCCCCCCCCCCCCCCCCCCCCCCCCCCCCCCCGCCTCTAAGCATGACATTTTCTGAGCTCGCTCCTTTGTCCAATACGCTCAAGGGGGGAATGAAATTGTCATTAAGAAAGCTCTCTTTTTTATTATTATACTGAGGTGCAGTGTGCTATGGTAAAATCGTTCATTGAATTTTGGATGAAGGATTGTTTTTCAGGAGAAGGCTGGAAAGGTACGGTAATCAATGAGTCTAGAGCTCTGCATGCAAGAATTATCTACAAAGCCTTTCACAATGTGGAATTGTCTTTATAATGTGAGAGAGGGTATACGTTCTCTGAAACACATGTACGTCTCCTGATGGCGGGAAATAAGTACATGTTGGGTCAATAATTGTTGTTATGTATTTCAGGTAATAAAACCAAGGATGTCTCATGAGTGAACTTAATCACTGTAGCTCCCAAGCCTGAGGAAACCTGTCAACAAGGGTGCTTGCTATGTGAGCCAGAAACACCAGGGTTAACCCCTACTCCTCTACAAAAGTGTTCTGGGTTCTTGTACTTGCATTACCAATTGACCTTGTACAAATCAATTGTGGTCAAGCATTTTGCTCAAGGATGCAAGTGCAACGACCGGGACTCGAACCTACATTGCTTGGTCAAGACACGCCACAATATCATTATATTTTAGTGTTGCATAATGTCTATAGATTGAAACTACTAGATTCCCTTTTAAACCTATCATGCTACTAATCATCCTATCGATAGAAGTATCATATTAGAAATAGAAATCAGTGTCTCCCGCAATCGCCTTCTGTGTATAGCTGGCTATCAATAATAAGCTAACAAACACTCTTATAGTAGGTTTCTTTCATAGCACAGTTCATGATTTCATCTGAAAAATTTCTTATTTCAAGCCACTTCAAGTCCTTTAAATTCCACTGCTTGAATTTTATGGATTTGGTATATTACACTCCCAAAATCCCCCACTGTCTTAAAGAGGCTAGGCAAAACACTATTAGTATTCAAGTCCAAACATTTGGGTGTTGAGATACCACAGGGTGGAATCATGGTTTTGGTGTGTTTGGGGCAGCTCCAGATCCTGGGGAGTTTTGGCTGGTACAGCTTCGGTAATAACTTGTTTTCAAGTATGGATTGAAAATGTCAGGTAATTTCTCATTGGAGGCTGTATCAAGACAGCTTTAATTTCAAGGAACTTGATTTTGAAGGTGATATCATTTCTCTCACTTTGCATCACCGGAGAAATAAGCACAAGCTTAAATTGTGGAGGAAGTTTGCCAGGTTAGTTAGTTAGTGCGGTAAAAATAGGATTTGGCATGAATGCACTCTTCAAAATACAACAATGAACTTTCCTTTGAAGGACAGAAATTATAAGAAAGCTAGTAAACCAACAGCCAGGTTTCGCAGACAATAACAAGGTTTGAATCGTGTCCGCAAAGATACCATGTCTGATCTTTGGCTGAGCCCCCACACTGGACTCTGAATGAGCCACAAAATCAGATTAGTACATTCTGGGACCCAGGAATATAAGGTGGCATTTGCAAAATCCAATTTTATTGGGCTTTTCTGAAGTCCCCAGGGGGTGAGTTTCAATGATACAACCAAGCGTGCATGTGTTTTTTTTCCCTCCCCCAGACTGATGGAGCAGTCACGCGTGTGTCGTGACATTAGGCCGCGAATCATGTTCCAAATTCAGTGAAATATTAAATTCAAGAAATGGCGCTGTGTCAACTTGTCTCATAAATGAAGTTACAAAGCTTGATTGAAGAAGCGTTAAGTTATGCCGCTGTTGGATAGAACAACTTTTTCTTCTCAAACCTAGCGCTAGAATAATTCTTCAAGAAAGATCTCAGGAGAAGAACAGAAACTAAAAGTAACCGTTTCAGTATCAACTGAAAAGGTTTGCATTGTTTTAAAGGTAACTATAAAAACTTCATCATGGACAGCCTTAAGGACTTTCTTTCTGTAGAAGTGACTAACAGCCAAAGTATTGCCAAAGCACCAGGACTTTCCGAGTATTAAGACTAAAGAGAACATTTTGAGTCTATAAGAATAAGCAAGATTAATAAATAGCTCAGTCAGTGATTGCGTTTGAAGTTAAACATTTCTCACAGTAGTTAATCATTACAGAAGTTTTACCCACAAAAATGCTCTCTTACTGATGTTTTGGTCTACAATAATGGGACTCACTCTGGCAAAACCGAAACATTTCTTGGCTTTTACCATAATGCATAACAGCCATTAAAAGATCAAAAATTTACCTGTGGGATAAATGTGAGATTTTCATGTCACCATAAACAGTATATATTTTCTCTAGATTCTATGGGAAAATGACAAATTGTGAAACAGTGGGAATGTTAATTTTCTTGATAACTACCCCAAAATCTCACTTTTGAAAATCTCGTCAAAGTTTAGGGTTTTGCCAGAGCAAAGGCCTCAAGTTTTAGTAGTCTGCACTTTAGTCAATATGGACACTGCAAGCCCATCCAATGAGACATATGGCATGTTGTTTTGTGTGGAATTGACTCCAGTGATTGCGGTTTATCACTCTCTTGTTGTTTTATGTATTTTAAGGTGAATTTACCGCGGTTTGTGTCATCCCACTTGCACACACTATGTAAGCCTCCGCACTAAAGTGAGGGTACACCTTTTGGTAATTTTCCCAAAATTCATGACCACAATAACTGTAACTGTTAATAACGTAATTAGAAATTATTCCCTTCAAAGAAATGTGGTTTTAGGGATTCAAACACATTTCAATATAAGAAACATCCCTACGCGAAACGTTTCTCAGATGGTGTTCGAATTACGGATTATTCTTCCTGCGTGGACGTAACCGCTATAGATTTTCGGCGATATATCTCAAAAACGCTACCACCTTTTGAAATGAAATTTTCACAATTTAGTTTTATTTTGTATAATTACATTTATATAGGATTTAAATGATCAAATGGTTCCATAAAACCAAAGGTATACTATGCCTTGAACTAGCTGATAAGAATAAGAAATTCTGTCCACAGTTAAACAAGAGTTGGATAAGGTTGTTCCAATTACAAGCCCCCACCACAGGATCTTTCATCTCAAAATGCCCTCCTCCTCTTAAATGAAAAGGATGGCATAATATTATGCCCAAGGAAAGGCAAATAATCACCTTCATAAAACGAAACAAAATATATATTTGCATTATGCTGTTGTCATCGGTATCTGAATGGTAATCCTGGAAGACATGGTAGTTGGATGGCAAGTGCAGAAAACCAACTCAAGGGGTCTGGGAGGCTCAGCAGACTTTTTGCTGAATCATCACCATAAGTCATGAATCATAAATTATAGCACCAACCGCTCCGGGAAGGTAATCCCAAATTTCATGGAATTACGGAATACATGTATATTATTCGAATAGCCATAATGCTCTTGCTTGGCATTTGAAAGAGTACAAACCCATTTGAATGACTGTTCTGCCTTTTGCGTGACTATAGCACAATGGAATAAACCCATGATGAATAAACCAAAACTGTCACAGAATCCTCTGGATGCTGATAAAATATGGAAGCATGTGGAGACAGATAGCTTTCCAAAAGTACACAGACCCCCCGGGTGAATTTTAAAAGGAGCCCCCCCCCCCTCCACCACCACCAATCCCCACCCCAAGGACAATTTGTCATCACATATTTGGGACGTACAGTTAATATTGTTACTGGTATTGCATTGCTAGACGTAACAGTGGGAGTGGAATCCAGTTAACAAAGCAGTATGCACTTTATACTTTCTACTCAGAGTACTATAGGCTGAATAGATTAAGTTCATAAATAAAGATCAAACAAATACGTAGCAAATCTCCAGTATGACTGTTAATGAATTACACAGACAGTTTTAATTGGATTAATTAACAGGTGAATTCGGACCAATTTAACTGTGTGTGTATTTACATCAATGCATGTCCAATTATGTCTCTCTATTCTTCAACCAATCAGTAGTTTATGTTGTGTTGTGCATGTTTTCCTAATTGTGCATACGGTGAACAGGAAGCTATAAAAAGACGCTTTATACTAGTACCGCACGCGAAATTAATGCAAGATGTATCTGCATGTGCTTTAAGCCCAGTTCAAACTTCACACGAAGCAAATTATGATGCAAGAAAACTCGCATTTTGCATGAGGTCATACATGGCTTTACTGGTAAATGTCCCACAAAATAAATCATGAATGTGAATCAGCTAAATTGGGGGAAAGTTTGTGGGGTGGTGCAAAATGGCATGCACACCAATCTAACAATTTGTAGCTTATGGCAGAGTGTTCAAGGGCATTGAACTCAAGTTCTTTTGGCTGCGTCATTAGTGTTTGGGTTCGAATCCAGGTAGAGACCCTTGTGTTCTTGGGTAATTACACTTGGCTATTATTGCTTTGCATCACCTAAGAGAAAACGGATACCTGCCAGGGGAGAGATTGTTGATGTGAATGATTAGCAATCTGTGTGCCCCGTTGGTTGCCGGTGCTGCATACTCCATAGGAGTTAGATGGTTTTGGGAATGCTTATAAGGCCCAAATGAACAATGGTGGTAACAGTGTTAGTCACTTACAATGTTTAAAAGGGCCTAATAAATGCTTATTGTTGTGATTATTATCACTCTTTTTAAGGGACAATGAATTCAAATTTATACATGGTAGAACATTCACGATTATCTTCAAGAACAATTTCATCCAAGACAACTTTTCTTGACAGGAAAAAAAGAAGAAAAAGGAAGCATGATCCATCAACCCTTTGCAAAACAAAATAAACATGTCGCAGTCATTCAACCTTTTTCTATCCCAGCTCAAATTGATTTATTCTTTGGAAACAAAGTATTCAAAAATGAATTCACGTTTATCATATATTCTAAGAATAAACGTACTTCCCATTTAAAGGGAAGGTGCACAGTCGTTTTAATGTGACAAATCCAAGTCCTTGATTGTATTGAATTAGTATGATGGAGTAATAGCAGTGATAGTGTCATACTTCGTGACAACAGACTTAACCATGATGTCAACTTTAAATCATCGGACAAATAAAATATAAATCAAGATCAGAATGTCTTCAAGAATGTTTCAGTAAATTTATTAGGTCGGAAGAAATGCTTCCTCCAATTACTGCCACATAAACTAGGTGATGGTCTGAAAGACAAAGGTGCAGTGACTTTGCGATCAATTACTTGAGAATCTTTTAAAGTCACTGGCTAAAGGGGAAATCAGAGGATCGGTCAAAATGTCCAAACTGATTCTGTGAATGTGATGGGTTTTCTATGTTAATTTATTGCATCAAGCTAACGAATTAACATTACTGTTCTTATATATATTAATGTGAAATTCATCCAACAATATTGGTTATTAACATTGTTAGTACCTTTAGCTCATGTTGCTGCTTAATGAAAGGCAACTTAAACATTTGTAGGATAATTATTGCGAATAATCCATAGTTTCAGTTCATTCAATGCTGTAGTGTACTTGTAAAATGGACAACATCCTAATCTAAAGAACAAAGCTGAAAATGATGATTAAGGAGCCAACAAATGCATAGTATACTCTTTTTAAAATAGAGGCAATTTTAAAATCAAAACAATATTCATACAGCTGCAAATCTCAAGAAACCGTTAAACTTTGGGATCTAATTTCCAGTTCAGTATTTGAAAAAAAAAAGGCTTTAGTTACTTCATAGATGCTATGTCAGATTTTGGGCAGATTTGTCCCCAAAATTTTGATTTAAAGTTTCCATAGCTGTTTTTATAGATCAAGAGAGTTATAAGCTTTCATTTAAAGTATTGTTTGAAAAAATAAATTATTGTTGGGATCCTGACATGTTAGCCTACATGTTACATGCACTGTGTGTATTGACCGTGGCATTTGCAAAAATGTTTTTAGTATAGTTTTCGTTTTGAAACAGCATCATCTGTCAAAATTCATTCAGAGAAAAAATTCTGGGAAAAATTTATTTTTTTCATGAAAATCTGGACATTCAACTTGTTTCTAAATATGAGTTTTAGAATTTTAATTGAAGATTAATGCTTTGTGATTTTAGTTCTCGATTCAATATATGACCATTGTGTTTTGGTTTTGACATACATGTGCATGTACATTGCAAATTTAACTGCACTGTGTTTTACATCCAATTAGTACATCATTTCTTTCACGATGCCACGAACAATGCTGCAGTGACAGCAACACAATAAAATGTCTTTACCACATAATTTATTATCCACTGCTCTTTAGGTAATTTGCAAATTAGTTTATGTGGGTGTCATGTTACTATTATACTGTCGTGTCATTTGCACACTTGTACTTATATCAAGGTGCATACCTATTTGTAAATTGATTAGGGCTTTTTTTTATAAAGAAGGTAGCTGCATTGGTGTTGTTAGCCTCTCCCATTCATCAGTTAAACTCTGGTTTGTAAACGACCAAACAGTACGACCATGCAGCGACTATGCTACCACCATATAGATGAGAACAATTTGTGAGCAATTGACATTATGAATTATTGAGGCAAAGTGGGTCGTTGGTCATGTGCTTGAAATGTCAAACTCATCAAAAATGTACCGTGGGATATATTATGATGATGTGGCAGGCCAGTGTGCTGTGTGTGCTACATCCCAAATGTTTCGTATTATGGTATTTGATTATACCTTTATATAATATGTTAATCTGTTGGTGGGTGTGCATGTATATGTGTGTAGTGGCGAGATAAAATAATGATGTTACACCACTAGAAGAAGAAAAAAAATGATGAATTTGCTGAATATTTTTATGAAAGTTGATGTTTACAAAAATGGGTTTACTTCTCATGATTGTTGAAACGTAGGTCTAGCAATTTCAAAAGGATAGTTTTGTGTACCAAATAATCATTTGGTAAAATGATGTAAGTTAATTTTGGACTACTTTTATGCAAAACGTAATGACAAAAACCACCAAATCCCATACAAATTCAAATCCAATACAATCTAATCAATTAGTAAATCTTTTCATTGAAAACGGATATTATATGATTTGTTTGTTGTTTGCTTGTTTGGTTTTGTGGGGGGTTTTTTTTACACTAAATTTTTTTCCATGGTGAGAGCATCTCTGGCTATAATTGGCAATGAAATGTTAGTATTTGGTGCGCTTGGGTGTATCCTCATATGCATTTGTCAGGCAGTGTTAGAGTCTAACCAGAACTACACAGATGCACACCATACTTAATGCGCTCTGATGTGACAAATATGCTATATTGAGAAGCAAAATTAGGGCAATATATTTGAGACAAACATTGGTTATTATCGGCAGTAAGGCACCCATTGAAATCCAGTCAAATGATAACATGGGCCGCAGCTCCTAGCCGTTGGAGCAATCAAAGCAGGAGGGGGGGTTGCATTGAAATATATGGGGAGGCATGTCGCAGGCGATTAGGTCCAAACTCAATCGCGGTTATTGCATGACGGCAATTATTTTCTCTAGTCTGGACATAGGGGAAGATGAGTTGCCATTACATTACTCTGCATTATAGCAGCTGTCCGATTGCATCAAATGAATTGCTCTCCAAAATGATATATCTCCCATGTATCCCGGTATAGTCAAGGATTGAAAGGGCGTAGTAAGCAATTTAAAGAGAGGCTACACTTTACGTAAAAAACGTCCATAAATTCATCAGTGGTAACACGGATTCCAGATATACCAACCTATAAAAAAAAACAATCTGTGAAATTTTGACACTATATCTTTATTATTATTTAGATGTGGAGTGTACGTCAAAGCAGATTAAGCAAGAAATTGTAGAATTATGGACAAAAATTGCAGAATATATTTTACATTAACATGCCGTTTCATTATAACACATCAGTGAAACTGATTTAATTTTAATTGGCGGTAAATGTTATTTTAAAAGCCGGTTTGATAAAAAGTCATCACAAAAAGCGATTATATTTAATTTCTCAGAAGTGACCCTTTGAAGTTTGATATTATCTTTTAACTTGAAACTTTCATCTAGAAAGCCTTTCAACTTTAATATCAAGTCTCCATTTTGGTAGTATTGTTGTGAATGGAATGAGAAGCTAAGCTCCAGGGCCCAATTTCATAGAACTGCTTAAAGGTACACAAAGGCATCGTTTTGGGCTATTTTAGCTACAAAATAGACCCAAGCATGTCTCTGATGGTCTTCCAGGAGTAGAGTAAGTATACCCATAGTTCGACATTAACCCTCTGGTCTACGACCGTTGGGGGTTACGATTATCGTAACTACTTTTGGCTTTGCTAGTTGTAATAGTAGTAGTTTGTTTATCGCCTTTGGATTAATCATGTTTGTAGACTTGGTTTATGTTTTACCATCTATTAGGTTTTGTTTCTTTGTGATGTTTTTTGGATGGGCGTTGGATGATGAGGAACGTTCTCTGTGGCATTGGACCATCATATAGCCCACTGTGTTGGGTTGTTATGGCTCTCTTTTAACATGACTATATAAGACAGATGTAAATGAGTGCCATAAAAGCCCACAGGCGGGCAAGCCTTTGGCAGATGAAGGAATAACAATTGTTTGAAGATGGGACTGACGTGTGTATAGTCAGTTGTTTACACAGGACTTTATGGTGACTTTATGCAGACTGGATCCTTATGCCTCACCATAGTTATAACATTTACATAAACAAAGCACCAGTCTACTTCCAACATTGCACAGCGATGTCATGTAAATTTTACACTTGCAACATCTGATAAATCATACACGCTGACCTTTGACCGCGTTTGTTTTTTTAGAACATTTCTCATTAATTACAATATTTACAAAAACCATCTAAAAATAATTGTCTTTGATTCAACATCACCAAATTTCGTAAACGGTAAACTAGTACGCTCCTTCAAGCAGCAAATATTGCTTAACAATTTTCTGCTTAACAAAAATAAGCAGGATACCAGTCACAATGTGGAACGGTATTTTGCCGGTGACCTTATTCTGGTAAGCAAAATGTTATTGTTCTTAGCTATTTGTTGTGCTTGAGCAGCTCTATCAAATTGGGCCCAGAAGCTAAGAGTACCCTTGGCATAGAAATCTTCTCGGCATTTTGTCCATTCGTTGGTAGTCCGCTGCACTTTATTTCCTGACTACTTTAACTGGTAAACTTTTCTGAAAGCACCCTGGTGTCCAATGTTCATTACACGATGCTATACTCCTGTTGCCAGTAAGTTGTATGCTTCAATTGGAATGTAATTAAAACGAGCTCCTAGGCAGAGTAATGAAATTGCTACCCAGCTTGATTAATGCAAATTGCCCTTGACTTTCATTGACTATGTACATATTCAGAGATTTAATGGAGAATCCATATATATTTGATCTGTAGGTAATCTTTGAATGCAAACTAGGACTCCTGCATTCCTCTGACATCGACATGGAATGCAAATCCGGAGGGATTTGCTCTCGACAAATAAATCTGAATTAAGGAATGTATTTAAGGAAGATAGGCCGTGTAGTTTTATAGCAGTTTTATGTGTGTAGCTATATGTTTTTGGAAGAAGTTATTGAAATTTATACTGTTTTATTTACCATTAGTGTATGGAATATGTCACTATGTCCTATGTCATAAATGTAAAAGTAATTTACTAGTTGTATGGTAAATATGGTAAAAACTCTGTTCATGCCTTACAGGCTGATCTAAATTTCATACTTTGTTCGGAACCTGCATAAGTAATAAAAACAGATTTTTTACTGCAAATAACAATATCAACATATTTTATAATATCACAATCTGATCATATGGGTTCATTTTTCAGGTTTTTTGCGCAAACCCTTTCTTGAGCTCTGGCCTCAACATTTTGAGTCACAAACAAGTCAAAGTAAATAATTTGATTGATGCTTTCAAGGATTACATGACCAAATAAGGCTAGTAAATGAGGTGTAATAATAATAATAATATAATAATGGAAACTTTTAAAGCGCCGGTATCCGCCGCAAGCGGCGCTCATGGCGCTGCTATACAAAAAACAACAAAAAGCAAATGAAAGTAGCATCACATAATTAGACAATAGAGTTAACAAAATGCTTCTTTATGTAGATGAGTTTTTAGACTGTTCTTGAATTTGCCAAGTGTGTTTGAAAATTTCACAGTTTCAGGTAGGGAGTTCCAAAGCCTCGGTGTACTCTTTTTGTGAAATTATTTATGTTTAGTAAAACTCAAAGAGTTGTGCAAAAAATGTTTCCAAGGACACTTACACTTATTAAAGTGAAAAAATAAACAACTGAAAGGTACCCACATATTTTTGTTTTTACTGTTAATCACCAGCCAGTCATTTAAAAAAAATTAAAAGCAATGTTTAGTGGAAGTAAATTGGGCCATTTGGTCAATACAAGCTTAAAGCCACCGCTGGCCTTTCGGATTTATTTAAGAAGTGTCAGTTTCTGATGGGTTCATCGCCAAACCTACATCGCATCGTAGGACTCCCACTGACTAGTCTAATGTAATAGCCGTTTGTGTCTTCACATGTCCTCATTCATATTCTTGGATGGAGCACACACACTATGTTTTAACGTTTTAAGTGAACAGTTGCTCAAGAAGAAAGCCCCAAGATCTTAGTGAAGATTTAAGTACAATATTCTTGCAGCTCAGCAACCAACAAGCCAGATTTGATGGAATAAACTGCATGGTAACTGTGGCGCAATGGGAATGGTCTGTGCCAAGGGTCACCAGTGGGTGTCAAGGTTCGGAGTTTCCAGACTTAATGGTGTTTTCCATTAATACAGCTGTTTTATATTTAGTATTATATGTAGATTTTCTTTTTAAGAATGGATGCCAACATTGAACATCGGGTTTGGTTTGAAACGGTTAGACAGTCCATACAGTAACAACCTTCCTGGAGCATTAATGCACGGAATTTGAGATGGCTAGGTGTACAAATTCAAACCAGGGACCTACAACAAAAGGGACAAATGGGTTCTTGGTGGAGTGCAGGTCCCAGTTGGAAGTTTGTACTAAACCAAAGAGAACTGTGGCTAAAAGATTAGGAGGTACCCGATTGCAGGTGAAAACACACTTGTGCCCGGCTGGCCTTGTGTGCCCTAACACATGCCAACTTACATGGTACTTTACACAATGGAACAATGCTACCCACAAGGTTTTCTTTGTCCTAGTGCTACCCCTCAAAAGATTTCTTCAGAAAAGGGAATAACAGAACAATGTGCAGTCACACACATGTACCATGAGGTCTTCAGTTTTTGTTTTATTTTCACATGCCACAAACCTATCCTATCACCAATGGCTCACCCACACCAACAACTGGATTGAGAAGTAAATTCAACTGAAACATCTTTAAGATGTAGGAAAGGTCAGAATGTAGTTGTTACAGAGAATCAAAATGAGGCCAACTGCGCCTCCAAAAAAGACAGGTTCCTTTGACATGGAGAGCCACAAAAATAACATCATCCTAGTGGTTGAATTCATGAATGGATTACTGCTGCCAATACATAAAGCTGGGATTGACTATATCAATGCAAAGCCAACATGATTAACATGAACTATTAAACTCTGTTGATTTACAACGACACTATGGTTTACATGAATGGATGTAGGCTAATCTTGTCAGTGGATAATGATTTGGTTAATAAATGGGGGCGAAAAGGGTATTCAAACTTCACAGATTTGATCAGTCTGGTTCCTGTATTATAGCTCTGCTACATTTCTGTAGCATTACAGAAGTCAAGGTAGCAGAAAACTGTATGTTTGCATCAGATGGTGGGCAAAGACTTTTATGAACCAAGGGTTGGCTGCTTTAGTGGCTAGTGCAGGAATGTTTGAAAGGTTGTTTGGAAGGAAGAAAATACAACGTTTGTCAGGTTATGAATTTTAGATGAATTTTGATCCAAATAGTGGGTGAAATGGATTGATTGATAAACACTGAAAGTTGTCCTCTTAAAAGTGCTATGTGTGTTCATACTTTGCTGCATATAAATTACGTGGTATAATACAGCTAGTGAATCTGTAAAAGTAATTGGTACCCAATTGCAATCACCTCAGTAAACACATGCACAGAGTTTGTCACACTGCATTGTTGCTATGTGACAATATTGTTAGAAAAGAATAATCGTGACAAGTTCTGTTTACACACTGTGCGCAAAATATGCAAGAATCCTGTAACATATCTTGAGATAAAATTGAGTGGACTGGTGAATGTGTGGGTTGTTGGGGATCAATTTGTGTCATTGCGGAAGTACTCGACTTCCTGCAAGAGCTCACGGTCATCTCTGTCATTGAAAGAAAGGTTATCTAGAATGGTCCTAATTGGAGGCAGAAACCATTGTCCTCCTTCGGACGTCCTTAGAGAGGACTGATCCTTGTGTTCCTTTGCTGCTAGATTTGATTGAGGGAATATGTTAGTGGGGAGAGATGAAATTGGCTGGGTAAACAAATATTGATCATCCATTGGCATGTCTTGGCCTAGCGGTCAAGCGCGCTAGACTGTGGTGTTTCTGATCAGCAGAGTGTGGGTTCGAGTCCCGACAGGGTTCGAGGTCTTGACACTTGTGGCCTTAAGCAAGGCACTTAACTATCATCGCTTCGTCTTCATGGCAAGTGAGATACTACAATGATCATATGGGAAATTTTACATTTTGTGTTGGTAATGCCCACATAAATTCAATAGTTATAATTTGAAGATGTGCCCCCTTTCTTCATATCAAAAGTTGATTAAAATGACACATCTTCATGGAAA
>CM021526.1:5938695-5952612 GCA_010994315.2 Pisaster ochraceus | reverse complement strand
CTCTTTGAAAGACAGATATCACTGGGATGAGGAGGTAAATATGTGTTTTGTGTTTTTATATTATTTAATATTTGTTGTAAATGTTTTTCTTTATGTGATTCTTGGTTGGATCGAGATTGGTGGGGATGGGTTGAATATATAAATGCCCACAAGCAATATTTGAGTCAGGGGTCCAGACCCCAGGACAGCATCCCGTTCCTCTTAAATCTCTTTCCAGCATTTTGTTTCACATTATTTTATGTCTGCAGTTTAAAACTACAATTGAAACCTTTTGTGGGCAAGAGCAGGGGAGGGGGGTATTTTGTATCGGAAGTGAAATTGATGGAGACAGACTTGTATAAGAAAGAACACACAATGAAAAACTGACAACGGTGTTACCATAAATGCTAAAATTGCTCTTTTAAAGTCCAAATCTGCTTGTAACCTGGAGGATGTGAAATGACACTCATATCAACAGTTAATCTTTGAGAAATTCTCTTGGGGATGGTAAAAAATGAATCTCCATTAGTACATGGTATTAAACACACCTGTATAATTAGGAATCAGGTTCGAGGCCAGTGTAGGCAACGGGTGTTCACCCCCAACCTGTAACCTTTATTTGCATAAGTATGCATACAAAACATAATTATGCTTGGATTAACATGATATGCATAATTATGCAAATATGCATAATTACACCAGATTATGCTAATAAATGAGCACAATGTTAAGGATGATAATCACTCTCAACCCATAAAAGTCCCATTAAATATCAATGAGCCATAATTTAACTCGAGCAAATTCATGTAATTATGCTAACTTCAAAGTTCAAATCAGTGTCTGCTAGCTAGGAAACTGGCATACGGTCTGAATTGTCTAATGGCAAGAACATCATCGTTAAATACAAGGCAGAAAATATCATGTCTAGTATAATAAGCTGTCTATAGTTTAATATCATATGTCTGACAATTTTAATAACACCCAGAAAAACTGAAAAATTTCACATTTTTGTATTAATTGTTTTTTAACATTACTAATAGTACTTTGTTCAATAATTCACTGAGAAAATTGTCTTAAAGCAAGTAACAACGTACATATCATAAAATGAAAAACAAACTAAAAATTGCACAATGATATTTTTTTTCCTTCTTTTTTTTTTGTTTTTCTCGTTCTTTCCAAATCTCACCAAAGTGTTAAAAAAAAAAAGAATAATGAAAAAAAAATAAACAAAAAATAAAGATGGCTGCATTTTTTTTTACAGTATTTGCATGCGGGGTGGTAAAAAGAAAGGAACAGTAACTGCAACCTTTTTAACTAGACCTGATCTCAACTTGGAACTAAAGCACTCGCTATACTTCAGCTACTTGGCATTTCCAGTTAAAATTTAACCGAACAACAATAATGGACGATATTTTATTATTCAGTTGGCAGGATAAAGTTTGTATAGTTCCTTTTCAAATTATGTATTGACTGTCCTTAATATTTAATTGAAGTAATTATCTGGTGACATTTACCACTCGAAAATCACATGTGGAAGGAATGGGAAATTAATGTACACTGTTTGGTTAATACGGATAAAATGTTTATGTTATACTTTATAAAATATATTTTTTGAGGCAGTGTGAAAAACAGTATGCTAATCAGGGCATAACGCATGCACTGACTGACACATTAACAAAATATCAGGTGTGGTAATTTTGTATTTTCTTCCACAATTAACGCATCTTTTTCTGGTACTCTTTCCACCAGGCTACATGTTTTTCCATCCAACTTTGAGTTTGTAAACTGGACTTGCTAGTAAAAACTAAACATAGCGCAAGGTTGCACCATAGTATTATTTGTCTTTAGAAATATGCATATTTTGGAGGAGCTCTCTGATCTAGCATATTCATTGTCTTATTGTGGCATAATTAGGAGCCTTAGTGCTAGGTTAGACGATGACTAGGGTTCAGTTAACAATTTACGCTCACAAAAATGATACTAATCCTGGCAAATTGTCACCTCAAACATTTTGCGTATAGGTTTCATGGATTCTTGAAGTGATTGATGTCTCTCCCATAAAAATGCTAGACAATGAAATGAGTTCGTTTCAAATCATTGTCTCGCTGAAAGAAAACAAATATTGCAGTGTAGCTCTGTTGTGGTGAAAACCTTGTAATGATAACGAGACCGTTTGGCGTCAAGCCTGCGTTATGTATACACTTTATGCTTGCGGCTCATACTATTTAGTTGTGTTATGGCCGATCAGTGCCGTAGGATTCAATACCCAATGTAGTCTCTTCTGCTTACCAACTATCAGGAATTTTCATATATGAAGTGTCTTTGAAAGATACCAAATTTAGACTACTCGCCTTCTGGTTTGAAGGCTGACTATAGAGTCATGTATTCACGACTGGCCTCAGATCTGTCATGCATGACAAGAAAATTATTTGTTTGTATTTTATGTAGAGGGTAATCCCTTGATTCATTTTTAATCATAGTTGATTAATCATGTAAACGAGTCCCATATCGCCATCAATTTTCCCTCTCTATTTGCTTTGGATTAAAGCATTGCGTATTGAGTGGATGGGTCCATCATGCTCTTGCTTTTAATGAAGAAGAAGAAAAAAAAAAGTAATTTGTGTGCTTTCTCGCATTAACATGAAATTGATTTTCTCCCACTGTAAAATAGAAAGCTTATTAACACTTATGTTTTTCTTAAACTAATTAATGCTACTCTGGTGGAATCCTCAAGTTTCGTTATTTATTCAGGAACGGAAAAAAAACCCACCAAAACATAAATTTGGAAAGAAGTGTTGAGTTTTGTTTTGTCATGCCCATTTTTACCATTAGTTTAATTTGAAAAGGAACAATGAATTGAGTGTAAAGATGACTCGGGGAACTTTGACTGTTGTTGGGTTTATATGCCGTATCGATTAGCCTTTTTTTTTTAAAGGAATGGTGGACACTGTAAGGAGTGCACTGTTTGGTTTGGGTGTATACAGACAGATTTACCCAAACCATATAGTGCCATCATAATGTGTCCACCATACCTCAAAATGGCTAATTGAGTTAGCTGAAATATAGGGAGGACTAGGTTGTCATAGTGACAGTTAATTTGTAACAAGAGGTCAAACACAATATATATTCTGATGCATGTCATCATGGAAAGTTAAGGGTTTGGTTTTTAAATGTGACAAGTTTTGGCTTCTCTCATTAACACTCTATCTACAATGAAATTCAAGCGAATTTTGACAATCACCATTCTTCTGTATTTCTTTAAAATTATATCTATTAATTTTCCACATATTATAATAAAACCATTTTTTGTAAATGCAAATTCTCTCAAGAAGAAATATTTGAAATGTTTTTTTGTTTTTTTTACACTTTCATATAAATGAACATACAGTGGCTATGTGTTCAGATACAGTAATTCATTATATGTTGAACGGATAAAGGGACCATTTTCAGCTGCTTTTCAACGTGAGCTTTAAATATTTGAAATATGATGATAAAAGATATCAGAGTTGTACTTCAAGATAAGGTACTGCATCGCTTTATTTACTGCATTATTTGGGGAGAATTTTCTTCAAGGACAAATTTCAGCGTTGAATTTACTATGTGGAACGTGTATAGTTATATGTTTGAATTGTTGTAATCTCTGTTTGTAGTGAGACTCTTTTTCAAGAGCATCCACCTTGAAAGTTTCTTCGGTTAAACCAATTTTTTGTTTCTATGTTGAAATTCTTCAAAAGGTGAAGGGGCGTTTTACTTTGTTTGTAATTCTAGCTTCATTGTCAAACATGTAGTTTTCAAGATGTTACTTAAATGCAGTACCTTGACTTGATGTGAAAGTGAAAAACAAATCATAGAAAATCTTGAGTAGTAAAGACTGTTTGACAGATACAGAGATAGTGATAGTCTTCATAGAAATCTGAGGAATTTTTGCTTTGTTTCCAAGAAACAATTTGAAGTAAATTTTCTTGATTTTTTTCATATGCACCAGTGATATTTCTAACACTGTTTATATGACTGTTGAAATTCTTTGACCTTATTGAGCATTAAGACAGCTGTCTTTTTTTAAATGATATTTTTGGCTGTTTCTGAAATAGCGGCTGTGGCTGGATCACCACCTCCGCATGCATTGAAGCATTGGCTGCCCTTAGCAACATCTGTAGCAACAGCCGCAGCCACCAATACACCTTTATCATGGTGCCACCATTTGGTCATGTTCCCTGTATCCAATAAACAGTAATGAAAACTAATTTTCATTGCATAAAAAAGAACCAGACTATTTTTTTCTTCCAGCCTCGGTTGGTTACACTGATTTGGATTGTAGAAAAATCAAGACCGTCATAAAGGTCTATTCAGACTCGTCCCATGTCGAGATAATCTGACCAGACTGGTGCTGCCTTGGCTTGAAGCACATCTTAATGATTATTTATCTAGCGATCAGGGTCCCATACAAATCAATTTGGTGTGGATTAAAAAAGAAAGAAAAAGGACCTCGCCTTGGGTAAGTTATGTGGCATCGGTTCCGTCAGCTCTTTTAAATTACTCTGGCATGTTTTTTTTAAATGCCGGACAGGTTCACAGCGGAACCTATGAATTTGAAAAAGTCCTCTATCAATGAGGCAACGAGGAATTGGCTGCACAAAATCGCGGACTGCTTCCCATAATGTCTGAGGAGAGTGCTTTATTCAGGGAAATATTCAGCGAAAACTCTTCCCTGGTAAATGTTGACAATTGTACGTCTCCGTGACAGCGGCTGCTTGTATAAAGAGCACGCTCCAATCTGAGGTTGTGCACAGAATGGAATAAGACTGTTGGAGGGCATCAGATGCAGCCGTCGTAATTTAAAATGACAGGGGTTGCCCTGCTTTATAGGTGTATACATAATGCTCACTAGCCATCTTGCAGCTAAGACTCACATACAGATGGTTTTTATTTCAGCATTTTTTTTTTTATATGTTGTTCAGGAAACTGAAGGCAAAGGTCACTCTCATGTGCTTTCTCCCCAGGTTTTGTAAATAATTAGCCACTCTCTGAAAGGAGGAACACTATTGAACATGTTCACCATTGCTTTAGAAGCTGTATTCCAAAAACCTCTCCATCCTCTTTTTGTTTAAAATATTCAACAATTATTTCACTTTTTTAAAGAAGGAAAAGTCAAGACAAGAAAAGAAATCAGTTTCCTTGTCAAGTAAAAATTCTAGAACAGTAGTGAAGAGTATCATTCATTTTAATTTGACCAATCTTGTACCCGCTGTGTTTGCTGGTGTGGTTAACCTGAGAGCAGTGCATAGCATAAAAAGCTCAGTGCTTGGTTGTTTCGGAAACGCTTTTCCCATACTATTTTGAAAACAAGCACACAGCATGCATATACCATAAGCAATCATTGTAATCCATGCGAAATGATTGGGGGGGTTTGAAATGTGTGGGAGTGTGATAAAACACTTACTTACCCAACACAGACAATATTTTGTTAATCTATCGATTTGTCTTTCGCAGAAATATAATATATATAAAAATCTACAATGCTGAACGCACTTACTGACATTTGGATACAATGAAGATGACCTTTAGTTGTCGGGTTTTTAAATATTTTTTTACCACATTGAAATGAAGTTGTATATGATTGGAACCTAGTAGCATTTTTTTTAAACTGTGTGATACATGTACTATGTTGTATTGAATTAGATTTCCCATCGCACAAAGCAAAACTCCTCAGACCAGTAGAGTAAGACATGAAGGTTTTTCCTCTCAAGAGCCACAAAGTTGAACATATTTTGGCGGACAGACCTATGAGAAGTGATTAGTTTTGGGTTGTTTTTTTCCCCCCCGCCATTTCGCCAATGTTCATGAAATTATATGTACCGAGATCAAGGATCGGGTTAGCTTTTCAAAATTCATCTTGATGCCATACAAAACTACTTACACGTGATATTGCTAGGTTTTTTTTTATCCCTTCTCTGTTGTATATGTCAACAGCTCAGTACAAATTTTGGTACAAAAATGAAATTGTAGCAAGTAAATATCAAAATTAATAAATTGGAAGTTGATAATCATATTTAATGAGGAACTCAGAATAAAGAATTTGTGTGTTGAGTAAGCAGGGGATACAGTTTACCCACCCACCAGGGGTGGGTAAGTTTGCCATCTTTCTGTTAAAACTGAATTATTTCCTGACCTGGCTGGCAGGTTACATGTTATTACGTTGAAGCAATGGTTATCTTTTACAACTCCTTCACTTTTCCATCCGCATTGAGACAGATTAACTTATTTGAAGAAGTAAAAGTTCAGTTTGAGAAAAAAAAGAAAAACACAGACTTTTCCATGCTCCATTTTTCTCTTAATTTTTTTTTTTAAATAATAAGTACGGGAAAAATGTTTAATAAATTAGGGTTAATAAAGGAAGTGTACACTAT
Source organism: Pisaster ochraceus (assembly GCA_010994315.2). NCBI lineage: Eukaryota > Metazoa > Echinodermata > Asteroidea > Forcipulatida > Asteriidae > Pisaster > Pisaster ochraceus. The sequence goes on along the minus strand of CM021526.1, from coordinate 5,946,226 downwards.
CAGTAAATTTTCTGTAAAATGCAGTCCTGATTTTCACAAACCTTGACAATTTCATGTTAATATTTTAAAACCGAGCCTTTGGGATACTATTTTGCTGAAGTGTGTTTGTGTTTGTTTGTTCATCCCAATGGTGTACACAACAGTAACTTGTACATTTTTGTGCATTTCTTGTGTGAAGTTTTTTCGTTGAAGTAAGTCTTTCAGTATGACAAACTTTCAAAGCGCTTGTTACATTCCTGTATTGCTATTAAAGAAAGTCAGTTTGTATTCTCTTCTTTCGGTTACATGAAATATGTCACAAAATGAGAACAAGTTTAATCAGGAATTTATTTATGGTACATTATCCTAAATAATCTGAAGAGTTATGTGAACATTTGAACACATTATATATTTCAAATTTGAAGAGATAAAAAGACATCACTATACTCTGATTGTTTATGAATATAAATAATCAAACAAAATGGGAAGAATTTGTAGAGAGAAAGATGCCATAAAATGACCTTGAATTTTTTAAGATAAGGTCAGATTGTAAAAAAACATCTTTTTACAAGGCTTTATAAAAAGGGAACAGTATAATTGTAGTCTACATGGAAACAAAGTTACCAAAGCGTTCAAGTATTGCAAGATTTCTCCATCATAGAAAAAATTCCAACTACTAATGAAGAAGAAAAATCTTAAGTGATTTCTTAGTTTTAGGCAGGTAATTTTTTTTTTAATGTTCAGAGCACTTTTTTCAAGTGCAAGAAATTGTACGGGGGGGAAAAAAGCAGTCTACTTATTCAAGCAATTTGTAAGAAGTCTAAGCAATGCAAATCCTATACACCCAATAAGCATGCTGTAAATGGACATGTCTCACAAGATTGATTGCGGACCCAAACATCAATTGAAGAAACATTTTAAAAATGTTTTTGGGGAGAACATTGTTGATGCTTCAATTGATGTTTGGTGATCCTATTTAGCAATCCGACACAGTCGATTGAGAGCATGCACAGTTATACACTATATGAGGAAAAAAAATCATATATACAGTATGCTGATGAACTCAACCCTTTATTAGCTACTCTGGAAAGCTTGACCGTTGCGGCTCATAAATTTATCTTGTCCAGTTGTTTTTCTTGTTGTCTGAAATTTCCAACATGAAAAAAAACCAGCGGATTTTACTCCACCTGCATAATTTAGTTGTAGCAGCAAACGTTACTCTCTCATTGATTTCATACTTTTTGTTATGTTGCTGATTTTGTATTTAGTGAATTTTGAGTTAAAGTAAGTTATAAAATGTCTTTTTTTGAAGATATGCATGGACAGCAACGGTCAAACTTAAACAGAATGCTAGTTAAATATTATGAAGGTCACGGCATTCCAGCATCTATTTCAAATTCATTTTGGAAGTCCAACATTAATAATTTAATAAGCAACTCCATATTGAAAGGGATTTAATATTATTATGGTTGTAAACAGCTATAGTACTTCATCTTGTCTGTATGTAAATACTTGCATATACTGCTTCTTTGTTTCAGTTTATTTCATTTTTTTTTTTTTTTTTTTTTTTTTTTTTTTTTTTTTTTTTTTTTTTTTTTCAATCTCTTTCTCTTTTTTCGTAGGTTGTTCTCTCCGGCACTGTTAAATACACATGGTGTATCGCGATTTATACAGCCGGATCAAACAGTCGGAACAGTTTTCTTGTTAAGTGTTTGTATTAAGTCAAATCTTTCGTGGTTCAGTTTTGTTTGTATCTCAAGTTGTTTCGGAAGGTTCTGTCGGGTTTGTACTTTGGCTGTTTGCGCATCGTACAGGTTATTGCTTACGGAACCTAGAAAATATCTATGTCATGTTACCCTGTCAACAGTAACAATGGAGTCATCAGAACTGTACCTTAATTCATCCACAGCTTTCGGGATGAAATCTGGTCGTAGCTCCCAAGGATCCCCAAACTCCTGCTGATGTTGCTGTTGCAGGACATAGTGATCCACACGACCCACACTCGCTTTACACTTTCCTTTGCACGACCGGCCTCGGGTAGGGTTGTCCTGTCTGTTGTTGGTGCTCGCCTCGGCGGGCGGACACTCACAGTTGTGTCCGCCCTCCGCGCCAGTCAGGACCTGTCGCTCTAACCTCTCCATGGTGTGTCGTTGCTTAGATAGCGGGGATATTCCCGTCGGCATTGGAAGTCCATACGCATCCATCTCGTCCCGTGCTTGCCGAAGCATCTCGCACAGTTTTAAAAAGTCGTGGAAATCTACCTTTTCTAGCTCTAGTGTCATTGCCTCCTTGTAGTAATGGTATCTTAAATCCAGAGGTGAGTTGTCTGCTAACTTATCCAGAGTCCGACAGGTATCTTCAAAATTAAGCAATGCATCTTCATCTTGATCGTGATTGATGAACTCTATACGGAACTCTGCAATGTTTGCAGCGTTCCAATGTGGGTACTCACGTGTGAGTTCGTCAAAATCAACCTTCTCTAAATGCTGTCTGGGTACCAGAAACTTTCGTCTGGCCTCCAGCATATCTCCATATATATTCTCATGGATGCGGTGGAATGATGTTGCATGACACCGCACTACCAGCTCCTGGTTATTCACGACACGGCGTTTACCGGTGCTCGAGAAGAACTCCGAGGGCTCAAAGGAAACAGGCTCCATTTCGATGGGGAAGCTAGGTGCTAGGCCCATCTTCAGCCGGGAGCCAGGGTGACTGTCACAGAATAGCCCGAATACCATCAGAGCGAGTCTTAGCACACGCCATGCTCTGATCCAGACATCACATGGCAGCCTCCCACCATCACTGGCCAGTAAATCCACACATTACGGTAACAGCTTCGGCAACATCATGATACTCCCTTTACATCCTGGTCTCACATCAGCAGAGAGGACATCTTTCTGTATTTCTGTACATAAAATATCACAATGGCAAGAGGATGAATGAAGAGCCTTCACATTGTCACCAGGCCGACAACGTTTAGAGCAAGACAACAGCACACAGCACACACACAGTGGTGTTCATCATAATTTAACACAGCGATAATTTTGCTTGGTGATTATTACATCCAAGTAATGACAGACATACAGTGGACCGTGCATGCGTGTTTGCCATGCACAGAGGTTTGCCTTTTCCCAATATCCTTTCCACCGCGACACAAACACACTCTTTCCCTCACACTCCCTGGATGATCACTGCCTCGCTTGGCCAGCTCAGCACGTCATGCAGATCTGACCTCTGACACCGGGTAAGACAGGAATTCTAAAATGCCTGAGTCACATGACAGGGCTGGCAATCTGCACTGACAATAATGCATGGAGCAATTGGTCATCCGGGTTATGCAACACAGCAGCTGTACGGGGGCTCACACAAAATCAACCGCGCTTTGAATCACAAGTACGAATTCTCTGTCAACTCATCTCCTTTCTTCGATACTCAGTGTACATACTAGTGTCTGTACTACTACTGGTATTGTACCTACACACAGAATGGAGGCATAGCCCTAAATCATGTAAATTAATTGCATGTCATATGGGATTTCAATGGGAAATATCAGGAGCTACCATTCCACCTAGAAACGGGGGAGTTTGCAAGGCATTCAACACAAAAATCCAATTAATTCTGCGTGTACATGGAGCTGATATTGTCATCAACTATGCTGGTTGAAAATTCAGTGTGTTGTGTGTGTGTGTGTGTGTATGTATGATATTAACAGACGCAATAATCAATTCACTGCTAACCTATCCAGATATAACTGTATGAATTATAAAGGCCATTTCCAATATTATCTCCTTCATTTTTGATGGTATGTTCACACCACAGAGGGGAGAGCATCATTTGTAACTAGCGGTGTATTATCAAGTAGACTAGCCATGTAGCAATAATAGCTGATGGGAAGTCACCAGCGTCAACAATGAATCTACCCTTGACCTAAAAATGGAAGGTTCCTTATAATTCCATCTCTGCATATTTTGCAGTTATCTTTGGCGTCCATAGGCTGTTTCATTTAGCTGAAGTAAATCAAACAAATTAATGGTTTGTATTAAGGGAATGGAAATTGTGCTTGTGTCCCTCGCGCATGTATCGTTATACGGGCCATTTTTAATCAACGGTGACAAAATGAACACAGATTTTGTTCTCAATTTCCAGATGAAGTTTGCGGTTTACGACGAGGAATGCAGCAGATATTTTGATGGGAATTCTCATGGGATTGTTCTAACCCACATGAAATTGGTCTGTGCATTGGTATGCATGGTGAGAGCGCCCGGCGAAATAGCTCGTATCACATCCCATGTATTATGAGGCAGTCGTCAAGTAATAGCAATCTCGTGTTCATTATGTCCTTGCTGTATTATAACACACTTTCCTCCCATAGGCAAATACATAATACGGACTATAACGGGGGGCTCGGCAGCTGCAAGGATATTGCTTAAACAATGCGCACTGTGTCAGGCCCTTTTGTGAAATATTAATTTGAAGCTGTTTTCCCCCCGTCGGCATTATGTGTGGAGAAAAGAAGAAAGAAAAAAAAAAGGATTCTGATATTTCTCAATTTGGGTATGTGTGTGTTAGGAGGATGGTCTGTTTGTGAGTGTCATTGCTCAGATGTTATGTAGGGAGCAAGGCCCAACGCATCTAGGGGATAATGAAAACATGACTTTTGAATATCAGTTGAAAATTGGAAGCCCTGATATTATAGGCATTTTGCTCATGAAGATTTGTTTGATAGAGCGACCTGTGACAGTGTGAATATTGGCTGCATTTGTTTTTATGTTATGTTGTATTTTTGTATCAAGTAATAAACCACGAGGGAAACTATTTTTTTCAGGATATAAACTGGGAATGCAAATTGTTTGTTGCAGCCCGAAATTAAATTCTTTGATAAAAACTCAATTTAAATAAGTGCATCTTCTTTAAAACTGCATTTTAACAATGTGCAATTTTCAAGTTTTGTTAATTAATCCCAAAAATAGTATTTGGTGACAGGTTGCCAATGCTTACACTCTCTGCCCCCCCCCCCCCCCCCCCCCCACACACACACACAAATTGTATCATATTTTCTCAGTGCAGGCCGACCCTCCATTCCTCTCACCCCCACCCCCTCCATAAACACAACTTTAGTGTGCAAATGTAAAAAAGAAAATTAAAAAACGGGGTCTTTGCAAAGAAAATATGTAATGAAGTTCATATGACGTATTTATGAATGCACCAAGGTAGCAATTCAAATGTAATTTGTCTCTGCAGGGACAAATTATTCTAAGTGATTAGTTCTTCCTCGCTTCTTATGAAATTAGAGTATTTCTCATTATTAAGGTTTGTCTCTCACTGAATTCAAAGACATGATGCACCCCAAAGAGAAGTGGTGCATGTCAAGGAGGAGTAGTTATCATTGTTAGTGTCCCTGCAAATGACAGATGCGGTCCTATTTTACTTACTTTTCTACTTAAAGACAGTTTCATATTTCGGTAAGTACATCAAAAATTAACGACCATAACAAATTGAGAAAGGACTCTCTTTGAAGTAATGTGGTATGGATAATTTTTTAAAACCAAAACATTTGAATCTGAGAAATGATTCTTGCGTGAATCATTTTTCAGATTTCTGTGAAAAAAACACCCCCTTATTTCCAGAGATCACCCACAGGTGACTTTTGTAAATTTCCGTGGTGTTTGTTTGAATGCTGCCCTCACTACGGCCAGAGATGCAGTGGGTGCCCACTTTCACCCCACTAAACATGGACAGATTTGACGTTCCTGTGAAAATATCGTTTTCTCAGAAATGTTCACATGTCGCTTTTATTGTATCTTTCTTTTGAATTTTGCCTATAAACCAGCATTACGGTGACAAAAACCAATTTATGAGATGACCCTACCTTTGGTGCATATTTAATTATATGTATAAAAGCTTCAAATTGGTTTAATTTCCCCATACAACATGATTGTAAAAAAGAAAGAAGAAAATGAATGTAATTTCTAATTCAAGTTATGCAACAAACCACCATTATTTTAAAGTGTTTTAATAGAGCTTATCATGGAGCAGCCAGTAGTTTTCTCCTTTAAAATTCAAACTAAGGCCGTGTCTGCATTTGTGCCTATGGCTATGGCTGTGGCTGTTGCTAAGGGTGTTGCTATGGGCATCATAATCCTTTATGCATGATCACATGATGATCAAGTCTCAGCCGCAGCCACAGCTGCCAACTCGGATGGACACTCAACCTTACTAAGGTTTTTTTTTAAAAACCTTGGTCTGTAAATTTTATACACAAAATATACACTGCTCAAAAATTGATGATGGAGCTCAAGCCAGAGCCCAAGCCGGAGCCCAAGTTCAAGCCAAGGCTTGTAAAAGGCTCCAAAATCAGGGCTGGAAGGACTGAAAGATAGTCTGGTGCCTTTCTTTTTGAGCCAGCGCTCAGTATTATTACAAACAGGGAACATGGTGAAGATTTTTTCAGAATGTAAAAGGATTTTATTTTATTTTTTAATAGGCCTACAGTCTGTTTGGTTTTTGTTTTCATTGCTGACTTCTGATTTTTGTTTAAAACCTTCCTCAAACTAATAAGAAAACTCATGCTGGAATTTAAAATCAAGACTTTTCTTTATCAATTCCTGCAGTAATATATTAGTTTAAATGTTACAACTGATAACAAGGAATGTTGCCGTACATTTACAAAATCATTGGTTGGACTGTAATGAAGTGTGGAAATAAATGTGTGTGCATGGCATGGGGCCAGCCATGAACTAATTTGGGATTTAATTACTTTAACACCATGATTCAGACAAAAGTCCCCCCAGAAAGAAAGATGACATAGAGGCTTTGAAATTAATAAAGCACAGAACCGTGCATTTCTCAGCTCACACTTAGGAAATGCACTTACAATATCCACTAGGATGGTCTGCCGTCGCACGGAGTTGTCAAATTTAGAATTCTTGAACAGACCTTCTTATTAAATCTTCCCACGTCACCCAGCAATGATGACGTAGTTCCACCTTATTGGGATAATGGGGAACATGCAGCCATAAATTATGCATTTCCCATAAGTGAACCATTATTATACCGTGATGTTCAGTAGTAATGATCCTTAATCGCAACAGATATTTAGATATTAGTACAAAGATACATTATGGCCATAAAAAAAGGGTCCATTTCGATGGTGCATTTCATATATCATCATTACAGATGTTTAGCAGGATGGAATTCTCAAGAATTACTTTTAGCTTTTAGAGGCAAACAAATTTGCCATTGCAATTTCCAATCTTTTACATTTTTTAAGTGTGTACCACTGAATCTTAAACTTTAAGTGTTACTGTTTAGTCTACAGGGCCAGCACGTTTTGGAAAACAAACAAAACAGTGTTTTAGATGTTGGAAACAAACACTTTATTTTCAGTCGTGTTACCCAAAAACAATGAAAACGATTCAGATTTTTTTTTGCAAATCTTCTTTTTCTGAGAAGATTGATGTTAAAAACAGTTGAAAGGCCCACTAATACTAACATAAAATAGGGTTAATTAAGGGTTAGATTATCATGTACAAATGACACTGAAATGGTGGAT
>CM021526.1:5905149-5926894 GCA_010994315.2 Pisaster ochraceus | reverse complement strand
TGATGCAGTTCCCAGATGGAAACCAGTTCACACTGATTTGGCTCACCCTGGGTAAATAAAGGATATAAATAAATAAATAAATAAATGAATAAATAAATAAATAAATAAATAAATAAGTAACTGGTCCCTCCATGTTGCAACTCTCTCATTACACATGTTATGCCAAAATGTAGTACCTTCCCTTTAACAAAGGTTAGGATTCGTAGCATGTTTTTGTCTTCAGAATGAAGAGACTTCAAAGTGGCTATCAAAAGATGATCAGTTTACACTGGTTGTCTTCTAGTGTCACTTCTTCACTCTCCTTGTTGACAGAGGTCATCTGCAATCATTTTTTATCGGTGAAATGAATGTCATGTGGAGATTTGATAATTGTACAGTTTTATGATTTTTTTTTTTATGGGAATGGTTCATTTCTCTTCTATACACTTACTATGAAACAAGAGTGTTTATTTTGTTTACTGTTGATAAATTGTTTATGCATACCAGTACTTTAGATTTTAATAAACCAATACAAACCTAGGAAACTTTCATTAGTTGACCATGTTTTTAAGAAAATACATAATTTCCACCAGTTCATATTTTTAAACATGAGCATGCTGATTTCTCAGCTTTACCATTGAAAATTAAAGAACATACACAGTCTTGATGTGCCTGGACATTTCCTCTGTTGTGGACAAACTGTAGTTGCATGCATGTAACAACTATTGCTTTGTCCTTTGGGTAGGATGTAAAGCCGTAGTTCCCGCGTCTTGTGTTGTGTGCATGTAAAATAACCCAGTTCATTTATCCTTAAGAGAAGGGGTTTTCCTGGGTGTTTTTTTGACATTTTGGCTGCAGGATACACCCAAAGCCGTACATTGGGAGAGGTTTTTTTTTTGTCCCCATTGCCGCCCTGATGTCTGCTGGTTCGAATCCCACCCGAGTAATAATATGCCTGGTGATTTTTTTCTTAGTGCCATGTAATTGTTCTCAATGAACATTGTTGTATGGTAAAACACAAATACTATTCAATTGTTTATTGTGTCTTTAATTTAAAATCCTTGAAAGACAATATACTTTTATTTAGTTAAACATTTTGAATCAGAGAGGTTACTGTGTGGAAGGTTCATAAGGTCGAACAGACCAAGACTGAAAAACCATCTGAAAAACAACTGGTCAGACAATTTATATCCAAGCTTTACCAAATTTTAATTTGAAAAACAGTTAATTTGTTTTGTTTTAATATATTAACCTTTTCATGAACAATCAAGAGATTTAGTTTTCTTTATGAAATTTGTTTATTTTAGCTGTTGACAGCGATTGTAAAACATGGGCCTCATATAATATGAACGACAAACGGATTCGAAATCAAAGGAACATTCTATTACCGGATGAACAAGACAAAGACAAGAATTTAAAGTTTAGAATGGGTTAACAATTTCACTGAAAACAATCCGAAACTTTTTGTAATCCAAAAATAGGTCCATCTTGAATAGGGTGTGTAAATTACAGCAATTATTTTATCTCTTTACGCGTAAAATGCCAGAGTTCACGACTGACAAAAAAGCTTGGTTCCAAGTTCAAATCTCTGTAAATATATCCCATTGACATAGTCACATGTCGCACAAAATAGTATTTGTAACGATTCTTAACGACTCGTGGAGATCATTCAACACTTCACATAACTAGACTGTGAAAAGTCCGGCCACGGAATCCAAAAATAAATGTCAAGTGACGGAATATAATGCATTTTCCTGCTGCTGAATTCAATGGACCAGTGTCTTCTATTTTGTGAAATTGTGTCGTTCATATTTAGCCACAGTATGAAACGATTCCTTTATGCGATTGCTCTATAGTATGTAGGTTTATTTTTAGGATCGGCTCGGACCAGTGTTAGCGAGCCTTATATTTAATTTAGCCTATCTGAAAGAAAGCTCCACTAGCGCATGAGGGAGAGCTGACAAGCAATAAAGGACATTCAATTTAATTGCCACTAACAGTACCACTATGCTCCCCCCCCATTCGGCATTATGTTATGATTAGTAGTTGAATATGATATTCATTTCTAATATCCGCTTCGTGTTCCATGGCATTCTTTGTTTGTGCGAAAGCCAACTTTAGCAGCATTTTGGGATTAGGAATGTAGTTATTACTGTTGTCATTATCAGTGTCATATCAATTGTTAGATTAGTTTAGGCATAGCCACTGTTGGGTGTATGCATTTTTGTCGTCGCGTTTTCAAACTACACAAACTTCAACTTTAAGAATTGTGTTATAAGTGACTTAATTTTTGTGGCACATCTTTGGCTGCGTCAACACACAAAAGTGTTTATCAAAAGATTTAGGATTATGACATTTTCAGAAAATAGTTATAAATCTGTTAGTCTTATCCAATAGAGAACAATCAAAACAGTGTGTGGAAACTGGCAATGCATCTTCCCAAACTGGTTCTGTTCCAAACTTAATTTCTTCTTTATTTTTTACTGGTCAATGTCACCCCCCCAAAAAAAAAAAAAAAAAAAAAAAAAAAAAAAAAGAAGAAGAAAACTTAAGAAAAATATTTGTTTAAAGGGAGTGTATACCTTTGGCAATTACTCCAAAAATTAATGACCATTAAAACTTTTTTGGTGAGAAGCTCTGCAACTGTAGATAATTTATAACATTTTGAAAAACAATTCTCTTCAAAGGAATGTGGTTTTAGAGAGCGAATTCAAAAACAGTTCAATTTGAGAGAAACGTTTCTCAGATCGTGTATTCCAAATGCAGATTATTCTTCCTACGTGGACATAACCGCTGTAGATTTTCGGCGATATCTAAAAAATGCTACCATCTTTGAAATGAAATATTCACAGTTTAGTTTTATTGTATATATCTACATTTATATAGGATTAAAACAATCAAACGATTAAAAAAACCAAGGTATAAATACTTTGCCTTTAAATCTGTTAGTCTTTTCCATTGAGAACAATCAAATCAGTATGTGGAAACTGGCAATGTATGTGTCCAAACTGGTTCTGTTCCAAACAATTTCTTCTTTATTTTTTACCGAGTAGTTTCCCCCCAAAAAAGAAAACTTACGAAAAACATTTGTTTTAATGCGCAGAGTGCAGAATGTTTTTTTGAAATTAGCAAACATAACTCATACTAACCAATGAGTGGGGCCAGGATGAAAGGTATTTTGTGTAAAGTCACTCCATCATGTGTGTATCTGCTGCTGCACGTGTAATCTTTCTGATTTCAAAAGCACTTCTTTCGACAGAAAGTTTTAATTCTGAGAAATGCACATAAAAGCCAAGTTATTTAACTGTTCTTGCATAAATCATCAAAGAAGAGAACTAGCTCAATGCAACTCCTACGGGCTTCTGGTAGTCAGTGGAGCCAGTTTGTGTGAAGTGGTCGTGACTTGCAGCAGAATTACATCACACTTACAAACACGAAAGGATGTTTAACCACTCAACTGGACCCAATTTCATAGCACTGCTTAACGGTAAGCAAATTTTTGTGCTAACTATAGCAAAAACATTTGATTAAGCGTGAGCGTATTTCACAGGTCAGTAAGAAACTTAGGCAGCCGTCTTGCACGTTCACCATGGATTTGCATTGTTACGTCATTCATTTTCATACAGTAAGCACCCGAAGGTTAGCATGCCTTTTCATGTGCTTACGGTTAGCAGCGCTATGAAATGGAAATCGCACAGTAAGCACAAAATCGGCCGTTAAGCAGCTCTATGAAATTGGGCCCAGATCGAATTAAAGAAACCTATGTGGTCGTTTGGTGTTACTATTGTTATTATATCCTTGAGAAACTAAGGGCACCCACAAAAGTGACTATAGCACTGTGACTCGTAGGCCTGACGATACCTGTATAAAGGAGACGATAAAAAAAGGCCAGTTTTAGAAGTGGGACAAAAGCCCCAAATGGAGGGAAAACCCACACAATCGGGTAGGGACTTAAAACCCTGTCCACACATGCAAGGCTCCGATCCGGAATTCAAAACAGGTCACAGAGGTGAACGGCTTGGGAGAAACCGCCGAGCCAACCGAATTTATAAAAGACACTTACAAAGGATAAGTTTCCTCCCATCTTCTGAGGATTTATCCCTGTACAAATATCATTTTTGTGCTATATATATTTTTTTAAACAAGAAAAATTGGCTGTTGCAAACTGCTCACCAAGGAAAATGACGTATTGTAAAACGCAAATGGTTAATGGACACATGTTTCGACCCCCTGGCAGAGTCTTTCTCTAAAGGCTACGTACATTTATAAAATTAGGTAAGTAAAATAAAATGAGTCATGAGCTTTCGTATGGTGCAAATATTTTGTATGTATAATTGATGGTTCTATGGATATGAGTTTTTTAAATTACTTCACGTTATTTTTCAATTTTTGTGTTATGACATCATTGATGATGTCATCACCCCCAAAAAACATTGTAGTTTCATCTATACACTAAGGTCTAAGTACATGATAAAGTTCAAGTGTATATGACCTTTACTTTTTGCGAAATCTTGATGATGAGAAGGTTTAGTGGGAAGAAGACACAGAAGAAGAAAAAACACAGAACAATACCAATAGGTATTTGGCTGTTAGCCGAACACCTATAAAAAAAAAACAAGGATAGCGTATCAAGTGAACTGTGTTCTTTGCTTCACTATCAATTCCTCTACCAGGTCAGTAAATCACAACCTTCAAACTCCATCCCTACTCCCCATGAAAAAAATATCATCTTTGAAACAAAGTGCACTTTGAGGTTTTATCCACTGAAAGAAAGACATTCAAGGGCCGCTTCTAAATAAAGATGGCACAGTCTGGAAGTGTCGTGTCACCTTACTCGCCTCCTCATTAGAACGGACAATCCAGATTTATTTTGGTGCTCATCCTTACACGGGATCCTTAACAACGTCAGATTGTATGTGCAACGGCTTTGATTGGCAGCCGTTATTAATACACTTGTGAGTTAGGGCAGAGTATTTGTTTAAGTTAATTGAGGTGATATTTTGCATACTAAGTCAACAGTCGGCGCTGAGGGCGTTCTGAACCTTCGCATTTGTGTGCAGCTCTTAAATTTTTGAAGTTCAAAGTTCAACAATACATGTTGTTTGTTTTGTTAAACATTGTATTTTGTTTCTGTAATGCAGAATTGGTAATTGCTGTAGATAGATTTGAGGCCATTTCATTTGTGTTTCGTTTGTGTTTACGACCCACTGAATGTGGTATTAATGTATCGGCAAGTCACAAGCCTGTGTAATAATTAAAAACGTCCTAGTCTTCACCACAATAAGTTAAACAGATTATTTTCTATAATAAAGACACCTCTCCTAGACTGCTGTTTCTGTTATGGAGTCTTGACATTGTTACATCATGGAGGGTTACACCTGACTTTTTTCATCACATCACCCCTGCGTCACGTCAAGTTATTTTTGTTCCCTGGCTCAGGCGAATTCTTCTGATAGTTGCCTTTGCTGGGGCCATCTTCAAAAATACCAGATATAAATCTGGATGTAGTTCGTGGAGTTATGTGTTTTCTGAAGTACAGCTGAAGGTGTAATTAAAGGGAACCTGTCTTTTTTGACACACTTTCTAAAAAATGCAATTCTGAAAATCTGGAGAAACTGCGTTCAACAAATAAATATTTTACAAACATTTTGGAGTTGTATTCAAGACCTCATTCCTCAAGTCAGAGTCCAAGTTCTCACTGTCAAGTCCAAGACAGAGTCCCGAGTTATTTGGGTCAAGTCCGAGTCACAAGTCACAGAGGTCGACTCTGAGTCCAAGTCATGAGTCATGAGTAACATAAATCAAATGGGAAAAAAGTGCATTATGTATGCTAAGTTTTTTTTAAAGTTTACTTTAAATCTCCTATTTTTTTCACTGATCCAAACATTTTCTTATTAAAATAACGTTGAAATAGTGTATTTGATGTACTTTTCTTACCTGTGAGTTTTGCCCCTCAACTACTTTGAGCTAGGCTTTGAAGAACTCCAATCTGCACAACTTGTTTAAAAAGCCATGATCTGCAATAATTGACATGACCACAGGAACCTCGCCCAACTGCATAGAGCTGCTTTAAGCACAACAAAGTAGCTAAGCACAACAAAATTAAACTTACCAGAATAAGGGTTACCAACCTGTGATTGGTATCCTCTCATTTCGGTGTATCAGAAAGTTGTTAAGCATTATTTTCTGCTTAAGCAGCTCTATGAAACCTGGTTCTGGTTTATGGATCCCATTATTAGGTTTGGTAAATTTGTGTCATACTGGATTCCAAAGATTTTCAGGGGGGTGAAAAGCATATAATGGATTAGGCAAAAGTCAATGTTCTTGAAGCGCCACATCCACTCCCAGATGGTTGATAAAAAATGAGACAATATTCCCAGTTGCCAGTCAAGTCTGGGAAGAGCACTAATGCAGTACCCCAGTTAGACATAACAGACCAAATAATTTCTGCCGCTTCTGCAGACAGCTTGGCATAACATTTTGTCAGACGCTAGAGTTGGAATTTCAGAGAGGGAGCCCTGCGTAACATTTGATACGTTGGAGAGGAACAAGGGCCCTAAAGGCAAATCTCAGTCACAAAAAGGAGAGGGGAAAATTGATGAGTTAATGATTGTATACAATTTTTAGATCTATGTGGATACATCGATGACATTGGGGAACAATACTTAAATGCTGAAGTCTTTTACAATGTTTGGTATGAAACAAAATAAAACCGACAAATATTTGCTTTTTTTTGCTGATGAAAAAATTGAAAACATAAACAGGCCTGTGTTTAATAGAGAAATTTATATGAATAGGCAATTATTGTATTGTTCACAATCGTATACAACTTGGGATTTCCGCAGATTCTTTTTTCTTTCTTTTTTTTCAAACAAAGTCAGATGTTTTACAAATGAGATTGCCGGAGACAGAGGTGATACAAGTTACTACTACCTTGAACCATATGTTATTACTGGGTTAATTTGACCCATTTGATTTGGTTTGTTGCTCATCAAGCATGCATAATAAATATGCAAGGCATGTTGACATTAATGGGATCGTTAAAGTTAGTTTAAAGTTTGGCACAAAATAATGTGAACGTTATTTTAATAGCGCCATATGCCATTTAAACATTATTCTTGTACCTGACTGCAATTTACAGGCCTCTAGCTGCTCTGCTCTAGAATGCACATGCTATATGTGGGTTCTGAAAGCATTGAGTGCAGAAGTATTTTATAGTTCTCCATCAGGTGTTGGGCAAACCTGCAGTTGATTGTTGTCTAAATGCAATGTTTCTGGAGGTCGCAGGTTCAAATCCTGCTCAAGTCAATTTGTTTTCTTGTTCAACCCAAAACAATTTTTTAATGATTTACAAACATTGCATATTACTTTCAGAGAAGTTTTCACCAGTGGGAAACTCTCCTTGTTGTGTTTATGAATAATGTTATATTATTTTTAATGTTTTGGATGTTGTATACCAATGATTTTTGAAAGATCACATGCATTTAAACCATCTCAGTTTCATGAGACATATTTTTAAGTTGCTAATTCAAACACACCGGCTAAGCAGTTAAGAATTAATGAAATTAATAAAGGTCTTCTTTTCTTTTTTGTATTTAGTGTTTCAAACAAAGCTCTTCTCATACTACTGAAGGGTAAAAATTGACATTATTTTTCGTCAGGTTACTCTTTATGAGTGTCACACTCACAGCAAAACCAGGTTGAATATCTTCTGACTGGCATCCCTAGATAAAGATATCAACAAAGTATAGACACCACCAACATCAGGGCTAGGTAGCTCAGTTGGTTGAGCACCGGCACGTTAATCTGGAGGTTCTAACTCTGCTCGTTCAATTTTTCTTTGTTCAGCCCAAAATTCCATATGAGTTTGTATTGTGTTTTTATTATTTCCATTAAGTATAAGTATTTTTTATTTTTTTTTTTTTCTTCTAAGGTTATTGTAACCAATCAGATCACTACAAGGATTGGAGCTCAAAGGATATCACCGCAAAATCCTGCTGTTGATGGAGGATCTGCTGGCACAGTTGGTAAGGATGTGGTCAGAAACTTGTTTTAGTATCTTAATGTAGTCTTGGTCCAAGTTGTTTCTATTCTATAGTCCACGATCCACCCTTATCACAAATTGCCACCGGTAGAGGGAACTCTATCTACAGGAACCACTGTCACCTCCACAAAACGCTCTCCTGATGTCCTTGGACCAAGACTAAGTTTAACCTTTTAGAGACCATTCATTTCTGTATAATCATCACCCTAATGCACAAACATGGCTAATTTTGTTGACTTTTTTACTCAAGTTTTTCCAGGAAAATTGTCTGGAAATATAATAATGTTACTTGATATTTGATATAAAAAGTTGTATCCCCTTCAGGCGATCTCCGTCCTGCCGCTTCCCAGGGCTCAATTACATAGAGCTGCTTAGGCACAAAAAGTAGCTAAGCACATACAAAAATATGCTCGGCAGTATATGATAACCAGCCAAGCTACCATGTCACGTGTACAATTTTTTACTGGTATCCTGCTCATTTTTGCTTAGTAGAAAGCTGTTAAGCAGTAATTTCTGCTTAAGCGGCTCTTTAAAACTGGGCCCAGATAAAACTAGGGTGTGGACATGGCAGTTTAAAGGTGAAAGGTTTTTGACTGCCACCCCCCCCTCTCCCTCTGAACAAAGATATTGACAAAATAGGGAGACCACCAACATTAGGGCAAGGTAGCTCTGTTGGTAGAGCACTGGCCTGTTTATCTAGAAGTCGCTGGTTCAAATTCTGCTCTGGTCATTTTTTCTTTGTTCATCCCAAAATTGAGTTAAAGTTACCCAGTCAGTTTCCCATGTGATTTATTAATTGAAAATTTATTCTAAAAACTTTAATGTATGGTTTTATTTTAGAATTATAGTTTCTATTTTAATTTGGAAAACATTAGAAAAATGTAAAATTTAGGACATGACCTTTACTTTGACATTATTTGTTGAGTGGAAGAAGGTCAAATCTTGCCACCAGTTGCTGCTGCTTTTGGGCATTTTGATACAAGCCGCTGAGAGGCTGGTAGGGCAAACTTTTGCATCTCATACAAACATTTCAGAATGGTATAAAAGTGTAATGTGTAAATTATCATTCTTGTGCGGAGAATTTCACATGAATTTCATCGACGTGTACCTTGTACAGTTGGACAATATCCCGTCATATGGTACTCTAAGCTATCAAACAAAATAAACATTTATGGATTTACCGTCAAAATCCCTGTTTATTGACAAGTTCTCAGCACTCTGAAAACTCATGACTTTGGAACTCTGAATTCTGCATGCCACAGAATTGGATTATTGATTTCCTTGCTCTAATTTCCACCACCCGTAAATCAATTATCAGTTGATGCGATATCAATTCTAGCTCATTTTTCCCCCTCCTGCCTGCTGACCCACTTAGGGACATGTTTGTCTAACACAATTTTAGTGTTCTTTTCTCACTAAACGCGAGTGAATCTGAGCATGTGTTGATGCTGGCCAGCCGTGTGTAAACTCCATCGGTTTTCTTTTTTCTTGCTCACTTTTTTTTTTCTTTTTTCTTTTTTTTCTTCTTTCATTTTTTTTTTAATGCCGGCAATGCACAGAGTGGCCCGGAGAAATCAGGAAAGCCCTTTATAGAATCAGCAGTTTTGGATTCTTCCCCAGCCAAGGTTCCCTGGGGAGCCCAGATCTGATTTCTGCTTATCTCTGACTCATGATACTGACTGCTGAAGAGAGCAAACTGACATTTTCTTTAGCTTGTAGACTATTGATTGCCTAGTTGAGCAGCAAACTCAAGTCAAGTTGGTAAAGTTCCTTATACTGAAGATCTTAGTCACACCAAAGCCATCTGTATATAAATACCCTCTTTGAATGTATAGGGAGTGGTAGACATCATCGCGTCATTGCGCCAAAATACAGGGTTTTTTTTTCCTTTATAGACAAAGTAGGAGATCGGTAATTGACCGTATTTTTGACCGCATGGGGGCGCTTTTTAATGGCAAATTTCCTTGCATCACAATTACAGTTTTGTCTTATATTGACTGCCTGTATGTTGTTTACTTGTATCAATGACCAGATAAATAGTAACAATAACATCAATGACCCTAAAAAAAGCTAATATTGTTACTTGTTTCGCATCATGAAAATTTGGTGCACACATGTCCTCACACGGGAGTTGAACCAGGTTTTATTGTAAAATTGGGTGTTGACAAAATAGGGAGACCACCAACATTAAGGCTAGATAGCTCAGTCGGCAGAGCGCCTGCATGTTAATCTGGAGGTTGCAGGTGCAAGTCCCACTCTAGTCAATTCTTCTTTGTTCAACCCAAAATTTCCCTTGTGGTTTATTATTGGACACAAGGTTAGGCGGGAAGGTGTTGCGCTTGACCGCAGCAACGTGAGTGGAGACTGCTGGCTGATTGTGTGTGTGCACTTTGGAGTGTGTCAGTAGCTGACTGGACAGTGGCTGGAAGAGTAATGGCTATTGGAGGATTAATTGAATGTGGAGACTGATGTCTTCAATGACTGTGTTTCGGGCGCGGATCTTGATTTCTCCTGAAGAGGAACAGAGTATACTGTTCGAAATGTCGAGACCCATCTCACCCGTGGTTCTTTTTTCAGAACCAACATTTCCTCCCGGAAGAGATTCACTGTTGTATGTCACTTGTAAACTAGTTACTTTCTAGATGAAAATAGTTTGTTGTGAGAGAATGATTTACCTTTTTCCAATAACTGTGGCTCAGGTGTTTGTTGCTTAAAAAGAGCAGGGAAGCAAATCGGCAAAAAGCGTACCTCAGTTACTCAACCGGGACCTAATTTCACGGCGCTGGTTACCACGGAATTCTGTGCATATGGTCACCATTCACCACCTACAGAGTTAGCTTAAATTTCTGCTATATCAGTACGTAAACGCCGAGCTAGGATTAGGGCCAGTGAAATATGCTTACATTAAGCGCAGATTTTTCTGTTAACAAGCAGTGTTTGTTTTTTGTTTTTTCAATTACGGTAAGGAGAGCCATGAAATCAGGCCAAGGTCTGCTCAATATACTGTGGTCTTACACAAAGAGAATATAACATTGATATCAGATCAACCACAAGCCAACAAATCGTCGAACTGCTTGAAGATTATATCTCTACGCATTGTCTACGATGATGCTGTGAAGAAGAGGAAAAAAACGGATGCTACATTCCAATCATGTTTCTCATGATCCTGACCTTATGACGTGCGTTGATTTTGCACATCTGTGTTCATCACATGCACTCAACGTTAGCATTTACCTTCCTACTTAATAACTCTTGAACCATGCTATGAGTTGGTCAGGCATCAGGTCCAAGCCCTTTATAGCTGCATAGGGACAGATGTAATTCAAATAAGCCTACTCAGGGTTCTAATGGCTCTGTTGATGATGTAAAAATACTTCCTAAATGCTGGGCCAAAAGGGACAATTGTGTTGTTCCCAAAGAGTGTTTATGGGGATTAATCGCTGAGCTTCTGCTCTGTCAATATGTTGTTGTTTTTATGATCAAGATGCAAGTTCACAGAGCTGCTACACAGACTATATGACTTGGCAACTTTATTTTTGAGTTAGCAGGGAACCAATTACAGTCTATAGCAAACATTTCATGGTATTTTGGCTGGTACGCTAAGCAAAAACTTTCTGCAAACTAGTAGGGTATGTGGTAACACCACGGAAATAATCTCTTCTGGCGAGTTGTGGTAATGGTGTTACTGCAAAAAAAACAAAAACAAAACTACTAGAGATCGTATTGCCACCATGCAAAGTTTCAGATCCTACTCAGCACTAAGAAATTGGCCAAAGACTCACATGTAAGCATGGAATCATACTGAAGTCTAGTCTTTGCCTCCTTCCCTTACCAACATTTTCAATTCAATTTTCCAATTGGAACAATTCTTAACTAAATCCAGTTGGTGACCTTGAAATAATATGAATATTGTTTTTCCAATTGGACCCTGTTGGGAAGAAAAACAATATTCATTTGGAAAAATATTAGGAGGTGAAATTTCCAATTGGTAGAAACAAATTCCAACTAATTCCAATTCAATTAAATCAAGCCAACTGAATCCAATTGGATTTCCAATTGGAAAGTCAGCATTCCAATATAAACCCACTCACACCAACTCAATACCAACTCAATCTAATTTTTCCAACTGGATATCCAGATGGATGAATTGGACATTTTGGTAAGGGTTGGCCTTGCCTGATAAATGATGAAACTCCAGTCCAGAACATCAAATGTTTGGTCCAACTTTCTACAGCACCCCATTTGAAAACCTTTGCATGCACTTTACCCTGAAAGCAAGGCAACTTTCAGTGGTGGCCAGGGGGCACAATTCCCACGCCTTTTTCCCTTACCTCGGTTTGGCTGCAGCACAGGCCTAGGTTATATCAGTAATTTTGAAAGCATGCACTTTTATTCAGTACAGGGCCCAATTTCATAGAGCTGCTTAACCACAAAAAGTATATCTAAACGTAACAAAACTACGCTTATCAGAATAAGATTATCAGCCAAAATACCATGTTGCATGCACCATTTCTGACTGGTATCCGGTAAATTTTTGCTGGGCACAAAATTTGTATGCAAAATTTACTGCCTAAGCAGCTATTTGAAATTAGGCCCAGGGCTTCAAAGAGGGAGACAGATTCCAAGCCGTAGTCTAAGCCAAACTCAAAGCATTGGTTACGAAAAGGGGCGTAGTTTGGAACCCCTCAGTTGTTTTTTTGAGTCAAAAGTTATAAATGAAATCCAAACAAGGTCTACTGCAACATTTTAAAGACATTAAAATTGATAGATTTGTCATGGAGCTTACAAGTTTCCATTTTACAAACATCCTCTTCTTTTTTTCACTTCAAGACTCAAGTAAAATGATTGAAAACATTTTTTTTAAGTGAAAATGTTTTTTAAAAAGTCACTTTCCGTTCATGATCGTTTTCAGATCTTCTCTGGAGAATTAAGGGCTCATGGACAGATATAAGCTCTGGCCTCTTGTGTAAAGCCTCCATTATTGCCAATTCCAATGCTTATGAAATATGGAAATACATAAAACAAAATAAAAAAAACAGGGAAAAAACTTACAAATTTTTATCACTGATGAATTTTTTACAAAGCTTGCTTGACTGAGTGATTTGTTTGATATCACAGATGACTGCAGAGATAGCGGTTCCTATGTAATGGCAGCCCTTGGAAACACATGGAGTCACAGTGTCAATACACGCCTTATTCTCCAGTACGTTGATGAATCCAGACGAGAGGTAAGTTACATGATCCATAATGCCCTCAACACCACACCATTCTCAGAGGAGCTAAAGTCCCCGGGTACAGAGAGGGAGCAAAATGAGTTGTCACACGAGGAGAGACACCTCACTAAACAACATTTTCCCCCACACCGATGTTGGATTAAAGAGAGTGTTTTTAACATTTGGTACAAGCTTAAGGCGCAGTTTACAGGAATAACAAGTTGGGCTGAAAATACTGCTAAGCAAAATATATTTTGTAAAAATGTTCAATATGTGACAACAGTGTGACATTTTTGTGCTGTTTTTCAAAATGAATCTTCTTTGTGCTAAGCAAATTTTGAGTGCTAGGCAGCCCTTGAAAATTGTGGCTGATTTTAAATGTAAGGGTCATACTATGGTAATGGCCTGAGCAACTTACTTGTTATAAAGTTGGTAAAAGTGGTAAGCATCTTGAAACAAATTATTTCGTCCGAAATGCCCTCGTTGATTAGAAATCAATAAAAGTATGTAGAAAACTTTGAATCTCCAAAACTCACCTCAAGGCAAGCTTTGGAGATTTAAATTTCAGTGGTGTCTGCTGTGAATACTGCGGCTGGAGATGCGGTTGGTACCCATGCTATCTCGCTTAAACATGGAAGGTTTCGATGATCTTGATGAAAATACCGTGACCACGTTTTTGCTGTTTTCTCAACAAGTAGACACTGTATTCAGCTGAAACTTTCACAGGTTGTATCTTCATCCACAATTATGCCTATAAACCAGCGTTATGTTGACAAAAACCAATATGACCCTTTAGAGAACATGGCCGCCGCAAGTGGCTCGTACCAGAATGCTCATAGTGGCTAGATTTGACCTACTTTCTCTCATCCAAAAAGGTCATTGTAAAAGTCATATCCTGGACACACATTTTCAAATGTCTTCCATCCTGGCATACTGTCTACATTTCTGAAACAACACCCGGTTTTTCTTTGGGGTTTTTTTTCCCCCAGACATTTTTTACTGGGAAATTTGTCTTAGAAAAAAAATCAGTCTGGGCATGACGCTTATACGGATATGAATTGTCTCCAAACAGTTAACAAGTACAGATAATGCAATTTTTTGCAACGCTGCAAAAAAATTGTAGTATACTAGGTGAAACAAAGGACCTTTGTGGGTGATTAATAATCTCCTTGGAAGCTTGTGGGTAAGAATTGCTTAAAATGTCACATTTTGTCTTTCAAGGAGATTGAGTCAGTCAGCTGTTTCTTAACTTTTGAATAATTGTAAATGTCTGTTGAATGTTGCAACCCTGACCATGAACATGATGAAAATGAAGTCTGTTTTGATAGACAAGTTTTTCGGGGGAGACCGGTCTTTTAAGCTTCACCCCTCATTGCATTGACCAGCAGGCCTTGCGCTTATGCCTTCGTAAGGTAGCCCACCGGGCTAGTAAACTGCATTTTACTTGCCCCCTGGAAGATTTAGTAACCCACATTTTAAGCATGTTTTGTCATCAATGTATGTTTCTGATTAATGGTAGAGATCAGAACTAGTTTATTGGTTAAATGAACTAACATTCACACACTCAAAGATAAGTAAACACTTTTACAAAAAAATTATTCAGATCTGAAAAGGAAGAAATATTGAGCATTATCAACAAGTAGGTTGCAGAGTTTTGAGTAGCCCAAAGGCCAATTTGAGAAGTGGTGTGTACAAGCCCGTAGCAGTTTTTACTAGACAATGTACGCCGGGCTAGTGTTAAGGGTGAGCCCTGACCAGTCACAACTGCAACCAAGCTCCCAAAAGTTTGTCAAAAGTCCACACTTTAAAGTCCTGAATTAGAAAGCAGCGTCATGCTTTTTTGTATGTGGTTTAGAGCAGAGCGAGAGGCATGTGTCGCACTTACTACCCAAGTGGACACCCCGTCTTGATACTTCAAAGCGGTAATGGAGGCAATAGCTCCTCTAATCATTGCATTGATGGGCCCTTGAAATGTTCCAGTAGAAATTTAAATTTCCTTCACCACAAAAAAAAGTATTGTCCTTACAAGGCTGAAAATTTATGCCTGGGCACCAGTGACAGAAAGTTGCCGTGGGGGGCATGGGCTTCGTGTATCTGTCTATTCATGGTCTACTCTTCCACCAGTGTCTTAAGACTTTCTTAAATTATTACAGATAGTTTCTGGGAACAATGTTTGGTCTGGACTGGTCCCAATCTGGCACAGTTTCCTCTAACATTTATTTTAAATGGTTCCCCTTATTTTGTGAATTTCTCACTGGATGTTTTCTATATCATAGAATGGAAAATCATTCAACTCCAGCAGAAGAGATTTCTACTAATCATCGATATTAGTATAAAGCTAGGGTCATTATTTCGTTATGAAACACGCATATTTGTTAACTTTAATTTGAAATATCCCTGTAGTTGCTTAAAAAAGAAGTTGTTCAAACATCCTTTCCAATAGTCTCCTTTTGTCTTTTGCAACGTTATGTGGGTGTTTTCTAGTTCGATACTCTTTCTTTTTAACTACTTGAATATGAAGTCTTAATGATAAATAAATTGACATTTTTAGGCTAATTCAATAGAAAATATCACAGTTGAAGGTTAAGAAAGATGTTTTTAAGACAGTCAGTCTTCCCGGTTTCCATTTGTCTTTTGAAATGTAATTAGGGCTTTATCTGCTTCGATACAATTTCTTTTTAATCAAAAGGGAAATCTCTAAATCGTAAATTCAGTTCACTGTCAGTAAACGGAACGTCCAGAACTTGCACACATCTTGCACTCGTCACCTGCCATTAAACATTTAATTTGTATCACTTTACATGTAGTGTGTCTTGTTAAGGGCTTCAGGTAAAAAGATTCAGTGCACTTGCTTTAACATGTTCATTGAACAACTGAGATACATTCTAAACAAATTAAAAGGGAATACTCCCACGAGTTCATGAAAACTTAATGGCGGGAAATTGTTTAATGTAACAGCTTAAGTCAAGGGAGTGAGAACTACCCTCTCTCAGTGAAGGTCAGCACAAAAGCTTGAGCGTCCAACAGAATGCCGATACACTGATGATGAACCACGAGAGTCTGTGTGTGATGCCGTCAGAAAATGAAGGCATAGTGTGAGCCCGACGTGTCTAGGTGTTGAGGCGAAATCGTGCTTGGAGTGTGAACTGTTCATTTGTCCTTGGTCGGGGAGCTTTTTTTGTCGGCTGCTTGAACCAGTGAAGATGAGAAGAAATGATGAAAGGGAATTGGAGACAGGATGGTTGAGGGGAGAGGTGTGGAAGGTGTAGAGAGGAATGAAGCAGGAAACTAGTGGAAAAAACTGATGAGGAATGTCCTCTGTAACCATTTCAGGAATTCATCAGTCAAACTTTTGGGGGAGGGGGGGAAGGATTGTTGGACCAGGCAGGAGTAATCCTCATCAGTGGTAATTGGTAGTATTATTGTACATGAGCATTATATAGAAATGTCAAGAAATTAATGGGAATGTGAAATGTGTGCAGTACTCACTCCATGCCAATGTGACTCATCAAAGCTTTTATAATTTCACTGCTTGAGTGCCGTTATATGCAGAATGTAATTTGAATACGCTCTCTGCTTGGTGTTCATTTATAGATGAGCCCTGGTAGGATGCCAGTCTCTGTTGTACTGCACTGACGTCCTGGGTTTAACGATTCTCCACAATGGCTTGATTTATATTTTTACTTGATTTAAGAAGCTGAAATTTTGTTCACATATTCTTCATGTCTTTAACTACACTTTTCTGGGTCCACAAATAAAAAATGTGTCAATGGGTGACATTATCCCATAAAAAAAAACACGCAGATCCATGCTTCCCTTGTAAGCACCACGTGAAATGCGTAGTAAATCCAATCGACTTTGCGTCAACTGAAGCAAAACATTCTATAAGTTTTAGTATGGTGCTACATTATTTTGTTATATAAAGTGAATGTGTCGATACTGTACTTGGTGATTTTACTCAATTATATTAAATAATAGATACCAATGCACTTGTTAGTTACTGAGCTGGAAGCAAGCATGAACGAGCGCGATGAACTTATTACGAATATTGTTGGCACGTGAGCACCAAGTTTTCACATATGGAGTCAGCACAAAAAAGTTACACAGAGAATTTTTTTTTATTTAAACAATTTTTTGTTCAATGTCACCGAAGGATAAAAGTAACAATACTGACTTGGAGTTCCAGACAAAAGCTTCCTCCATCAGGTAAAAATATGAAAATAATTTGTTGTAAAATTGTTCGCAATTGTAAGGTATCTTTATACCCTGGACTCCGTCGCGTTGCATGGTACAGAGGAGTACAACCTTGGATAAGTATTTAAGGCAGGAGATACCCAAAGCATGTGTTACTATACTCACTGGAATGCCTTGTGCTTATGGGACAGGGCAATTCTGGGAAAGGTACTAGACTAATCAAATACAGCCTAATGTGCATGTAAAATATAACATAGGTAGCCAGAGTTGGAGCATCTGCTTCCAAGTCAAAACAGGTGAAGTCAAAAATGACATTTAACACACTTTCAAAGTAAAAACATGTGAACGAGTCAGAACATGCTTATTTGAAACGTGTGTACAATATCCACTGCTAAGTGTTCACACAATGTGAGGTTGACGTCCTTTTTAGAACACCATACATCCGCCAATAGCATATAGAAAGACTTTTGAATGTCATGTCAAAAGACGGATGGAATGCACTGTTTCTTGGAGATTTTTCTCCCGAAAGAAAGTCATGAGGTTATTTTTACCCAAAATGGCAATTACCTGTATTTATTGTTGCCAGTGAAATGGCATTTACAGTACAGTGTGTTGGATAATAATTTCTCAAAAACTCCCCCAGGCTTCAATATTACTCGTAAAGAACGGGACTCGATATTAAAAGACCGACAAGAAAGTCTTCCAGTTACTCCCATAACTGTTTTAAAAAAAACATGAAGTAGACTCCATAACTTTTCATTCATTTTTGATTCCTGTATATCTTTTGCCCATTTTAGGTCACTTACTGAATATATTGTTGTTGTTGTTGTTGTTGTTGTTGTTGTTTGTCGTCGTCTTGCATGCAGCCCTGTACCGTATCCAGGTTAGTTCACCTAACCCCAAGTACATGACCTGGGCATTTATGTACAATCTTTTGTATTGACTACTTTGCTGTTAACTTAATTTGTTTTGCTTGCGTTTTTATAAGGATTGATCACAACAAATATTGGTTGTATATGAGTGCATTTGTCACAGAATATAATTACGAGGTGAAATGAAAAAGCCAGATTTCACCGAGTGAATATACTGTTGTGACAATGCACTCATTTGCATTCAATGGTTGTTTTATATAACTCACACATAGATCCTTTTCATTTGAATTTTTTCACAATAAACACAAAATAGACACGGAAGCTCATCCACCCCACACTCTAAAACCTCTGGAAAATTCTAAAACCTCCTTCTAAACAATGAGGATGACTCCATTTAGACACCAACCTTGTCCGCCGTGACATGACCTTGTCTCATTTGGACAAACGGGTGGGGAACAATTATTTTGGAAACGATACTGCGAAGCGTCTAAGAAATATTCATATTGGACGGGCGCCTGTCCAGTATTAACTTCTGGAACATCACGGCAATAATTACATGGCAAAACAATGGATGACATGTGCCGCTTGATCCACCAATCAAATGACATGGATCTGTGTGTGTGTTATTTATAGTCAGTTGATAAGCTTGTGATCTTCTCCCAGCACCTGAATTTACATCTTCTTTCCAAATCTGATCTCGACAATGGGTGAAATTTGATCTGTGAGCATCTCCAATACAACCTGTCAAGGAAAAGAAGAAGAAGAAGAAGAAGAAGGAAAAAAACGGCTAAAGTAACACTTTGTAAAAGAAGAGTCCTTGACAGAATTTAGAATATTTCTCAAAACTCTCAAACATGTCTTTTCAATGAACAGGAAAGAGTAAGTTGATACATATTGGATGGTCAGATTTATTAAACATTTCTTGTAACTAGATTTGGGTATTTGGGAAAACATCCTACTTTAAGGGAAACCCAAATCATGGAGGAAAGAAATTGATGAACTTGTCCAAGGAGTACAGCAGGTTCATCAGTTTTGGTTTCTATTTTAGGGATGATAAGTTGAGTGGGATGCTGGTTTTTATATTATTTTTTATTTATTAAAAAAAAGAAGAAAAAAAAGTCAATAGGTCAGGCTCCTCAATCCCTGCCTATATAGTACTGTATAGCCACATACCATAGCACCCTTGTTTGTTTAAAGCAAGTCTGTTAACACATTTTGTTTCCATGAAGAATAAAACCACTTGGATAAGAAACTAAAGTCAGTTAGAGACTTTTAGGAAAGCTGGGAGGCAGCAGGCTTACCAGGTAAATCCAAAGTTTTCAATAGTATGCGCGTGGACTACTTCACAAATACCTGTATGCACATGTTAGCCATGGAAATGAGGTTCATGTTGGTCTAGTTAAGGACAAATTTTGTCATGCACCTCATTCCATGGCTAGTGCACGCATAATAAGTATTTGCAAAAGTTTATGCTCAGAATTTACCTGGTAAGTCTGCTACCATCTAGAAATCACAGTCCTCCATTGATTTGTTATTTTGTTACAACTTCCAGGAAACGTTACATTGTATTGATTTACATTGTTGCATCCATTGTCCTCTTGTTGTCTGACAGATGATTCTTGAAAACAGAACAATCGGGCTGGGCTTGTTTAACGTCATTTCACGTTAGACCAGTGCCTCAGTCCCTGCACGCAGACAGCCCATGCAGTTGCGTAGGGCCAGGTGCAATCACCATACACTCGGCTCGCCAAAACGATAAACAGTCTCCCTGAGAGTCATTGTTGGCAAGATGAAACCATATCCCGTTGACCTTTTTGCAGAGTCCTGCGCTACCCTCATCATCTGGTCTTAGCCTGTAAACCGCTTCAGTCATCCTATTATACCAGCACGGCCAGTCATCCTATAGACAAACTTGCGTCACCATTCCGGCCGGCCAGCCTACGTCACTCCCCATTATACACAGGGATCTTAATGCCTCATAATTTTTTCAATTGTGTGGCAGATTGTATCGGGTGGACTGAATATTGGGTGAAATTGTATCGTTTTTGATAGCCGCAGCTGACGTCAGCGATGGTGTGTCAATTGTGATCTGGTGTGAAGGGGTTGAGTCAGTGTAACGGCGTGGTTGTTTTATGGGATTAAATGCACACTTGATTTAATTGGATGAGGACTGTACAGATTGATGGAAATTAGAAAGACGTCAATAATCCACACCTTTTCCTAAAGTGTGAGGTTTTACTCATCGCATTGATTTTTTCGAGATGTACAGTCATAGTTTTAACTATGACAGACTTCCAGTATGAATGCAACCAAGGATCAAGCACCAATTTCCTTGAGGTTTAAGTGCAGATATTTGATGAGCAAAAAAAGAAGAAGTTGCGCTCCCAACATTGACATGGTTTTCGTTGTTGTTTCTGACCGGTTTCATTCTAATTTTTTAGTAAATAAAAGAGGGGCTCTAAGGTCAAATTAAGTTTCTTGATGCATTCATTCTCCAATAGATTGAGTCCTTATGAAAATGGAAAGTAAAATACAAGTCTCTAACCTCATGTTAACATGTTGTAAAATGTGGTTTTATTTGAAACTATTGAAGAGCAGAATTTGAAACATGACAACATTGAATATCAACAACAAATGGTTCTGTACATGTCAAAGAGGAATGTTTGCAACAATCAGAAGATCAAATTCAATGCCTTTTTGATTGAATATCATCAAAATTCAGGAATGAACTAAAAATAAATCCTTTACAAATCTGTACAGACCCACATACTTGAAATGTGACATTATCAGTTGTTTTGGGATGTTGACAAAATTTGCACCGGAAGGGTATTGAATACAGTGGCATTTTACACCGTTTTAGTGTGAAGTGAGAGACTTGTACTTTTTTCTTCCCACTTTCATTAGGACTCTATCTATAAGAAAATGAGTGCATCACAAAACTGAATTCATCCTTGGAGCCTTTCTTTGATTTATAATTTGTTTCATTTCAGCAGCTCAATGAAATTGGGCCCATCTGGTTGAAAACTGATACATACCTGGACTTTTTTATCTTTGCTGGATTTTTTTTTGTTTTTTTGGAAAAGGTTTTATTGTTTTGTGGAAAAGCAACATGTCAATATGAAATCATCATCATTTCTTGTTGGTGTTGGTATTGAATGCATTAAAGTTATCCTTCCACCCTTCCACTAAGCCTGTGATATTTCTTCGTCAGATGTTACTTCTTCAACCTAAATGATTTCCTTTTTTGATTTTGGCTATAATTGGGTCATGTTTAAAGGTGGCAACTCAATAAGATCTTAAAGAAATACAAAATGCACGTTGCTTAGTGCAACATGATTGGTACCAATATTGCATTCGGTATATAACTAAACCACTATCAAGGCACACTTGCATTTTTCAATGGAAAATTCCATGTTCTACTTCTTCAAACAAGCTTTTTCCTT
>CM021526.1:5842534-5865806 GCA_010994315.2 Pisaster ochraceus | reverse complement strand
AAAGCAGTTTACCACAGATACCTCCTTGGTTGATGCTTTATGACAGGGGTTAAGTGCGGACGTGCTGTAATTCCTTAATACAAATCTTTTGAGGATCAGAACCTGTCTGCCACAAAACAAGTATGAATTGTTTTGTTATGATTGGTTTTGGTTTTTGCTTGTTTTGTTTTTTCTTTCACTTGGGTTGGGGACTGGGGAGGGGGTGTGGGAGGCAATGCACCCCCACACACCTAAAGTCTGATTGTAGTAGCTATCTATATGTTTTTGAAGAAGTAAGTTCAGTTTAGTGAAGCGGGTCCTTAAACCTTATTGTACTTCAACAATTAATTGTTCTTAAGATTATGAAGAGCCTGGTTGTGGTACATACTTGGCTAGTATTTTTCTTCAAACAGTGCTGCAAGCAGAGAGGTTTCATCAGATGTTTCATGCCTTAGGCCTGAATCAATTTTGCACCGGACCAGATCAAGTTAAACCAACTAACTTGGATCAGATATGCCATTGGTTTCTAAGAACATGAAAGATATGCTTACTGTATTTGGTTTCAATCTTAAAAATCAGTAATGTTGACATTTTCAAGCGTTTTGACAAGAGCTGAATGCGAATTTCCTTCCTGGACATCTGCCCTTCCCAACCGGTAAATTTACCCTTCTATGAAATGTAGCTCGCAATTGGCAGGATATCCTGTCATTACCATCTAGATAGTAGATAACATCAGTATATAGCGTTAGCGCCCATGCATCTGTCATAGCAATGCCATTGTTTGGCAGGCCTGTTTTGTCTAGTCAATGTTAGATAATGGCTCCTGAATGACTCCTTCCACTGAACGTTTTGGTCAATACAAAGCGCAATTAACATTGTATGTGCAGGCAACAAGACCATGTGTTCATGTACACGTATTTGTTCAACGAGTGATTTAAGTCTAGGGACTATCGGAGCCTTCAGGGAGATCCAACAAGCAAATTGTTTGATCATGCGCTTATAGAAAATGCTTACATCCATTTAAACCATGCAGTTTTCAGCATGTAAACACATTGTCCTTAATTTTGGTTGTAACAACCGAAATCAGCTGTTGGGTGTTGGGTTGTTTGGGGGGTTTTAGGTTCTGATTCAGTTTTCTTGAATATGGCTTCATTTCAGAGCGAAATATTTCACACACAAAAAAAGAGTTCTATAATTTAAGCCAAAATCATATTAAAGTACTTTTTACAAGTAAGTTTCGGGAGAAAAAATAAGATTATTGGCAAAATAAGATGGGACTTCAACGGAGTCCCAAGGCGTGATGCACATGAGCGTTGGTGATTAATCAGGATATGTACAATCAAAACCAATTCAACGAAAGAAATTATTGAAAACCACATGTCAACCAAAGGTTGTCCAGTTGGGAAAATGAAAAGCAAACAACCTGACACTGACTGGTATTTTGTTCTGGAATCCTTGTGGAGACAGGTTGTGGTGGGAAGTTTTGGGAGTGTCTGGTACTGAAATCATGACTGGCTCCCACAAAATGAGAACTACATACAATTTTTTACAAAATTATACTAATGATATTGCTGAAGCAGTATTTTTAACACTCGGAAATAGTCATGCCAAAAAATAGAAATGCATTAACTTTTATTTTGGGTGGCTATTTGTAGTATGTATTTAACTTTTCGTTTCATTTCATAAGAAGAGGCCACACTTATGGTAAGGAAGCTCGCTTGACCCAAGGGGTCTTTATTTCTGTTCCTTGCTCTATGCTCTATCCATGCATGTTTGAAAATTGTTTTTCTCAACATATTTTCTTTCTTTAAGTTGAATGGTCAGACGTTGAAAAAATGCTCTTTTTGTTTATGTCACAAGTATTTTCATTAATTGAAACCCTCTAATCCTATTTTTATACTCTCCTCTCCTCTCATGCACCAATTCCCTGGTTCTGTCCCCACCTTCTCCTCATCATTCACCTTCCAATTCTCTTTTTCCATTTCCCTGAATTTCATTCTACAGATACTGGAGAATGCATCCCTCCAACCATCAACCTTGGCACTGATCCCGGTCTGCAGAAAATCCGCGTCCGGACCTCTCTGCCGTTGCTTCAATAATTTTGAAGCTTTGCATCGGGTCCCAAACACATTCCAAGAAAAAGGAGAATACAAGGCTAGGACTGGAGAGGGGCTTAGTGCTGTTTTTTGTGTGCTTGAGGTGGTCATTGTCTATGCTTAATTTATATATTCGTTTATTTATTTTTATTTTTTTGACTGATGGGATAAGGCACGAGTTTTCCGTGATTGGATCCTTGGGAAGCTGCATAACATCACCAACCCATAACAATTCCCAACCCTTCAAAATCCAACTGTTTGATTCTGTTGATTCTGTTGGACTGTGGACTACACTTGTAACTGATTATGCTGTACATGAGAACATGCACACCATCAATAAGAGTTCATCAGTTTGGGTGCTGAGTTACCAAATGGTGTTGGATTTTGTTGGATTGAGGAAGGATCCTTGAAAAGCACTCCAGGGAGTTTGGGAAGAATTGAAGATGATGCTGATGAAGGTTTGCTGTGTACATAGAATAGTGACTATGATACTGTTGTTTTTGGTAGCAACATCTTGAAGACTTGAAGAAGGAGTCATTTTATAACTGTCTCGTCGGCTCTGATGAATCCTATATAAGATGTGTGATATGGAGGAAATAAAAAACAAAGAAAGATTAAGTGAAAGGGAACCTGTGACCGCCTCCTCAGTAGTGCGGTCAACAGTGAAACGCAGAGATTTATCCAACCATGGAAGACAGAACCAGATTGTGCTGATTATGGCTGGGTGAAGATGGCCTACCAAAAGTCAATGAAGATTCTTTTTGGAAGGATGAGACTGTAGAAACATCCCCACCTATTGAAGTTGAGGTGAGTTGAATCGATTTCTATTGAACCCTGTGTATAAACTAATGCTGCACCGTTTTTAGGGGAATGTCAAGTCACCATAATTTGATTTATCTTGACATCAAGCAAAACATGCATCATTAGAGCATGGAGGTTTAATATCTTTGAGAAAGGAACCATGATCTTTTGGGGTTTAATTTACACCTTCCCCACCCCCTTCCCTCAACTCCCTCTGCCCCTCCCTCAAAATGGCCGATACCCTCCCCAGCCCCCTCCCCCAACTCCCTCTGCCCCTCCCCAAAAATGGCAGACAGGTACCTATGCAATGTCTGCGAGACTTGGCACTCGTAACACATTGTGGAGTGTTTGCTTGTTGCATGTAGGGTGTGAGAGTCAGCATGTGCAGTGTTGGGCACTGAGCCAAACAATTTTTTTTGCATTGAGTGCAACAAAAAATACCTCTGACTCACAGGCCTAGTTGTTGTGCAATAATATGACTCATATGTAGGGGAGGAGGAGGGCCCTAGGAGTGGGTGCGATAATGTCAAATTTTGGCACCTGCAGTACTTCACCAAGTTGGATGTATATTTTGTTGTCTTGAGGATGTGTTATGGAGAAACCCGTATGATGACATTGACTCTTCCTGTCTACTACTTCTACAACTAACTTTCCAGGTTTCAGGGTCATTGTCATTTAGATTGTAACTACCTCAAACAGGATATACTTCAACCCTGAATGGAACCTCTCTCCTATTGTAGGCTTGAGTTTCCCCAATTAGGAAATCCTTGGATGGCAATGATATCTTCTGCCAAACTGAGGCACACAAGGTGGTTGCAACACAACCCAAAAACTTTCCCCTTATCCACTACGGCAGGGTTTGCCCGTTTACTTTTCCAGTGACTAGCCAGCAGGACCGGTTACCCTGTCATTTCACTGGTCCATCCAGCATTTTCACTAGTACATCATAAGGTTTCCTTTCAAAGTTGCATGGGACTTGTAACTTGAAGTAATTTGAGCAATCAGTTAATTTTATGTCAGCAGTGGGTAGCAATGAACTAGCCAGCCAGACAGAATTTTGACTGGTCCTCAAGTTTTCTAACTGGCATTTGGCCAGCGGACCACTGTTAAGGGAGAACACTTTAGGGGGTGATATTTTCCGGAACTTTTTGGAGCTTCCGGAGTAGTCATTTTCTTTTGTGAATATCATTGTCACAATGAATTCCTGACTCGTCAAAGGAAAGACGGTGCTTATTATGAGAACCTTTGTAACAAAGGTTCTCATAATAAGCACCGTGATTTGTTCTTGGGAATTGAAAAATATGAGTATGCGTTCACCTTTAATCGCAAAACCTCAGCCGAACACTCGGACCATTGAGCCAGGTACAATGATAAACAATGTTGGCAGCCTGTCCATTCTTGAAAGCCACATTTTTATAACAAGGAAAAGTGGAGATTATGAGCATGAATTCCAGTACCATCTGTCCCTGTTTGCCATACAGGGGGAATCGAAGCGTAGCATGGTAGGTGCATGCTTGTGCATGCTACACAATGGAATGTCTGGGAGAATATACACTTCAGATGTCCGATTGACCGCAAAAAATTGAGGGCACTGAAGTTGTCCCTGGCATTGGAAAATGTCAGTCGTAAGCAAGTTCAGACAAACTTGGCGTGAAGTGGTTAAGTGGAACTCCAGCTCCCATTGAGAACAATTTGGGGGGGGGTGCTAGGTGGCAGCAGACCAACCAGGTAAATCCATTGGGCGCATGCTCAGAACTGCGTAAACAATTGAAATTTACTCCTTGTTTCTGGTGCCACCAACCAGGTAGTAAGTAGTTCCAAAGATCCTCAAATCAGAGGAACCTTTGGGCATGGGGAAGCTGGGCTCTTCTTCACCTTTTGCCCTACTTTAATACTGACCTTATAGTACTTTCTTACAAAAAAAGTAAACAAAAAAATCATCTTAATCCATATCATTCCTTTTCTTGTTATGGTTCCTGAACAATTATTATGAAGTATTTTCCTTTGAGAAGTACCCCCCCCCCAGTCTGTCAGAACTAATCTCAATTCTGTCCAGTATTGAGTAAGAGCATGGGAAGGAACATTACACTGTAATCCTTCACTTGTCCACAGGGGAAACCATATCCCTTAAACCTGGACCACATGTTTTAAGGGAAGGTATACAATTGCTTTCGTGATTTTGGAATAACCGTAGACTATATTTATAAAGGATACTTCCTCAAACAGAAATATCTCTGGAGATGATTGATGCCTTCATTAATTGAAAACAAAGGCAAGGCTTGTTTCACATTGATCAGTTGTGTTCTCTAAAGAAAGCGAAAGGCGTATACAGCCACCTTAAGAAACCATGAAGAAGAAAAATGTTCAGACTTTCCCTGGCTGGTTGAGGATTCCCTGAAGCCTACAGGGCATAAATGAAATAGCTTACACTTGTTCTTGGCACTAATCTTACAACATTCAAGTTATAGATGCCTGGTGGCCCAAGGTGGTGATGGAGCAACATTTCAGGCCTGGTTGGTTGTACTACTGAATCGTAATTCATAACATCTGTATCAATACCTGGAATAGGGGGAATGAGGGCAGTGGTAGTGGTCAACCAGTATCAGCGTACATGTGTAGTGTAAGAAGGATTGCAGCCTGGGGGGCATATGTCAAATCTTTGCTCCTATGATCCAGTGGAACACATGGAAGGCTTCAAGTGTAGTGTTGGCAGCTTATAAACAAGAAAGCGGTCTCAAATTATTGAATTCTAGAGAGAAAATATGCAAAAGGGAAATACCTTCTTTTTTTAAATGTAGCTATGGGGCCATCCAAAGTTTCA
Source organism: Pisaster ochraceus (assembly GCA_010994315.2). NCBI lineage: Eukaryota > Metazoa > Echinodermata > Asteroidea > Forcipulatida > Asteriidae > Pisaster > Pisaster ochraceus. Next base: position 5,860,109 of record CM021526.1, on the reverse strand, counting down.
AAGTCATGCAAGGGGGGGGGGAGTCAAAGACCATGGACAACTTTAAAGGGTGTGTAAGATGTTGATTTTTAAATAATGTGCATCAATTTTGAAAGACAATTTTGTTTAGTACTACTTTGAAGGGAGGGAGGGGGTCCCCAAAAGTAGTACTCTCTGTGCGACCTTGAAAATGTTGACAACTTTAGACGGTCCCTGAGGGCAATGGTGGCATGGATCTGGTATAATATGATTATTAGAGCTGTCCGAGATAAAACCCCCCAAAAAAGGAGTTGTGAAACTAATTTGTCAGTTTGAATTTGTGAATTTAGTCAGCTTTTCCGTTCTTTTTCTTAAGGATGAACCACCATGTTGGATGGGTTACTTAATCGGTTTGGACACAGCGCTGGGGATTCCTGGAGACTTTTGGGAGCCCTGATGTGGTGTTCGAAACTGCTGGGTCTTCTCTAAACCAATGCAATTAATGTCAAAAAAAAAGGAAATTGACTTCAAAGATTGCTGATTGCCAACAACTAATCGCCTACATTTACGTACGTTTTGCAACTCCATAATTGATCAAAGCTGTTGAACAAAAATTCTTCTCACATGTTTTTGGGTGTCATTGACTTGTATCGATGTAATACTAAGTTGTGATTTAATCATCACTATTAATCAATCATGTCTGTGAAAACGGACTTGCTCCCCTTCCCATTCTTTAATTCAATTCCTCCACATACAACCATGAGGGACCCGTTCAGTGGTTCCATCTCGGGCAGCAATTCCATCAAGTTTATTTCCAGACTGCCAGGAGGAAACAGTCTTAATTCACTTTCTGATGTCTTTACTCCCGAGCTCATAACTTGAACTCAAGGGTGCAGTATCACCCCCACTGGCTAGATTACCTATTAATAATCCAGAGGCAATTATCAGGGTGAACAGGTCCTGCTTGAAGACCCTGGCTGCTGTCCTTGCACATAAACAAGTCGACAGAGCTCCAAATGGAAGTAACAGGCTCTGATAATGTTTTTAAAGTGATTTTCTTTTTAGTTCCAGAGAGCACTGTGGTAGCAGAGACTGAATACACAGCATGGACTTTTATATGTAGTCAGCCATTTTCAGCATTTCCAGCATTTCAAACCCCTGTTTTTTCAAGTAAATGCTGTCATTTAAAAAACAAAAATTGTGCAGTGATCTATCTGAAATCGCCCACAACTTTAAACATAGACGTATGTGGGCAAGGGGGGCGACTGTTCCCAAATTCGGGGGTGGGGGTTGGGGGATTCGGGTAAAACAGGGGGGATATCTTAGTCTTGATTGGCAGCGCTTTTTTTGTATTAGTCACTGGTAGAGGGCGCAACATCCACTGTTAAGGAGGTTGACTAGAAGGGACTGGGCAAGTCTGTAAATCTGGATTGAAACAGCGTCTTGATGATTTTGGTTTTGCTTCCCGGAAAAAAAAACAGGTAGATCAAAACGAGGCTAATTTACATAATATATAATGAGGCGTAGTCATCACTACTGAAACTGTATATTATTGGTACATGTCGCGACGTCTTGTGTTGGACTGTTCAATGCAGGCTCTGAGCCGGGTGGACTGTATCACCTGGTATTTCGTACTGGAGTACTGTCTAGTCCGGTCAGACTCGGGAGGCAGACAGGTCGAACGAAATCAACAACCCAAATTGGATCCCCTACCTGTGATGTGACACACATCAGCGTTCAAGTACACATTCTCTCCACCATTCACATAGGCAAGGGGACAGTCTATATCACAGTTCGCGCACCATCGTGAACATATGAGTCATTTCACGAACCCTCAAACCGCGGTCAAAAAAAAATATGTGGGCGGGTCTTAGAGCCAAAAGCGTCAAGACGTTCGTTGTGACCCAGATGTTCGTGTGATACAGATATCTCTTCTCCAGTAATTCGTGTTGTGGACAGTAATTTGTGTTGCAATATCGCCAATCAAGACTAGGGATATCCGGGCACAGCATGAGGAAAAGAAAATGGACAAAGAAAGCAAAAATACCTTTTGCCCGGTATTATAAATTGGTACTTGTTTTGTTTTGTTTTCTCTGTAACATTTGGGGTAACCCCTCCCCCCACCCTGAACCAAAGAGTCCCCATAAGCCCATGACTTCAAAGTTATTACAATTTGATCCAGGTATGCTTTTGCCTGATTAAGTCTGCTTTGAGGGCATTATCAGTTTCAATCAAGAGCAATATAAAAGTAACAGTGCAAATATGTAATAGATTACAAAAGTCCATTGATGTCAATTCAGAATTCAAGATAGTTTTGTTTAGATTTTGGTTTTCTTTTTTTTTTTTTGAAGAGGATTCATTTTGCCTTAAAGGGCAAGAAGAACACAAAGATTGATTGATTATTTTGCCGACCTCATTATTTATGAATCTAGTTCAAGAGTCGGTCTAAGGTAAGAGTTGGATTTCCACCAAAGCTTTCATGGAAATGGTGGCAGTAATGTGTCTTTAATTTTGAAATAAGTCTCTCACAATTGATATTATTTCTCCTAAATCAAATGAGCGCTTACGGTTAATGAACTGTTTTTGTAACTTGTTTTCCTGAAGGTCCAGTCCGGTTTTGGTTGTGACAATTACCTCTTTCTCTAAAACTAAACTACTTCAAGGGAGTTTGATACTATTAACAGCTCTTTAGTGTTCCTTACCAAGTAAGTTTTTATGGTCATTAACTTGTAAAGTAATTACCAAAAGTATACCCTGCCATTAAAAACAAGTCACAACTATTGATAAAACTGCTTAAGTGACGGTAGATAAGTGGTACCATTTATTGAGTTTTTTGTCATACATTCTGTTCTGTCATATGTCATAAATATGGATTGTTGTTCATTTTGGGTTTCTTTTAATTCCCTCCTGGTATCATCGTGAATATGTGGTAGGTACCCAGGAGAATAGTAACTCCTCTCTTGGTTTGGCGTGACAATGGCCAGGCAATTCATGTATGTACCAATAAGTTCAAAACTTGATGACATAACCCAGGTGTATTTGAAAAGTCTTACTATTTACGGCTCATATTGTACAAAAGGTATGTTGCATTGTTATTCAGACCATGACTGGGAATGTTGCTTGCACAAAGCACGCTTTTACACAGCAACTGTCTCCTAAAAGATTTGTTTAATAGAATGAAAATTGTAGTAACTCGCATCAGTTTTATTTGCAAGGGTCTATTTGTAAACGAACATTTTTATACTTGAAATCAGGTGTTACAAAAGCAGATGACGAGAGGTTTTTTGTAGAGTGCGCATAACATTGGTAAGATTGCGCACTATTTACATGGTGTAACAATGGTCATTGTGAAAAACTTCTCAACAAGTATTCATGTTGAGAAATGAGTGAAACAAAAAGAAATTTCTTCCCTCCATGGTTTGATCTTGCCAGTCCAAAACCTGGTGTTTCAAAACAGTGAAAATGTTCGCTATTTTCTTGTGACCCCTATGACCAATTGAGCTTAAATTTCACAATTTTTTTGTTTTAAGTATATTATGTTGGGTCAGATTGAACTGTAATGGTCTTTGACAATTATCAATATTGTCCATTTGCTATAAGAATCGTTAGGTAAATAAGCGTTGTTTTTCCTATTGACATAAAATCACTTTCCCAACATTTGCTTTCCTGTGATGAGGAAAGGAGCAGTTGTTCTTTTTAACCTTTGACACGCTGTTCCAGTTAACCTCCATGGAGATTTCAAACCCATCTGTTAAAGATTTTGTTTTGTAGGAAATTGAATCGGCAGTAATTCAACACAATTTTAAGTGCAGGGTTACTTAGTGGCACTTAGTCTAAAATGACTTGACTGTAAAGGTGGGGTAAAACAAAAAAGTTTAAAAACCTTGTTAAACATTTTTTTTTTTTTACTTGAACAGGTGGATTGGCTGATCATAAACTCAAGAATTTAAAGACATTGTCTAACGAAATCGTCAAACGAGTAATCAAAAACTCAAATAAGTAATATAACTAACACTTTAAAGTTTTCTACCAGACAGAGTAAGATTTTAGGTACATTTTTCATCTGGTAAATATCTCAGTTGCTCTCTCCCTTAACATGGAACCTTTTTTTAGTAATAGCCTTTTGCGCTTTTATCTTTTTTCTTTTTTTTTAAACTGGATAAATATGATATTGGCTGATAAAGCAGTTTTCCTTGCATGTAACCTTGTGGACTATTTTACAAATGACTATTTCATTTGTGGTGTCTTGAAAAGCATTCTATAGCGCGTATTTCACCCCAGAGAATGCACAAGATTTGGGAAGGAAATTTCAATTAGAGTGTGAAGTAATTTGTTGAGACCCACATGCGGAGATAACATGCAGAAAGTGTATCTGGGGAAAGTGATTGTGTCAAGGTGAAAACTTCAATGTGATACATGGTTTATTCTTCAAATAACTATTCGTTGTTAGTTTGTGTATTATTCGTCTCTCCACCTTTTTTTGCCACAAGTAACTCAGTTGTGCTGAACAAAATTCTCAAATTTGGGATACTTTGATGGGGAAACAGCCGGATTCCAAAACGATTAGATGATACAACGTTTGGACTCATGCTCTGGTGTTTCTGATCAGCGTAGAGTGGGTTCCAGTCCTTAAGCAAGACACTTAATATTATTGCTTCGTCCTTCGGGTAGGACATAATGCCAATGGTCCTGTTGTGTAATGCACGTAAAAGAACCCAGTTACGCTTATCGCTAAGAGAAAGGGTTCAACCCGGTGTTACTGGCAGTGGCAGCTGAATGTGCTGCAGCACCTTGTAAACCCTTTCAAGGTATTACATAAAAATGGGTCTCATGACTCAAAAACCTCAAAAACCTGTCTGAAAATAAACAATGATAAGCGCTTTGAGACGCCCATAGATAAATTGCTTTATAAAAACTAGTTATTAGCATTGGAATAACTACTCATCATCCTGAGGGTTGATTTGGCTTGAAATGTGTTTTTAATAAGACAGCAAAGATTGGTTCAGCTGGGGCTCTTTATTCTATTTTTATTTATTTTTTTTTATTGTCAGCTGTTTATCATTTATATCCTTTCTTTTTTGTCATCGGAAAAACTAAGTTTTTGAACTTTTTCAGGCAAATTTCAGGATTTGTTATTATAGAAACAATTGAATAGTACTAAAAAAGCTCAAACATTTTCAAAATTATACCAGTACCAATCCTTCAGAGAAATATTTCCATCTGAAATAATATCCAACTTGCAGACATGTGATTTCCTAGGATTGTTTTTCAAAATCTCATTGAGCCTTCACATTCCCTTGAAAGAAGTAAAGCAGTCACCAAAGGGAGAAGTAAATAAACTGAACTGTTGTTGGTGTGAATTTAGATTTTCCTTTAATGTACAAAAATAGGTACTGGTTAAACTGTTTAAGGTCATTCCCTCAGGTACCTTTTCTCAGTTTATTTGTATAGTATATCACTTGAAAACTGAAGTGAATAAACAGCCCAATTAAAATAACTTGGTACCAGGGTAACACCTCTTTTTCCACATGATCTTTTAAAACTTTAAAATAACAAGATGGCAAAAACTCTTTGGGTGCACGTTACCTCTTCACAACATACCAATAACTGCTATTTTTTTGCCAGACACTGCACTCCCAGAAGTTGTTTCTGAAATATAACACATTCATAACTTAAGAGGATCACCACCTGTTGGCAAACACTCGATAATCAGTCTTTCAGAAATACCCCAAAATCCCTGGAACAGTGCAGTATCATGGAGCTAACATAATCTGTAGATCATCATTAGCTCCTTGTGTTTATAGTGTTCGCATTTTGTCAATTTTTCCTTTAAACAGAACATTACGCTGGGTTCAAAGCTTTCAACTGCTAAGTAATTTGTAATAGATCTTTCAACACGATAAAATTAATAGCCACGATGTACATGATTTGTTTTTAATGTTACATTTCACTTGTTGAGTTGTCAGGTTGTTTAGTTGTTGTTTGCTTGGAACTGGGGTGTTTTGAAGGAGATTCCTGATTTCAAATGTAAAGTTTTTCAGGCAGATAAGTAACTCTATCAATGTTATCAAAAGTGAGATTGTGAACTTTATATCTCTTCAAATAAGGTACCATTCCTTTAAAAACGAGACTTTGAAGCAGTTGATGCGTGAGCAGATCGAGGACCCCCTAAGGCTACGTTCGCACATTTATGCAGATAAAATTTGATAGTCTGCAGTTGGTCTTTGAAAGATTCGATAGAGTCACTGGAGAGATCGAAGGAAATACGAAACAAAACTTTCACTTTGTTATTGGCTCCAAGCCCAAGAACATAAGTGCTATAAAAGTGCCATATTAACGTCTGTTGGTGATATTTAACTGTATACTGGACCAATAGGGTTCTTTAAAGTGTGGAGGTCAGACACACAGATTTTCTTCTTCTGGTTTTTTTTTTTTTTTTTTTAATGGAATGTTTGGTTAAAAAAGTCGATTGCTACAGGTATACTTACTCTCTGTGAATGAGCATTACACACTCAAACCAATCTACTGTTTGTTTCTTTGTTTGTTTGTTTATTAGTTTAATTGTTGGGGTGTTTGTTTGTTTGTTTGTTTGTTTGTTTGTTTGTTTGTTTGTTTCAGTTATCAAGGAATATTGTGTCTAAAATTGCTTTGATTCACTGCAGATTTTTGCAGGAGGTGGAGGTTGGTTTGAGGAGAGGTTCTAAACTTTCATGGACCATTGTTGGTGATTTTCTCAGTTGGATTTTTCTTTCAGGACCATCTAATCCTTTTCTCCGTCTGTGAGCCACAGAAAATGACGGAAATTTCGCTATGGTGAATTCTCTTCACAGAGAAATACTTGTCAGAAAATGGTTATCATCTTCCATACGCCACAAACATTTTCCTGAAATGTAATCTCTGGCGTGCAGAAGTATTTTTGGAAACCATGCTGTAACCATAGACTGTCCTTATATACAGCTACTTAACCTTTCACATTGAGTAAAAGATATATCTCAGTGTTACTACATTACCAAACAATACTTTCTCAGAAAAAAACGTCTATGCACTTCAAGAAATCATAAATAATTTCCAAATTTATATCTCGTACTCTTGAAGGTCATATCAGCTGTCCCAGAAAGGAGGTCCAAAGATCATTCACACAAATCATAGACGCAGTCCCAAAGGAGAATTTTTTGTTGATACAACACTTTTTTTTCGGAAAAAGTTGTTCGTTCCAACCAACCACTGAGTTAGGATTCACTGTCAATAGATGTTAATTTTGTACTGGACACAGTTTTGTGCTTGGATCATGTCTAAATGATGTAGTTATTGAATTGAGGATTTTTACTGTACATCTATGGATGATAAAGCACTGTATACTTCTGAAGTTTTGTTGGAGGATCCGCAAGCATCTCGAGTGGGATTCGAACCCAAGACACATTTTAAGGCAGGTTTCTTGACCGCCACAGCAGAATTGGTTAGGTACAAAGAAGCCTGGGGCAATTTTTTTTTTTTGAAAAAGTTGAAGAAGGCTTTAAGTTATAAAGCACCGACACTTTTCAAGTTTTGTTAGGGAAAAATCCACAGGCATCTGGAGTACTACTCCAACTCACACCTGCCACATCACAGCAGGCTTCTTGACCGCTAGTGCGGAATTGGTTTGTTTCCAAAACAATGTAGAAAGCTTTAAATGTGTGAGAAGTCTCACAGTTAAAGTACCAGTCTGTGAAGAATTTTTGCAAGCTTTGTGTACTTCTCTTGTCTGTGTCAGTTAATTCATCAGACATCTTTTGTACACTTAAGAAATGTTATGGATTTTATCAAATTAGTCCTATTCTAAGAAGTCATCAGTGCCAGGTTCGTCTTTCCTACCAGATGTTCTCACCTTTCACTTTCATGGTTCAAATCTTACTTTGGGCCAGAGTTTGCCGCCGCAATTTCTGTAACAAAGTGCACTAAAAATTCTCCAATCTATCTTATACCATACCATTTCTGTTTGGAATTTAACTAACTGCTTTAGTTTGTCGGTAGAGAGTGAGTGGAAGAATCAATGGTATCATTCATTACACCCACTCCCATCTCTTCCTTCCTCTCCATACATCCCCACCACCCCCCCCCCTCCTTCCTTATGGCCCACGCACACCTACCCACCCTTTCCACCATGAATATGTCAGGACTGTCATGTGAGTGCATGATCTAGTCTCCTTCTCAGTCTGCCTGCCGCAGTGTGCGACTCATCATAAGCATGACTTGGCTTCTTACCAAGTCCACCAGCAGATTCATGTCTGCCAATTATGTCATGACCTGCAGGTCATTATGTGATCCAGCGCAATTCAACCCAGTTACCATCCCCACCCCATTAACCTGGATCCCCATGTGGAGAAAATATTATATTTCACATCAAGTTTCATAAATCAGACTACAGGTAGTTCAGCTTGGTTTATTACTTGGTTTTGTGGGTATTCTGGTTTTCTTATTCAATTTTACTTGGTTTATCTGTGCAAGGGGGGATTGCGGAGGTAAAGGGAGATTTCCACACTGATCATAGTTGCAGTGGTAATTTTATCAACTTTTTTGAGGGAAAATTTAAGTGCAGATTGTGGAAGAAGAGGTGATATACTACATCAAAAGCATAAATGTTACCACAATTTGGCTCCCATACAAATATGTCATGGATTTCAGACACAGGTCTTCAAACAACTAATAAATTGAGGTTGACCATTGTTTAGTTTTCTAAGGATTTCAAGTTGCACCAATGGAAACAGACACTTCACTTTTTGAAATTAAGATGGGTGTGCCGGAAACCACTGTCTAGACAAACAATATAGAAACTTTTTAGGTATAACATATTCTTGTAGAAGTATCATTAAAAATATATTTGTTAAAATTTTTACCAAGAAGTAATACAAGTAAAAATAACTGCACAAAATCAGTGAATGAACAGCATTGGTCTTAGATGGGCATCTTCCTTTGAACCGAGTGATAAATATTCCTTTAAGTTTAACACCTGTTTTTGAACTTGTTTTCCCTTCTTCTTCCTCCAAAGCGGGCATTAAAGTGATTGGTGTAGTTGAGCTCTCAAATTGAAATTGAGTGATATTGAAATGATGATGTGACTAATGATGTACTGACGTTTTAGAGCGGTAAATTAGAACATACAAGTGACGAAGTCTGGCCGTGTAGTATTTGAAATGTAAAAGAAGTTCTCAGATCTGCAATCCCAGCCATATTTCGTTGCCCCCCCCCTTCCTGGCCCCTTTCAATGTTGGCTCTCATTGCGTGATCTGCACTCCAGCATGGGTTAACAACATTGAGTGGGGGAATGGGGATGGGGAGGGTATATTTATTGTCACGTGGCCTAAGCATTTTGGCCAGGATTGTGGCTTTTGGGTGCATTTTGTTCAGGCACCTCTTCCCAATTACAAACAAAGATCAAATATCTCAAACTAAAAGACACATTGTCTCAAATAGCATCAGCACTTAAGACAGAATATGTCTCAAAAAATAAGGTCAAAGACAACTTTCTATCAAATGAGATTGAATACATTCAAATAACATTCTTTTTGGATAGTAACCAAAGCTTTTCCCCAAAAAAATAAATACATTTATTGCAACTATTTATCTCACCATCTCCACAAGATCATGCTTGAAGCTTTTTCCTCGTGACCTACAATCAACAGGACGGACAGTCTGCTTTGGTGTCTTCCCTTTCCCCTCCCACCCAATCCAGAAGAAGAATAACAAGCTCCTGTACCAAACATTAACCAGGACTATAACTCCTCCTGGCTTATGGTCTAAAGCTATTTCTAGAGTGCCTAGCCACTAGATTTCCTTGATTGTGAAGGGGTTATTCCTGTTAAGCTTTGATCCACCCCTGTACTAATAGTACCTAAACCCGTGTAAGTGTCCTGCCATAATCCTTATGCACTTTTTTGATCTGTGCCATACCGGGGTTTTTTCTTTAAGAAACATATTCAGTTTTGTGAAAGACTGCAGTTTTTTGTGGGAGGGATGATATTAAGCAGATTTGTTATCCCCAAGGCTACAATTAGTCAGAGAGAATGGGGGGAATTGTTCCTAAGCAGGATCTAAATTCTAAACAATAGGATATCTTCAGCGCACTGTGTCTGGTTTGTGTATAGACAACATCTGAAAGGTGTTTAAAATAAAGGCGCCACCTGAAGACTAGGAAGTTTTTTTAAAAGATTTTATTATGTCAACCTTTTTCAATTTGGATGACCTGATTTACTTATGCGGAGATGAAATGTAGGAATTGTTTGGAAGTGTCTTGAATGTTATGTTTATTGTCATTCTGGGGAAAGAATTGTTTGCCTTTGTTACAACTTCCAGAAATCTTGTTTGTCAAGGATAAAGTGGTTGGCATTATTGACATTTTGCATTTTCTGGTACAATAGAGCATGCTGTCGCCATCTTGGTCATGTTCCCTTTATCCAATAACAGTAATGGAAGCTAGTATTCATTGCACTGAAAGAAGAACCAGGCTAATTTTTATTATAGCCTCAGTTGGGTTACACTGGTTCAGATTGGAGAAAATAAAGATGGCCGCACCATGTTAAAGGTCTATTTTTACAACGAGAATGAATTCCCAACATGTTTGGAAGGACAGCAAAAGTTTCCTTGTACAACTTTACAGACTTGCAGAGGAATTAGTTATTGATGTATCAGTATAAAGCATGTTTCATGACTAATGTTGAGTTCTTTTAAAAGAAACTAGTGGAGTTTTATTGGTAAATCCTCTACAGGCCAAGGTAGGTATTTTTTAAATGCGTGATCATAAACAATAAGGATCAAGTATTGTGCACAGAAATGTTTCATTAAAGGTACTCTACAGGATTGGTTACGATCTGACCATTATTTGCAAACAGTATTCATGTTTTGTTGTGTGATCGACCAACACATGAAATAACAAACCCGTGAAAACTTGGGCTTCATCCATTGTGTGAGTCAGGAGAAAATAGTGGAAAACCATGCACAACTTTCAGCATGTAGGGCCATTACACATTGTCCACAATTTTAGTATGAACTCCAAAATTAGTAAGCTGTCAGATTAAAATTCAACTATTATGTTTTCTATTCTGTATTTAATTCCCCCCCCCCCCCCCGGAAGTATGTACAAATTTCAAATTCTAGTGTACAACAAATGATAGCATACTACCTCCATGATAGAACAACGCCCTCTATTGACGACTTACACTATTCCCTAAAGATTGCAGAAATACAAAAAATCATTTTATGCCTTGCACCATCAGACCATGTGTGCAAGATTACACCAGGCTTTTGAGAAATCGTGTAAAGTGTTGACCTGTCAGTTTTGGGGTTTCCCCAAGAATCAAGACAAACCCTGTGGTTGATGTGGTCAATGCTCAGTAGACCATTTGATTGCACTCAAAGCCCTTGGGCATGAGATAATCAAAAGCCTCATGAAAGGTCAGTCTGTAGTAAAGCCCAGTGATTAACTTCAAAAGATTTCCTCGCCAGCTTTGGGAAGTTTCATCAAACTATTTTTTTGTGAGAGGGTGTGATTGTTCACAAGCAAGGTCTGCTCATTACAGAACCTCCTTTACTTGTTCATGTGTTTCTGAGGTAGTCCACTGAACTAAAGGCTCTTTTGTGTTTGTTGAAGGCATAGTCGATGTCCACACGTACCATACTGACCAGTGTGACCTCTCTAAAAAAAAAAAAACCTCAAGCTCAAAGTGCTTTGAGATTGTTGTGTCAACAGAACTTGGCAAACATAATGACAGGTCTGAAGGTTGAAGGTTGATTGTTGGCGGGTTAATGAAGCAATAACATCAAAGAACAACCACATTTTGAAAGTGATCAAATGATTGGCTGAATACCCTTTTTATGAACAACTGATGCAAGTATAATTGATTCAGGGCTTTGTTGAGGTATTTCCTCTCTAAATTTGTACAATTTTGATTACAAGTGTTGAGTGCGTACAGGACAACTCGACGAAAAGTATTGAATGGAAAGATTTGTCCCATAATGTTAAAACTGTTTACAAAAAGTCTGGGTCTAAAGTTGTTCACCAAGAGGAACTACAAGTATCTTTCATTTAGTCAAGTCACATTGTCAAATATAATGTTACCATGGAGGAAGGAAATTACCATGATGTTACTAACGTCAACCATAACATGCGTCAACCATGACATGCGTCAATGAAGTAGAATTTCTTTTTAAAAAGAGTCTTCTGTTTGATTTGAAGTCTGAGTGGGGCAGGGCTGGGAGGGGGGGCACTTCCTCTGGAGGAGTAAACAGTAGTCATAACTCATGTAATTCGGACACGTTAAGTGTTCTGAAATGACTGAAGCCCCAGGAACATGAAAGCTCGAAGGACACTTGTTTGTGAAGTATTTTCTTGTACTTTGTTTGACAGTTTGTACCCTTAGGACTCTTAGCCAATGAATGTTGTGGTGGGATAAGAGAACACTTAAAAAACCTGTTGTCCAGAAATAAATACAAAATACAACACAAGTGGTGGAGGGACGGTAGCAATCCTGGGCATGGTGTATTTACATATCAGAAGTTATTTAAACTTCTTTATTCTTTATTCATGTAAGAGTTAATAGTGGGGACTTCTTGTGTAAAATTCTAAAAACCTGTTGTTTAAAAAAACAGACAAGCTGAAGACAAATAACTACAAGTGCCACTCCTATCCACTGAAATTGACCAATGAGATTCCTCAAGCTATTTATAGAAAACTACTGGGTCCGTTGGTGTTAATCAAGTTTTGTGGTCTACATTTCAAATGATAATATGGCTCACACTTCGTCTCATTGCAAATCTGAAATGGTTTATTGCGCTGACTGAAAAATGCTGAGCCTGTACCATTTTCCTATTGTGTTGTTTTATAAAAAAAATTCTCAGTGCTATGTGTGTCAAGTTGACGTTCTTGTTTTTTTTTCTCTTAAGTACACACTGAATTCAGCTGAAACAGGTGATTTATGTTGTATCTTTCTTGATAATTTTGCCATAACATTGACAAAAACCAATCTATGACCCTACCTTGAAGTTGCATTAAAACTTCTAGCGATGCTTACTGTTAATCCAAACCATCACATTATATCAAAGATAAGTTACTAATTCAATCTTAAACTAATGGAGGTCATCTCATAATAATTATTTCTTTAGAAGATTTTTTTTTTTTTTTTTTACACACCTAGTGAGAAAGTAGCTATAAGTTCACGTTGAGACTATTCTAATATGCAATTCAACATTGTCCAAGATTGTTATTATAAAGTGAGGTTGGTCCATAGCTAACTTATAAATCACCCTTCAGTGCCCCATCAGTGGCACGGCAGTGTAAAGACAGATGCTAGGAAAAACACATCATTAGAGCTTGTCCGCAACAAGCTACTTTTATACTTGAACATAAATTTACCCGAGTTTAGGCGTTATAAATAATCAAATTGAAGCACTTCAACTTCTGCAAGTAACAGAGCTGAATGAGAAAGGTTTTGATAATGGTAGGTTTTAGGGTTTGTTTGTTTTTTGTAGCAAGGAAAGCTTCTTGCATTGAGGACTTGAGTGTCACTAAGACAGTATGGCGTAATTTAAAGTTGAAACAAGTATTATACAGTGTTAAAAGACTTCTTTGTGTCAGGAAATGTTTCAGTCTTTTGGCATTGCCAACGTTTTTAACGCTTCCAACAGATAAAAACATCTAACATATGTTTTGTCCAAGAGAGATTCTCATAGACACCAATCCAGAACTGCTTCTTATCAAAAATATTGATGGTTTAATAGATGCCTGTGGATTTTTTTTCACAGAACTCGGGGAAAGTACTGAGTATACAGTGCTTAATGATACACATCTGTGTAAGAGCAAAAATAAATTATAATCTTTAACGTCCAAGTCAGTTTGCCATGATCAAGATGGTGAACCTAACAGTTAACAGTAGAGTAGTTTAGATTAGATTTGCATTAATTGTCCACATTTTTAAAAACATACAAATTTAATTTCCACTGTCAAACAGGTAAAATGACAGCACAATATGTAATCACAAAATGTACACCAGTGCTGATGTACACACAAAATGCAGTGATCACCGTAAAAACATATAGCATCAACTGAATAACAATAGCCTGGAGAAGGAAGTAAATCTAGCCATTTATGATTGGCTGAAAGTGTAGCTGGCTTCCACCAATGGCTTGCGATGATTTCCATGGCTATGTAATTTCTAACAATAGAATGGATTGGGAAATACCTTTCCACTCCAGACAGCGTTCATAATAGATAGCTGTATAAAGGTCCTTGACAAAATTCCAACTGACTCTGCATTGCTCCGCCCACTACTATATTTGGCAATGTGTACCCAAAGCTCTCCTCTGTCCGCAAACGTCACATGTGTGCCTGTGTGTAGAGGAACAACTCTAGTTCCAGCATGTGGTTTATTTTGGAGATAATGTAAATATCTCCTGTGTCAGGTGGCTGTGTGGAATTTCAAATGCTGCTCTTTCACTTCAAGCCTGAAAGCAGCTGGCACCAAGGGCAGTGTTTGTCAAGTGATGATGACTGTTGTAATGCTCAATTTAATGTGGTCTTACAGTCCAAGTGCTCTAATCAGTAATTCTCTACTCCAATACACTCATTAATGTGACCATCATGAGCTTATCACCAAGTACCTTTCTAATTCTATACTTGAAAAATCCATCAGGCCTTGTTAAAGGTTTTATACAGTATTGGTAGAGGTAACAAAATAGTCACACAGAGTGTTCATGTTTTGTGCGATCAACCATATAGGCCTACCTGAAATAACAAACCTGTGAACATCAGCTGTTGCATTTGTTTAGGTTTTCAGATTCAGTTTTCTTGAATACAACTTTATTTCAGAGGGAAATATTTCACAGAAATAATGGTTCTAGTTTGAACTTCATAATCATTGAGCTTTCAGACTAATACAAATAAACAATGAGTGTTTTTGTTTTAATCCTAACTAATCCTGTGTGATACCTTTATTGTACAATTTGCATCATTGAGAATCCTGTTTTTAATAAGCACGCTTGGCACAGACTAATGTATCTCAGCGGAAAAAGGTTACCTGCCCAAAAAGTAAAGGTCATTATTTGTGATAAGTTTGTTCCAATTTTTGCTTGAGAAAGTAGAATCAGCTGTTGCAAAGTACTTACCAACCAATAGGACCTATGGTATAAACGCCCAAAACTAGTTATTGGCCGGATACTTCGACCCTAGCAGAGGTTTTCTCAAATTGTTGCTTTGCTTAGCAGATCAATTTCCTTGGCACTATTTACCTGTTATTATTTCAAAATCCCAGACAGCCGTGTTCAATGCAAAAGTTGGTGTCAACAACAGTTATCACGAAAGACTGTTGTATTTGATTTTGACCATAATACATGTAAACTTTTGAAAAGTCAAAAGATTTTGTTTGAAAGCCACGGTGCTTTGACACTTCATCTGTGTTGAGATCAGTGTGATTGATGCTCAAATTCTCGCTCACCTTGGATAATAAACAAGGGAGTTTATTTTGTTACCTGACATGACTGGATTGAATGGCGAAGGTCTAAAAAAGCACTGTGGCATTGTAGCACATTATTATTATTTTCCAACGAATGTTTGTCTCCATATAAACAAATGTCGTGGACAGTTTTATCGGCCCTGTGACATCAATCTTCAACTGTGAGTTTGATGAAAAATATGCTACCATGAAACACTTTTCTTTCTTTTTTGCTGATAAGTATCTAGCGATGATGCAACACTTGTTACTTTCGTATTCCTAATTTAGGGATGATTTTAGGTCAGATAAAGTCAAGTTTGTTTTCAGTAGTGAAACTTAGTTCATCTGAAATTGAGATCAAATCTCTCTGGGTACATGTGCAGCACAACAGAAATACCACAAATGGGCTACACTTTGTACAAAGCGATTCTGAAGTAATGAGCTATGTGCCTGATATACAAAACCTAAACTTCATCCCATTCTATTTTTGGTATCTGTGGTTTGTTTAATCACAATCAGTAGTATTTACTCATGGGGTTTAAGTAAAATAAGATCAGCAAACAAATCAATAAAACCCTGACAGTCTCAAGGATAAAGCAATGAAAACTATTTGAGTCAATGGTTAAATAAAAGTTTGCATAAGGGGAGATTTTTTGTAATGGATTTGAAAGCTTGAACACTTCACTACTTCACTTTAAGAACCTATTCAGGCCTTGTGCAATGGTAGTGTGCCCCCCAACAACTGTTCTGTCCATGGACATAATGAATGACACCAGCCAATACAACAGACAGCTCTACAATAATAAAAACACTGCCTTAGCAGCATCCTTGAGAAAATAAATAACATCCTTTCTTGAGGAATTCCTCACATGAGCTGTGGAATGTTTACCGTGGCCCTGAAGGCCAGGGACTACCTGTTGTTTATTGTGGGGTCACCCATTTCAGAATGGTTGACTGGGGAGATAGTTCCATACTGTTATTATGGACGGCTCTCCAGTTGGAGATTTTTCGAAATATGGCAGTTGTCTATGTATTTTCTTCCTCCATGTTATGACTATGAGAAGAGTGTCCATGGGCACTCTGTTCTTACTGGGCTTTTTGTTTCAATTAGGGCAAACAGTGACTTGAGGTTTCTGTACAAATGTTACTTTCTTGACTTTCACCATTTTTCAGGCAGAAACTCTTCTCTGGAGGATAGCAAATGGGATTGATTTCAGATTAACACTAATAACTATTTTGTTCAACAATTAACAATTACCAATTCTGTACTTTCTCTTCAATGTACAATCAGAAAATAGATTACTGTCCCGAGACCCAGCCACAACTGTATAATTTAACTTGACTCCATCTTGGCTTCTTCTACAAGAAGTGTATAAATCCTATGTTGTTTATCAATGTTTATTGTTAATAAAAAATACTAAACCAGGACCTCAGTAGAATTTACCTCATTGGAACATAACACCAAATGTGTGTCTATAAATTTGTCCGCTCATTGTTATAAAGGATAGCCAGCCTATTAATTAGCCATTTGGGAGTTAAAAGCTTGTGGCTTTTGACTAGTCCACCAGCTTTTTTACCAGTCCATGTTTTATACCATTTAGCCAGCCAGACCACTCAAGAGAACTTAAAGTGTTCTGACTGTCATTTGGCCAGTGCACACTGCTGATAAAAGAAGAATGTTGCATTATTCCATGCTATTGAGATTGAGAAGGAAAAAAAAAACGTTTTTAGTGAGTTTGTTTCTCACTGAACAATGCCAGTTTTTTTCATCACACGATGTTCCATGTTCTGGAATGGAGAAGTGAATAAAAACCAGTCTGGTTACATTTTGCTGATGAGATTGAGAAAAAAAAGAAGTTTTTAGTGTGTTTGTTTCTCACTGAACAATTTCTTCTTCTTTTACATCACATAATTTCCCATGTTTGGGAAGTGAAAAGTAAGTATAAACCAGTCAGGCTACATTTTGAAAGATTTTTTTTTTATGACTGATATATTTTGTTTGTCCATGAAGATACTTACACCCTTATTCAGGTTTACGTTTGTCTCACTCCAAACATTTCAGGGAATGTGTCTCAAAAATTAAAATCAAGGAACTTTCAAAACAGAGCAAAAGCATTACATGTGATGTATATTTGTAAAAGTTTATTTTATTTGATGTC